>JAQFVV010012699.1:0-491732 GCA_028023455.1 Epiperipatus broadwayi
ACAGGTCAGGAGCACTCATGAATTCTGCCCTATTTGCCTATTCCCCAGATCTATAACATTATGAGCAACAATCCCGATGACATCGATTAATCCACTTCTCATCCGCCGGCATCGATCATCGGAGACACAAAAGACTCAAGGCTAACTCATGATAGAATAACTTAATAATGAGCATGTTAATTATGTGTAGAGCGGAGATCATCTAGTCATATTTAAGCTTAAGAAATAACTTAATATTTATCTTAACTAAAGAAAGCACTGATTCGAGTTTGATGTATATATATTTACGATTTATTAATAATAATTATGTCGGGTCATTTAGCCGACGTGAGCCTCAGGATTATTATAGATATTTATTTGAATCATTTTATACAATAACATGATAATTGCAGCTATGCCAATAATATAGATATGTGTTTGAGTAAATTAGCGCTATTAGAATAGATTATTAGAACACTATCACACACCCAGAAATGAAAAGAGCATTTGATTACTTCAAACAATAATTTTAACACAGATAATATTTGATTACATTTAATATGATGGTTAACTGGGAATTTTAGATAATTAATGCGTGGGATGGGTAATGAACAATTTACACAAACGATACTAAATTTATCGTATTAATACTTATATTAAAATAAGGGACATATGTTTGTTTAAATAAATCATTTCATTACGGCTTATGAATACTTCTGGGCAAATGATAAGATAAGGGAAAAGCGGTGCATGCATGGTGGCTTATTATCGGTCCTTTTTATGGATCCTGGAGTGTGCTTCACGAATTCTAAGAAGTGACCGATTTCCTCTGCAAACTTTGGCAGGGTCAGTTTTACGAACGGATGAGTCCAGATTCCCTGGAATGAGGTACAGGTGAATCATGGATGACGAGGAGTGGTCGGCTATGTCAGTATCGGGCTGGTTTTTCCAGAGCGATCCCTGTATAAAGCATGCACGAACCAAGGATGTCCCCAGGGTGGTTTTACAGCCTGGTTTAAGGACATTGAGATGACGATGGGGTCCGACTTTGCGGTTGCCTCCATGTAATAAAGAAGCATGAACATATATATAAAATAGAATGGCCTTTATGCACTAAACGCTTATTAATAAAACATAAATATACTTCTGAAATTAAAGATTATTGGGACGTATTTATTGCCCACGAATGATGAACTATTCAGCGTAATGACATGGCTTCACTTTAAGCAAACAGGGATAATAATTATACATATAAACATAGAATAAAAGGTTAAGGTCCCCCTCCCCCCCTTTACATTATATTACTTAATATTATTCATTATGTTTTACACATTAAACCTCAATTTTGGTTGATTTATGCCCTTGTGGAAATACATTAATTGATTGCAAAATAAAAAGGGTGGTCGTAATAGCTAAGATGAAATTTACATATATAATATAGTTGAAAGATAAAAGATAGCGCATTATTTAGGAAGGAGAATGGGAAAAACAGATGTCAAATCTGTTTTTCAACAGTAAACATGAAAAATATAATTAATTTATTTCTCTAAAACCGTGAGCATCTGGGCAAGCCGAATAAGACTTGTTTTTATCAATTATAAATTATTTACCCAGTAAATGATGGGTGGGGAAAACAAAATAAGTTATATGCTGGTGATTTTAGAATATTATTGGCATTAACTTTAAAATATAAATACGTAAAAATGTTAATAAAAATTATTGGCCGCTTTTAAATAAAATAAAAGAAAAACATTTTATAAGAGGCTTAGCATAGATTAGTTATATAGAGTTATATATATTTGAAGACATTTAAAAGATATAGTTTAAAATATACACATTACATAGAAGGCAGGATTTTAGGAATTATAAGCGGTCTGAGTTCTTTACCTTGATGATTGAGAAAAGCATTTCACTAGGAATCAGTCCATCGGTATTGTCACTAGATCTAGGGTAGTGGGATGATTTGAGATAGCACTTCATTTCATTGGAAAGACATATGTAAAGTTCAGTAGCACGGAGTATGGAAGCTTCATTCATGGGATCAGCATGTTAGAACGGAGGGACAAGGCGAAATTTACTACTCACAACACATTGTGTGAAAATTACATCGGGCGTGGATTATGTTCAGCAGCATGGCTATTTAATGATCTCTCCTTTCCTCGTGGATTCAAATCCAGCAGTATTTATACTTTTAATTTGAATTTGTAACTAGGCAACTACTGCTGGACCTGAGGTGGTTTAAGCACTTAGATTACATTTGGAATCATTTGGCCGGATACTCTTATCTGGTAAGATGTTTGAAACAATGCAAGTTTGTTATCAGTTTCTCGAATGATTGTTTTAAAATATATCTTGTGATTTTAAAACAAGCTAGCGTGGACAATTTCCACTAATGGGTTTCTTCTATTATTACTAATTTGTAATCTTCTATTTTAATCTAAAGGGTCTTCTGGGTTATTGTTTTTTGAGAGACTTACTAACAAGATTGCATCATTTCTGGCTACAAACTTATATATGAAAAATATAATAAGTATCATATATAATATCTTATATATATAATATACTATTAATTCAATCACAATCTCCTATGCTAAAATATACATATATATTTATTATTTACGCCCGCATACACATGAGAATATTATTATTAGATTAAATATTAAATTAAGACACATACGTTTACATTATTTTATACTATTGGGTAAAGAAATATATTATTAGTTATGTGTATACGTGCGTAAGGACGAGTTTGAATACGGTTAGGTGGTAGGAGATTGGATGTGGGCTGTGAAGCAGGATCTGAGCATCAGATCATCTGCTTCATTTTCCTGAACTTACCGAAAAAAAATGAAAAATCGTTAAAAAAGAAAAAAAAGCTTTTACTTGATGTACAGGTAACTAAAGAACAACTTTGGATCGGCGATGTATCTAAAGAATTTTATGCCTTGCACTTGTGGTATACTAACTCTCTGTTATATTGAAATTTTATGATTTTTGTTTAAGGTATAATATCTCTCTGCTATATTGGAAATTTTATGACTTTATTTATGCTGAAATATTCGAACTCTGTCATGTTACTAGAAATTTTATGAATTTTATCTAAGCTACAATGCCCTCTCTACTATATTAGAAACTTTTATGGGTTTTATTAAAAATTTTATGACTTTTGATGAAATACCCTCTCTGTTATATTAAAATTTTACTGCCTTAAAAAAAACTTGCTTAGTTAATTGGATATAATATGATAATGATATAAGAACTATGCTATACATATACAAATAATTCACTTACATTAAAAAAAACTGCTTGGTTAATAGAATAACATATCAAAACTATGGTATAATATATAAATTATTTACTGCTTGGTTAATAGAGTAACATATCAATAATTAAAGAAAAAAACTACTAAAGCATATAGAAATTATTAGAATCCTAAGATCATTTACCATTGCATACCCATGTCATCATGTTTTATCCATCCAGCTTCTCCTCCCCCCATTCTACACTCTCCCCTTTGCTCTACTCTCCCCCTCCCGTACTCTCAAGTTTTATTTCTTAAACTGATTATTGCTATCCTACTTGTTATTTAATATCCTTTAATATTAATTGTTTCTAGATCTAGTATTCTAACTGCTCTTTAATGCAAAATATATTAAAAAAATTTATTATAATTTCTACCTGGTCTTCTTTATGTCTTCTTTCATGGTCTGTTTTTGGGAGTTGTTCTTCAGCACCTGAAACATCTTGACAATATGATTAATTAATGATTGCATTGATATACTTAATACATTTATTTTGAACCGAAAAAAAAACTCTATACAACTTTTATGAACCATTGCTTTCAAACTCTTTTTATTTTAAGTAACTCGATCACCTATTGGCAAATTTATTTTGGTATTAATACCGGGCGCCAGCCAAAGGGATAGGGCTATATGTTCTGACCAGATGATCCGCTATTAATGGGTTGTATACTTAAATAGTTATACATTTAGTTTAACAAAAAAATTATTATGGCCTTAGCACATATTTATATAAGAGGATGAAAATGTAACACAAAATATCATTTTATTTTTCATTGACTTACAACCGTTAGCTACGCATTAGTATTATTAAAACATTTCAAAAAAATTTCTTCTTTTGCACCTTTGCGATTATTAGAATCTTTGTTTTATTATTTTTAACAGTGAAACCATTTAAAAGCTGTCACTTATTTAACTCTCAGACTTGAACATATTATAAATTTAAAATACTTATTTAACAGATGTATTAACAAGGAAAAAAAATTTTTATATTTAACATCATTATTTAAAACATTCAGAAAAAAAAAATTATTATATATTATTTAGCGCACACACTACTTTACTATCTTTTTATCTTTAAATGCGAAAGCCCCTTAAAAGCTGACACTAATTTAATTCTCTCAGGCTTGGAACTATTATTATTTGAAACATAAAAAGAAATTATATAGAACATAGTTATTTAAAGCATTTATGAAAGATTATTATATATTATTATTATTTAGCACACACTTCAAAACTTGGGCATATTATATTTATTTATAACATTTATTAAAACGGAAAAAAAAAATTATTATATATCTCAATACTATTATTCTATATCGTACACACTTCTTTACTATCTTTTTATTTTAAATGTGAAAAACCCCTTAAAAGCTATCACTATTTTATTACATTGTAAATTCAAAATACTTTGTTATTTAAAATCATTTATGGAAACGTTTATATATATAAACGCTACTTTATTTTTATTATAAATGTGAAGGCCCCTTAAAAGCTAACACTATTTTATCTTACGGTAAACTCAAAAACACTTTTATGTTGTACAAATCATTCATGGAAAATATTACATAAAGACACTATTTAAAACATACTTTTTATTTTATTATCTGTGGAGGTTCTTTTAAAACTAACATTATTTTATTTACGGGCATCCTGCATGTAATTTCACGTTTATGACCAAGAGAAAAAAAAACATTATACAACATCTTATTCACTTCTTTAAAAAAAACACATTTTATTTTATAAAAATGAGAGCCCCTTAAAAGCTATCACTCTTTTATCATTGGAAACTTACATGTATACGAAAACTAGGAACATTATTTAGGAGAAGCGCATCTTTATTTTTAATTAATTTGAAAGTAAGAGCCCCTTAAAAGCTGTTACTTCTTTTTACTTCTTTTTAAAAAAAAAAAACTCATGAGAATTATACATGTAATGAACATTTATGGACAAGGAATAAAACATTATATAACATCATCATTATTCAAATCATATACGTGAAAGAAAACAAAACAAAACTGCCACTATTTTATTTTATAGGTTCGTGAAAACGAAAAAACTTTTAAAACTTTTATGTGGAAAAAAAAATATTGAGTATATAACATACTGGAAACATATTTTTATATATATACTGAGAGAAAATATTTATATTAACAATGACTCGCAAGGAGTGTGTACTAATATTCAAAAAAATTTTAAACTGGGTGTCCGAAAAAAAATTTTCAAAAAAATTTTTTTTTTTTTTTTTAAAAAAAACATGTTATATCTATCACTATCTACTACTATCTCAGGTATATGGGTGTTTGTATTCGAAGCCCTACGTTGACACACCAAACCCGGAGAAAAGAAAAAAAATCTGTGCCGGTCGGATTTGTATGTTCACGTAACAAGATCTAGCATCTAGGCAAAAGTACCTCGAATCCAATCATGCGCAAGATACACAGGTCAGGAGCACTCATGAATTCTGCCCTATTTGCCTATTCCCCAGATCTATAACATTATGAGCAACAATCCCGATGACATCGATTAATCCACTTCTCATCCGCCGGCATCGATCATCGGAGACACAAAAGACTCAAGGCTAACTCATGATAGAATAACTTAATAATGAGCATGTTAATTATGTGTAGAGCGGAGATCATCTAGTCATATTTAAGCTTAAGAAATAACTTAATATTTATCTTAACTAAAGAAAGCACTGATTCGAGTTTGATGTATATATATTTACAATTTATTAATAATAATTATGTCGGGTCATTTAGCCGACGTGAGCCTCAGGATTATTATAGATATTTATTTGAATCATTTTATACAATAACATGATAATTGCGGCTATGCCAATAATATATGTATGTGTTTGGGTAAATTAGCGCTATTAGAATAGATTATTAGAATGCTATCACACCCCCAGAAATGAAAGGAGCATTTTATTACTTCAAACAATAATTTTAACACAGATAATATTTGATTACATTTAATATGATGGTTAACTGAGAATTTTAGATAATTAATGTGTGGGATGGGTAATGAACAATTTACACAAACGATACTAAATTTATCGTATTAATACTTATATTAAAATAAGGGACATATGTTTGTTTAAATAAATCATTTCATTATGGCTTATGAATACTTCTGGGCGAATGATAAGATAAGGGAAAAGCGGTGCATGCATGGTGGCTTATTATCGGTCCTTTTTATGGATCCTGGAGTGTGCTTCATGAATTCTAAGAAGTGACTGATTTCCTCGGCAAACTTTGGCAGGGTCGGTTTTATGAATGGATGAGTCCAGATTCCCTGGAATGAGGTACAGGCGAATCGTGGATGATGAGAAGTGGTCGGCTATGTCAGTATCGGGCTGGTTTTTCCAGAGCGATCCCCGTATAAAGCATGCACGAACCAAGGATGTCCCCAGGGTGGTTTTACAGCCTGGTTCAAGGACATTGAGATGACGATGGGGTCCGACTTTGTGGTTGCCTCCATGTAATAAAGAAGCACGAACATATATATAAAATAGAATGGCCTTTATGCACTAAACGCTTATTAATAAAACATAAATATACTTCTGAAATTAAAGATTATTGGGATGTATTTATTGCCCACGAATGATGAACTATTCAGCGTAATGACATGGCTTCACTTTAAGCAAACAGGGATAATAATTATACATATAAACATAGAATAAAAGGTTAAGGTCCCCCTCCCCCTTTACATTATATTACTTAATATTATTCATTACGTTTTACACATTAAACCTCAATTTTGGTTGATTTATGCCCTTGTGGAAATACATTAATTGATTGCAAAATAAAAAGGGTGGTCGTAATAGCTAAGATGAAATTTACATATATAATATAGTTGAAAGATAAAAGATAGCGCATTATTTAGGAAGGAGAATGGGAAAAACAGATGTCAAATCTGTTTTTCAACAGTAAACATGAAAAATATAATTAATTTATTTCTCTAAAACCGCGAGCATCTGGGCAAGCCGAATAAGACTTGTTTTTATCAATTATAAATTATTTACCCAGTAAATGATGGGTGGGGAAAACAAAATAAGTTATATGCTGGCAATTTTAGAATATTATTGGCATTAACTTTAAAATATAAATATGTAAAAATGTTAATAAAAATTATAGGCTGCTTTTAAATAAAATAACAGAAAAACATTTTATAAGAGGCTTAGCGTAGATTAGTTATATAGAGTTATATATATTTGCAGACATTTAAAAGATATAGTTTAAAATATACACATTACATAGAAGGCAGGATTTTAGGAATTATAAGTGGTCTGAGTTCTTTACCTTGATGATTGAGAAAAGCATTTCACTAGGAATCAGTCCATCGGTATTGTCACTAGATCTAGGGTAGCGGGATGATTTGTGATAGCACTTCATTTCATTGGAAAGACATATGTAAAGTTCAGTAGCATGGAGTACGGAAGCTTCATTCATGGGATCAGCATGTTAGAATGGAGGGACAAGGCGAAATTTACTACTCACAACACATTGCTGAAAATTACATCGGGCGTGGATTATGTTCAGCAGCATGGCTATTTAATGATCTCTCCTCTCCTTGTGGATTCAAATCCAGCATTATTTATACTTTTAATTTGAATTTGTAACTAGGCAACTACTGCTGGACCTGAGGCAGTTTAAGCACTTAGATTTCATTTGGAATCGTTTGGCCGGATACTCTTATCTGGTAAGATGTTTGAAACAGTGCAAGTTTGTTATCAGTTTCTCGAATGATTGTTTTAAAATATATCTTGTGATTTTAAAACAAGCTAGCGTGGACAATTTTCAGTAATGGGTTTCTTCTATTATTACTAATTTGTAATCCTCTATTTTAATCTAAAGGGTCTTCCGGGTTATTGTTTTTCGAGAGACTTACTAACAAGATTGCATCATTTCTAGCTACAAACTTATATATGAAAAATATAATAAGTATCATATATAATATCTTATATATATAATATACTATTAATTCAATCACAATCTCCTATGCTAAAATATACATATATATTTATTATTTACGCCCGCATACACATGAGAATATTATTATTAGATTAAATATTAAATTAAGACACATACGTTTACATTATTTTATACTATTGGGTAAAGAAATATATTATTAGTTATGTGTATACGTGCGTAAGGATGAGTTTGAATACGGTTAGGTGGTAGGAGATTGGATGTGGGCTGTGAAGCAGGATCTGAGCATCAGATCATCTGCTTCAATATATATATATATATATATATATAATCAAATACTGCATGAATATGTAATAATGCTCACATTATTTACCTATGCCCTCTGTAAAAAAAATTTTGGACATAGATAAATAACAATAGTATTAGTATATATTTATGTGATATTTAATAAATTAATTTAAAAGCAAGAATAGTTAAACTGAGCTTATTTAAAGATTCTGCCTTGTTTAATAACATTATACAATATAAAGAAGATTTTAAAAATAGTAATTAATTTATATTGCAAATTTTAAAGCACATTGAATACAGGTTAATGCCTGTTCAGACTAAAGAAGATTTTAGTTAAATTGATACTAAAATTTGCTTTCAAGCTGTAAGATCATATTGAACATTGGAATCATATTTAGTAGAGATTAGGTGGCTATGTTTGTTGGAACCTCAACTAATTTTTTATGCTACTGATAATGTCATATCAGATTTGATTGTCAGAAATATGTCTAGTAAGAAGACAGTTGTTTTTATCAAACATGGATGCTTGAAACATTAGAAAATTTTTTATTGATGACATAAATAAATAATGATAACTTTATATTATATAAATTACCCACAACTCAATGTTTAAATTATGTAATCACACTACTGAGTTTCAATTTTTTTAAATGCAAATTGATTATAATTTTTTTAAAATTAATGTTAATTTAGTATTGTGCATATTTGATTTGATATGTTGTGTAACAATTTTTTTGGTTCTTATCAATGCCCACTCATCTTAACTCCATCATAGCACAACCATTCATCATCACTAAAATTCAGATCACCTTCTCTCACTTTATATTTATTCTGAAACAAAACATGTAGTATGGGTTAAAAGTATCAAATACTTGGATCTTCACAACTGAATTAACAGTTTTATATTTTTCTATTATAGTAATTTTTTGTCAAGAGAGGGGTTGGTTTCTATCCTTTTCAAAAATGTCTTATTGAAGGATGAATAACTGTTGTACTACAGATGATTTTTTAAAAATTTTGGCTTTAGCAGAGCATCTCTCATTTCAACTTCATTCTATTACAACCAACCATCTATGCAGAAATTCAGACTACACTTTATATATGTGTGGGTTATCATTCATCAACATTTTCTTCCATTGTAGGATGATCATCTCTCCAAGTTAAATCCAGTTTTTCTGATCCCTAGTCCCTCTTTTCCAAAACATGCCAGAAAACTTTCTTATTTTATCCATACCTCTTACTTCTGGTCTCTTTCTAGATATTTTGCAATCTCTTGGTGTCCCATTTAAGACTTCAATGCTCCATCCATTATCATTTCTTTTAGCAATATATCCACTTTAGCTCCATTTCAGGTTTCAATTCTTTCAATGATGTTAGATGCACTTGTGTGTTCTCTCAATTACGTATATATATTCCCATATAAAAAAATCAAATATTCTTTTTATTTTTATGAGTAAAAATTGGCTGAGACCATTCAGGCAAAAAAATGTCAGTGGGTAAATAGTCTTGATGGTTACTGTGGTTGAGCATGATATATTAAACTTATAGTGCATCCAAGTTCTGGCTGGTATTTTACCATGTTTGCATATTTTTAATCCTATTTTATATCTGTTGAAGGGTTTAGCTAAAAGACGTGATTAGTGTGGAGGGATTGGTTTATTTTACGTAGAAGAAGAATTAATAATTTTATAGAATTTTAATAGTAATAGAGGGCGCTAAAATATACGGTATATAAATAACTGTTTAATGTAGTCTTGAAGTGTTAGTCAAATGATTATATGCTGACTTGCTGAGTGACAAATTCTCTGTTGATTTAGATGAAGTATTGATATTGTTGATTCTGATATTTTGCAAACGTTTTTTCACATTGATTGAAATTTTTTAACGACGATTTAACGTTTTCCGAATTAATTTCGGAGGTCGTGTCAGATGACCCAATGTCATGCTGCTTTTTTTTAAACATGCTCAAAATTTTACTAATATATTTGTATGAAATAAAGTCGGGATTTTTTTTTTTGAACGTGTGTGTGTTTGTATATAGAAGCATTTAATTTTAACATATATAATTCTCTTTTTAGAGGTGATTCGTTAATTTTCAGTGGACATATTTATCTTTTTTTATGCTTCTAAGCTTTTCATCGTTTAAAGAATTGTTGCTATGTTTTAACTACTCAAAACTTAGAATCGCACAAACAATTATTATTTGATATTGCAGCTATAAAGTTATTTTTAAATTATATTATTTAATTTTAAAAAAATAATTAAGTAAAATGTAATAAAATAGTTTCAAAGTACTTAACAATTAAAAGAAAATGTAGATAAATCAATGAAAAGAATTCTCGGTAGTTATTTAAATATGCTGTTTGAACAATCAGAAATCAATTTTCCTATATACTGTATATATTTTTAATAGTTAAATATAAAGCTAAACTCACGGGTATAATTAAATCTCATGAGAAAGATTTTTAGAATTTAAGTAACAAGTCACGATGTAGAATTTCTCAATATTGTGAAAGAAAAAGAGATGTCGCAAGACTACACGATAATCAGGGGATTTCAACTATCTTAAACGTAATCTAAGTAACTTAGAAACTTTGCTAGAAATCCACAGGAGTGATATTACTACGAATACGACTAATCATTTGACAAATAATAGAAACGACAAAGGAATCAACTTTAATACATAGATTTTTTTCATTTTGAGTATGTGTATGTATATATTTGATTAACTCAAAAAATTCTCCTATTTATTTAAAAACTAAAATAGTTTTAATTCATACAAAGTGTCTAAAATAATGCACATACATAAAAAGTTTACTTCTTAATTACAATTTTTAAAAACTTCTATACCAGCTGCTACATATTTTTACAAATATACTTAAAAATAAATTCATTTCATTAACATACTTTTTCTTTTCAATTCTTGATCTCTTTTATGAACCATTGATGTTAAATGAATTTGCTTTTTAAATATATTGAAATTAATGGGCTATATTTGAAAAGAAAATGACGAAGTAATTATTACACTATATCCAAAGCTCAGGGATATGCATAGCTATGCCGAAAATTCAGGAATATGCCTTACTTTGTTAGAAGTTTAGGTCTGTGAAAACAATAATTCCATATATCTCTTCCTATAACTTTCTAATGCTTTTATTAAGATGCTTTTTTAACAACAGTTTTGCCTCAAAAATAGATTTCTTTAGAACTTTAAAACATAATTGCATTTTATTGTAACATATAGACATAATAAAATATGCCATTTTAATTTTTGGATATTTTTTTTAATTTATTTTTGCATTCTAATCTATTTAAGACATTACCTTACAGTCAGAAAAAACATTAATATTTTTCTGAGTGCATAGTATTTGCATTAATTTATTGCAAGTTAATAATAAAGTTATAGTCATATGTTTAATGTGAATGTTATGCATGTATGTACATTTTTATGTCACTCATGTGATCTATGTTGGGAAATTCAAGTAAAGAGGCATGCACATGATTCATTGTAATATATAGTGCTGCATCCTACTTGGGATCGTGTGATTTTGTATACAGTGTGCAAAATTTATTCTGTGTGGGGTCTGTCTTTACAATTATTTATTAATCTGTTTGTTAATGGAGGAGTATCTCGATGTGTTTATGAATAAGCTTTATTTATGTTTTTGGCTATTCGTGATATGTATGGAAGCAGTATCCAGGGTTTGACATCTTTGGATGGGTTTACTTTCATTTTATTTCAAACTTGCATAGGTCATAGTTTTTGTAAAGAAATGATGACAAGCCAGCTTATTTGTGAGAATAAGTTGAAATAGATTTGAGGTGCATGAAACTTTGATTTTTAAAGGTTTGAGATGCATCTTGTAATTTAGCTGGAGATTATCTCTCTGGAATTGGATGTTTAGGTAATTTAACCCTCTTTAGTGATCTTTCTATTCAATAGCCCATGATAATGCAGATTTTGCCTCAAGGTCTATTTTGATTTCATTGATTAAAGACTCCAGACTGCATATAAACCTATAGTACTACACTATAGGTGTCCAGTGATGGCTCAATGTTCTAGTAGGTAGTTCAAGAGTAAAGTGAAGATAACTGTTTCAGAAGCATATGAGTAAGCATGTAAAAATCATGATGTTGTTGTTAGTTTCTTATCAAGGATCTCATTAATATATAGAAGAATAATTAATTTTCAGAATTGTTTATGAGATCTGTTTTTACAACTACTGCTTTGGAATAAATGATTTGTATTATAAGAAAATAATCTCATTAGAATTTATAAAAAGTTAAAGCATTGAAGATGCCAGAGCTGGAATCAATCTGAGGACCCTATCACCAGAGTTAACTCATCAAATCACACAGGGCATACATTGTTTATTTATCAGACCTTAGCAATATCAGCAGTTCTCAAATAAGTATGGCTATTTCAATTTCTAGAGAAAAAATATAGATAAACAAAATATCAATACACTAGAGATGTGGTTTGCAATAGTTAATACATCTATTGAGTTGATCCAATCTATTTATTTACTATTCAACAATGCTATCTTTTAACTTTTTCAATAAACTTTTTTCCCTGAAATCTGCAATACCTTATCTCTTGCAGTCCTTTATTGTATTTTATTCTCAGCCATATATTTTTAATGAAGGCAATAAAAGAATCTTTTAATAAGCTAACACAAGTAGCTGGTTCGTGTGCAGAATTCTATACCAAGCACAATCATTGGAAAAATGCCTGCTCAACTACTATTTAATAAGGTTCTGAGAAGTATCCTATCAATTCTTAGGCCTATTTAATAAAAAATTGAAAATAAAAGTACTGGAGTGCATTTATACTTTCTTATATGAAGAAACCACTAAATGGGTTTCTGCAGTTGTAATTAAGATAAGAGAATTGCAAACAGTGGTTGTTTAAATAACTGATATGCTCACTTTTAGTTTTAATTACTGCTTTTGTTTCTGTTGCCCTATTTTCTCCATCCAGTTTTGTTTGTTCTATTGTACATCAAACCAATTTTTACATTTCCTTTATAATTCTATTTTTCTGCACTATTTTTCTTATTGCTTTTACCATATTTTAGACCCTTTATTCCATTTTATCACTCTATATCATATTCTATTCTCAGTTATATCTTTCCTATAAAAGCAATCTATTATTATGCATATCACATTTAACAAGTTGAAAGATAAGATTTTTTATCACAACTTAATTTATTGTATCAAAGTGAAGTTTAGTTATCCTATCAATATAATATAAAGACATTAGAAAAGTTTCATTTAAGAATGCTGTGTAAAATTTTAAAAATACAATGACAAGATTATAAAACTAATCAAAATGTTATTCAATTCATTAGATAGGATACTATGTAATCTACTATTCTAAAAATATACTTCCATTAGATTAGACATGTAAAATGAATGAATAATATAAAATTTCCTAAAGCATACTTTATGATCAACTTGAGCATGAGAGAGATATATTCTATTTATGTTAGCATGATTATCTCAAAGTTCTTCTAAAAAGGTTCAATGTTAATTTTTTTATTAGGAAAATATATTAAAGAGTAAGATACATTATAGAGTTAAAAATAAACATAGTATTGAAGTATTTCCAAAAGAAAAGTTTTTGGCTGAAGAAATTAAAAGATAGCATCATAAATTCACCATATCAAATAAAAAATGATCTAACTTGTTCTACATTTAGTTGCATTTGATTGGTTTATATAGTCATCATAAAACCCACATGTAAAGCAGTTTTTTAACTCCTTTGAAATTGGAATAGTCATACTTATTTAGAAATGGTTGTGCCATAGAAAATAAACTGGTACTAATCTAGTCAATAATATACATTTGATTTTCTTTTTAGTTTGCTTTTTAAACACAGCTTTGATATGGAAGAATACTGGAATGACTAATCCATCAATTGAAAATTTATTTGGAAAAATGACATTTTATTATAGTATTATTACTATGACTTAATTTATAAATGCAGTGGGTAATCTAGCACCTCTTTAGTTTTCATTGGCAGGTCTTTTGTTTGTTTTGCTTTTGTTTTTTTTGGAAACATTTTTTCTTTTCAATTTTTTATTGGCTTTTGAGAAAAGAACATATGGATATGGAAGAAAGATGGGGATAAATCATAAAGTAAGTTTTCACAGTTGATTTCTCATAATACTACATACTTAATATTGATTTAGAAAATTATTTGATGTAGATAAATTTCAAACAACCTTTTCTTATTTGCGATTAACAAATTGGTTTAGAATTTTAATTCTTTTGTCTTTAGAAATTTTTAAATTTCTTTCTTCTATGCTTTTGCAAAATTGAGAGAGGGGAGTAGAAAAGTATGGTCTCAACTTGCAATTTATGTAGTAATACTACTACAACTTAATTTATAAATTCATTGTGTATCTAAAATCTAATTTTATAAAAAGTTTTTAAAAATCTAAAAGATAAAAGAAAAGCATTTTTCTACCCCATTGTATGTTATAAGAAATATAATTTTTCTTTAACTTAATGGAAATTACTTTAAAAATAAACTTTGTATTCCGCATTGATATTGTTTAAAATGTTTTTATTTGAAAATCAATTGGAAACATTAGACTTGGAGATGTTCATTCAAATTATTTTATCATTTTTTAATTAAAAATTTTTTTCTACATTCTTTATTTAGAGATTACTTCCAGTCATTTATAATGGAGAAAAAAAAGGTAGAAAAAAATTTAGAGCAATTTTGCATGCCAGTAAATTACTCCATTTAAAAAAAGCGATGGTGGTCTCTTTTATTTTTTTGGGTTTTTGTGAAGTCAAAAAGTAAACAATTATTAGGCAGACAGTGGAAATCCAAATAAACAATAAAGAAGATTTGATTTTAAGCTTTTTTTTAAATTTTAGATAAATGCTTAGCTTGAGTTGTTTTTTAAATCTAATGTCCCACCTCCTCACTGAAGAGATCCATAGGTTGAAACCAGTCTGGGGATGGGGACAATCTAAGATAAAAGTGATTTGAATGCCTTCTCTTGTAGTAGCATTTATCATAAAATAAAATAATAAAAAAGCTTGTGTAGAGCTAATTAGCATGCTCTTAATTTTATATAAATTTGTTATTGTTATTTCAAAGCCAGCCTGTTCATTTTTATTTATATTTTGTACTGAATGTAACTGACAATTATTGTTTTCATCAAAGTTAACAACACAAATTGTGATATCCTGCCTTCATCTCATAATAAGAAAAAAGAAATATAAAATTTTTTGATGGCAAATAAAAAGAATAAAAATTCCAAAACAAATATGTCACTTACAAATCAAAAGAAGTTGTTTGAAATTCTACATCAATTACTTTTGTAAATCAATATTAGGTCGTATTATGATGAGAAATTGAAAAAAATCTTGAAAACTTCTAATTGATCATTTTTAACCTCTGTCTTACTCCCCCATCTCATTTTCACAAAACCACAGAAGGAAACTATCATATCTGACCTTGCCTCTAGAAGTAGACTAGTCCAGATTCCTTCATTAGCTGATTGGATTGAGCACACATTTCCGCTAACCAATGTGTAAACATGTGGATAACCAGTGTATAAACATAATCAAAGGGTAAAACATAAATATGGCTAATGTGTAAACATGTGTATAAACTCCTACCATTGGTTAGGCTCTCTGAATCTGATTGCTGCCAGTAATGTAGGGGGATCTGGCAATAAATAGTCAACCTTTTTTGAGGCAAGCCAGAGAATGTCTGTCTAACCTAAACAATATTACATGCTCTTAAAAGAATGTTTGTCTACCTGAATGACTGAACATGCTCTCCATTGAAACCACTTCCAAGAGTGGAGGTGTTTCAACTATATTCACTACCAATATGTCTATTCAGTGAGGCAAGTTCACTATATGACTGGAAGCTGCTATGACTATGGCAGACTTGACACAGCCAGAAGAGTCATTTACCAAACTCGGGGCAAGTTGACCAGTACAGCTGGAAGAGTTAAGACTAGAACTTATGAGACAAGCTAATATATACAGCTGGAAGTGAGTCCAGTCACTAAGTTATACATAAAATTGTATAATATATATGTATATATCGGTTCTAATAAATTATACATATTAAATTGTGAGTGTTCATATTTTTTGATATTACTGTTGTTTTGAGTCTGAACTCTGAAATTCAACCAATCACAACAAAATTGAAAAGACAAATAATACAAAAAATTCTCAAAAAAAGGTATCTCAATTAAAAATAAGAAGAAGTTTTAGATTCCACTTTGAATTTATATGTTATGATAAATCCCTTTTCCTAATCCAAAGAATCTTCAATTGACTGATTAGTCATTCCAGTATTCTTTTATAACATCAAAGCAGTGTTTTAAAGAAACAAAAAGCAAATGAAATGTAGATTGTCAATGAGATCACTACTTATAAATTTATTTTTCAATTTTATCTTTAACTGTCTGGGAAATTAGTTTATAATAAAAAGTATGTTTTGTATAAGAACAAGGAAACAGTTGTAATTTTAAAAAGACATTTGTTTAAATAGTGAAAACAAATATCAGTTATGGAAATTTGTTTTTCCTTTTTTGATTATTGCTGAATTTCTTGAATAAATTTGAATTAAATAGAAGATAGATTTGAGATGAAATAAAGAAAAATTTAAAAACTGCTCTTATTCACATAAATACACTAAAAAAAATTTTTTTTTCAGCTTTCACCATATTCTTGACATTATGTGACTAAAAGCAAAATTATTGGGATACTTATGTTCAGAAGTATTTTTAAGCTATTTCTGAACATGAGTGTCACATAGTTTTACTTTGGTTGTAAGCTGAAGGAAATTTATTTGTTACTTTTTAATGAATTTATGGATAAAAAAATATGTTTTATTTTATTTTATTTTTAATTTGTACTTTATAAATGATTGTTGACATAGTTTCAGTTTGCTAATTTGTGTTCATTTTTAGGTCCACTAATATAGTAGCAATGGCAGTCTATATTATAATAATTTTATTATATCATGATGTAATTAATTGAAAATATTTGAAAGACCAAACTTGTTTGGTAAGCTGAAAATTTCCAGCCAAAATCAATTGTAATAATAATGATTTGGATTTATTTATATTATATTTTTAAAATATGCAATTTTATCTCACATATTCAATATTTTCAATGAATCAACCACTTTTAAATAATCAGAAATGCCATTAAGCACTACTAACATCAATAGTTTATATAAAATTAAAAATTTAATTTTTAATTTATTTTTTTTACGAAAATTATTTGCAAGTTCTAAAAAATATATATTGTCATTGGGAATATAGCAAGTAAGCAAAGTTTCAACTACACTGAAAATTGAAAAATGAGTTAAAAATGAGTTAGAAGATTTTATTTAGACAGACAGACTAAAATATAAAATAAATTAAATAAAAGCATATAAAAATGATTAAATTAAATAAATTAATCTTATATGGTTATTATTATTGTTAATATTTTAATATAAAATAAACATAATTTTTTCAATATATATATAATTCTTATTTCAGAAAAAACATTGTGCAGAAAATACATTTTTTCTTGCTTTTAATTTCATTTTCTGTGCAATTATTTCAATGTTAGCTGGAATCAAAAGAATTCAAGAAGGTAACCAACTTTTTTTTTAATTAATTACTAGTCAGTGTAAATTTTTAAAATTAGAGTTCATTAGAAAAATATCATATTTACTTATATATAATTAAATAAATAAATGGGAAAGAAAGAAAATAGATTTACAGGTGGGAAGTCAATCAGTAAAGAGAGAGAGAGAAATGTATTAAGTTAAAAAAAAGTATATAGAGAAAAAAATTAAAAAAAATTAACAAAAGTTTGTGAAGTTATTTCAAAATTAGAGTTGAATCAAATGAATTCAAACAAGTAGATGAAAATTTTCTTTTAACTGTCAGTCAACAAAATTAATGATTTAATTATGTATACATTATATCACATCAGATAGACAGATAGATGGATAGATGGATGCATAGTTTATTTGATTAATATACAAATAGATAGATAGATAGATAGATAGATAGATAGATAGATAGATAGATAGATAGATAGATAGATAGATAGATAGATAGATAGATAGATGGATGGATGGATGGATGGATGGATGGATGGATGGATGGATGGATGGATGGATGGATGGATGGATGGATGGATGGATGGATAGATAGATAGATAGATAGATAGATAGATAGATAGATAGATAGATAGATAGATAGATAGATAGATAGACAGACAGATAGATAGATAGATAGATAGATAGATAGATAGATAGATAGATAGATAGATAGATAGATAGATAGATAGATAGATAGATAGATAGATAGATAGATAGATAAACAGATGTATAAATAAATAGATAGATAGAGAGGCAAATAAATACAGAATCAAAAATAAAATTATAAATACAACATTCAGTTCATGCTTTTAATATAAGTAAAATAGCAGATGACGTGCAATTTGAAATTAGAGTAGATTCTTCAGAAAAAAACAAAAAATTCTTACTACATTATTTTAATTAAAAAAAAGAAAAATAGTCAAAGAATTTTAACAGATTTAAACCTGGAAAGCATTCTGTTGACTGGATTCATGGAATTTTAAAGAAAGAAATTTTTTGGGTTGATCAAATAATTTATCTTAGAACTTTAACTGACCATAAGCATAATGTCATATTTGTTTTAAATTTAATTTTACCTATAGAGCATTCAGTGTATTTAATTTAAACAAACTAGTTTTTAATAAATGAAATTGAATCTTCTCTAAAAGTAATCCTGGACCAATCTTCAAATCTATAACAGATTTAAATTTTTTTCCTTATCCATTGTACTATGTAAGTTCTCACCTTTCTGATTTTAATTACTTATTTTCAGAAATAACTGTTTAATCCACTCCAATAATGCCATCTTGTGTAAATTTGAGTAATCAGTAAATCCTTAACTTGTATGTTCCTATCCATATTACCAAATTAGTTTCTCATTGGCACTTGTAGACGGCAAAGAGAGAAGGAAATCAATAGTTAACCATTAAAAAGCATTGTAAAAGCTGAGAATGAGTGTTATTTGGGAGATTTTGTCTATTTTTAGTTGATCTTTTAGAAATGATAGATAGCCAGAATCTCAACATTATCTGCTATAGCTCATCTAATCTTCAACTAATATCTTTCTCTATATTCCTTCTCATTTTACGTAATAGAGTATTCATCAATACAGATAAATGGATATATGAATAGATAACATATAACCAACATCAGAAACCAGCCAATAGGTAATGATGTTCAATGAATTTAATTTCTCTCATCATGGAAGAAAATCTGTTTATAAATATGCAGTTCATTTGGAGGTAAAATCAGACAACAACTAAGTAATTGTTAGAACTGAATGTCAGTGCACATGTTGTCCAATATATTTTTAGAGCAGTGAGAAAAATTCACATTGAACTGCTGCTAAAATATAAACCTGACATAATACAAGTTGTCACAGTATAATAGGAAGTGGCTCTGTACTTACACATAAAACAATCTGTCATGATACAGCTGGAAATATTAGTTAAACCTAATTGCAAGGAAATCAAGTCATATATTACATGACTTAATTTAATAAACTTGTATTACAAATGTTATATAATGAGAATGCCAATAAGCTTATTAAATTAAGTCATGTAATATATAACTTGATTTCCTTGCAATTATTGTTTTGCTCTTAAGACTTTGATGATTTTATATTGCTAAAGCTATTAATATATAGTGTATCTGAACTTAGTTTAGTTCTGTGTGGCTATTTAAGTTAGATAGCTAAATTTGAAGTCATATGGATTGTGAAAATTACAGGTTTTCTACTTAATACTTAGCTATTAGATAAAATGCTGGGCTTGACCTGGTATTTTAAATCTAATGCTTGAATATCCTAACACCTCACTGATGAAAGCCAGAGCTAGAAACCAGTCTGAGGATATGGATATTCTGAAAAACTTGTTAAGAGTTATTGGCATACTCATTATGTAATAATTAAACCTAGAAGGGCATCTGAAATTTCTTTCTTCAATAATTGCATGGCAGCTAAATGCTACACATCTCTAATAGTATCAGGCAAAGGTATACCATTTATATATATATATATATATATATATATATATATATATATATATAAATATATATATATATATATATATATATATTATGCACATTAATAAAATATTTAATCATATTTGTATGAGTTTATGTTTATCACCATCATATATAAACCCAACATTATCTTTACTATGTCAAGAAATTTGCTAATGATTTGCAGAAGTTAGTTCAAATAATATTGATAATATAATGCAAAGATTAAAGTAAAGTTCAGTGAATTTTCTCAGAAGGAAAAAATAAAGACTTGATAGCCCTGAAATTACAAAAGGTTGGCAATTACAAATACCAGTATCAGTTTAATAATACAGATGGAAATATAATGGATGAAATTAATCAATAGAAATAAACTTGGATGGAGTGTTTTAAATAACTTAGTTTTAAAAGGAATTTCAGATCATGCAATGAATTATGGCAAAAGATATGTTAAAAGTAACAAGATGTTGAAAATTAAATATATTGGCGAGAGAATACATTTTATTATTGATATCGTTGAAAGAAGTAAGAGAATAAAATGGAACTAGGATGAGCTAGTCATATTTCTAAAACAGACGATAATAAGTAGACAGTTGATGTTTTAAATTGGATCCTGAAAGATTGTAAAATGCCTAAAAAGAGACCACATGTGAGATAAGTGGTGAAATAAGAAAGTTAGATGATTTTTGGCTAGGGATATATCTTTATTCTGCAGTGGATTTATAATAGTTGAAAAGGATGAATGTGATCTACTATAAATAAAAAGTATTTATTTATTGTTTATTATTAATGTTTGATAAAGACAGAGCCTATAAAAAGTAATCAAAAGAGTTGGAAAAACTTGCTTCTGAATACCTATTTGACTTTTATCAATATTCTTAATTTTATCAATATTTTTAATTTTTTCTCTGTAGTGAGATTAATAGTCTTGTATTATGTTTGACCAGTGATGATTTCCCATTACTTTTATATGTGCAAACTATTTTTATTTCTTCAAATATCTTTTTTTTAGTTTCATTATCATTGTTAATATCTTATTTCATATCATTGTTTATGTGAGAAATATAATATTCTATATCTAACCCTCATAATTTCTTTTTACATTATTATAGTAGCTGATTAATATTTTTTTATTATTTTTCAAGTCTTTTATTAGTGGCATAAGTACAAAATTTAGTCCTTATAACAAAGTTTTTAATCAATCCTTCCCCCTTTTTATTTGCATTAACATTTTTGTTTATTTACAGATGAATGAAATTGCTTATATTTCAAGATGCATATAATAACCCAAAAATAGCGATTGAATTAATTAATATATAGATGCTTTTAGTTCACGTTATATATAACAACTAAAGTCGTGGTTGAAAAAAAAAATTAAAGTATTTTTTATAAAATATTGTATTTATATATTATTTCTGATTACACTTATAAATTTTGCACTGATACAAAATGGCAATACTTTACAACAGTATATAACAATAATAATAATGATGATAATAATAATTATTATTATTATTATTTTATTTAATTCAATATCTACTTATGTGCATTTCTACATTTGCACTGTAACAGAAATACACGACCAACAAAAAAAAGACAATTACAAATTATAAACTTAAGATTATATATAAATGTATATTCTCAATTCTAAGTTTAGTTCTTTCCTAACATTCATAATAAACTGATCACAAAAAATATCAATATTATTAAAATTCGGGTTATGTACCTTTTGCAATCTATTAATAATTGATTTGCTTAAGAAATTATTTTTACATTTATTAATATTAAAAGTATACATTTCTCTTAACAAACGACTAGGTGCATTTGTATGTATTTTTGTTATACAATCACATTAATTTTCCCATCAATTAACTTTTTCAATAATAATATTCTTCTTTCTTTCAATACTATTTTAAAACTTAAATGTTCTCTCTGTATTAATTTAATAAATCTTTTTTCAACATTATGAATTCTAGACTCACTATTAATCAAATTCAAATTACATATAGCAGAACCATATTCCAAAAGTGTTACAACAAGAGAAAAAAACTAAGGTATCTTTTATGTAAGGGGATACATTTCTCCCATATCTCAAAATACATTCCATCTTTCTGTATGCTTTATTAATAATGTATTTAATATGTGCTTTAAAAGTAAAATTATTAGAAAATATAATTCTTAAGTCTAATATAACCTTTTTATATGTAATAATACCAGTCTCAATTTTATACTGATAAAAAGATTTTCCAGTTTTATTAATATAGAAAATAATATATGTTTTATTCATACTAATCTCCATATTGTTATATTTTCATGAATCCTTAAAACAATCTGTATCTCTTTGAAGATCAATGTAATCATTATAAGGAATAATTCTTTTGAATAACTTACAATCATCAGCATAAGTCCCATACTATTTTATGAGTTATGGTCAACATCACACATAAAAACATTAAAAATTAAAGATGCTAATATTCCATCCTGAAAAATACCTACCATATTATTAAAAAGACAATAATTAGTTTTATAAATACACACATAAGATTTATGATTCTCAAATAATCATTAAACCACACAATTAAATGAGAACTAACTCTCAGCATTTTAAGTTTAATAAAGGTCTACCATGTGCAACTTTATCAAATTCCTGAATCATATCAAAATATTCAACATCTAGTTGTTTGTGATCAGATAAGGCATGAGCAATGTAATCAGGTATCATCATGTTTATAATTAGGTAACACCTTACTCATATTTACAACAATATTACTGTAAATACTTTTCTAATAAATCCTAGCAAAGGGCGATAGAATTGAAACAGTTCTAAAATTATCAGAATCAGATTTATCCCCCTTCTTATAAATTGGTCTAATCTTAGCTATTTTAAATATGCCAGTACATTTTTCATGTGATAAATTAATAATATAATGTAATGGCTTTACTATATCCCATAAAAGATTTTGTTTTAAATGTAGAAATTGCATTAATCACTTCAGTAACATTAGTACTCCAACAACTCTCTTTACTAAATTTGATATCAGCCATATCATTATCAAAAATATCTAAAGACATAGCAGTAAAATGATTTCTTCTAGTAATATTAAAATCCTTAAGTAAATTTCAAACCATTTATGGATTATGCCTAAAATTGCTTTTAACACTATTCAAATTTTTATCAAAATCTTTTTTCAGGAGAGTCTTGGTATAAGCATGCAAATCACTAATTTTTTTCTAAAATCCTCCATCTTTAGTTAACATATACAACCTATGATACTTATGCTTCCTATTTAAACCTTTTCACAGTTCCTTAGAACATTATTTAGGATATTAACTTCTATGCAGCTAGTTTTGGATCATTTTCTATAAAAATTACATTCCAAGTTTAAGAGCTTTATAAAGACCATAATAATCACCATGTTTATAATCTCTATTAGTATTTGTCATAGGCTTTGTATGTTCATAAGAGCCATTTATTACAAATTTCAAAGGAGGATGATATGATGATGATGATGATGATGATGATGATAATAATAATAATAATAATAATAATAATAATAATAATAATAATAATAATAATAACAACAACAATGAAAAAATTATTAATAGCTGTTAACTTTTATGTTTATTTATGGAACCACTTTAATGTTTGTCTAAGAAGTATTACAATGTGATTTAATTGTATTTCATCAAAATCACTTATATTTCTCAAGCTACCTCACAATCATTGTGCATGATTGTGAACTCAATGTTTTCCCCTAAGGGGTATACCAATAATTCATGAGAAGAACACACCATGCCCCCCCCCAATGATATCACTTGTCTCCATCAAGTCACACAGCAGCTACACTACTTCACCACTGTGAGGTTTTCCTCTTTTTCTTTGTAAAAATCACTAATTAATTTTCTAACATACTAAGTATAGACTGAATATATGCTACACAACTACATATACAATGTGTCCCAGTAAAAATGTGATTTTCATCAAGCTGCCTGACATGCTTTTTTTAAAAAAAATACATGTGATTACATAGCAGCATAGTTTATCTCTTTGCCACAAAACTGTTAAATATGTTAATGTGTCTGGATCATGAATTATGATCTGAACTGTGATATAGGGTTTTGTAGCTTAAACACAATGAATCAATATGCAAACATTAAATTTTGTTTCAAATTAATCAAAATTACTATTGTAACATTTGAAATGATTCAAATTGTGTATGGAATAATGATGTGAGTTATAAGAATGTTTTTAAGTGATTTGTAAGATTCCATAATGATAAGAACAATATTGAAAAGTATTGATTAAGATTTGGAGCACACTGCCATATTTTTTTGCTGCAACTTGTAATACAGACGTGGAAGCATTTGAAAAGTTTTGTGGTGATTAGCTAAACTATGTCACTATATAACACTAGCATTGATTCAGAGTTAGCAAATTTTAGTAAAACAATCAAGAGAAATTAAAATTTCAACCTTCACCTCTTTTTTTTTATATTTTAATTAACTATAAATACTTTTTAGTGAATTAGCAATGAAATTTAATGAAAGTATATACTTAAAAAAAATGGACAGTCATCTGTTTTACGTCACTGAAAACTTGATGAATGGATATCAATGGGGTTTGAAATACATTCCATCAATACTTCTAGAATTGACAACTAGCTGGATATTTCTGAAACATTTCACTATTATTAACACTTAATATGTCTACAAAATTTGAAGGAAATCCATTTAGTAGTGTGTGTAAAATCTGTTATAAGATTTGATCCAAATAAAACAAATAGAATTTCTACATTAAATAAAAGCATTTAAAAATAAACTTTAAAAATTATCTAAAGAAATAGTAAATATAGGGGATTTGAACTCAGACTTTCAAGCACCTTCACTATCCACATTATCTCATACTACTGATACATATGACCACGCACATGCACAAAAGATAAATAATCACCATGTGTGTGGTCATGTTTATCAGTAGTATGAGATAGTGTGGATAGTGAAGTTGCTTGAAAGTCTGAGTTCAAATCCCTATATTTAAAATTAGGCTTCAAGTTTAAGAATGCCTGGTATTTCAAATCTAAAGAAATAGTATGCATTTTTTCAAAACAAATATACAAAATTATTAATATTTTTTATATAATTTAATTCTAATAATTTTAATAAGTCCATATATAAATCATAACTATTAAATATGTAGTATGGAGTATACAGGAACTTATTTATGAACTACTAAGTCTGAATACATTACTATAATTCACAAGTCTGATAGTAAACAGTATCTAATTTTTTGGTAATGTGAATACATTGGTCAGAAAAAAAATGGCCATATTTATCTGACCTGAAGATTCTTAAATAGTATATGAACTAAATATTAATACTTCAAAAATATGAAACTTTTATACTAATGGTGATTTATTTGTTTGACCAATGAATTGTTATTAATTAATAAAATGGACACTTCTGAAAGTTTGGTAACATGATTCTTCAGGAATCTAATTTATGAATTAAAGTAACATATTTGGACTTGGTCCAAGAATAGGTTTATATAATTAAAAAATATCCTTATGCTATTATAAGTTCAGGTAGATTAACAAACTGCTAAAAAAAATAATACCTTCAATACTTATTCTTAAGATGTTGGAGAACTTAAAATCACAGAACTGAACCACAATCCATGCACCTTGAGCTGTAGAGTAAGCCCTTTATTATTGTGTAGGGCGTTAACTGAGCTTAATAGTACTTATGCTACTATCTCTTCTGCCTAGAGAACTATGTTTTATCCAAATACATCTTTTTATTTTATTATTATTATTTTTACTATAGAATAAAATTGTTTATTTAGTATTAGTCATGTCGTTTGTTTCATCTTTTAGTATTGATTATTTAAAATAGCAAATCTTTTGGTATAGAACAAGGGTGGACAAACTTAAAAGTAGCATGATCAACTTTTATATTTATTCTCTATTGGCGATCAACTTTTTAGGTAATAATTTTTTTAGAATAAAAGCAAATACTACATTGTACTGCTACTCGAGCGCTACCAATGACGAGTAAAAGCAAGAAGTGCGCACGCATACAGAAAGAGCAGCGTCTAACCATCAATCAACCCAGTATAGAATTTATAAATATAAATGTAAAAATAAAAAGATTCAGGCAACAGTAATCTGATGGGAGAAATGTCTGTGCGTGATCGACCGGTCGATCACGATCGGCCGTTTTCCCACCCCTGGTATAGAACAAGCCGCTGATTAGTTTGCTAGTATATTCTTTGCAATAATAATGTGTTTTAAAAACATCAATTTATAAATTAGGTTGATAAATATCAGTTTCTTTTTTTTTAGATTGTCATCTTATATAATGATTAAAAAAAAAATGTAAACAAAACAACCAATTAATGTTGTTCATTAATAATTTTTAAAAAAATAATTAAATCATCGATTGCTTAGAAGTTCATAGATACTGGAAATGACTTAATGGAGAAACAAATCACAGGCTTTGAGTTTTAAAGTCATTTGTTCTATCTCTGTACCAAACTTATATTCATTCATTATCATTCTACAGAAAATATTAGTAATAGTAATAAAATGTAATAAATCCAACTAAACTTTCTAAAAAATATATTGAAATAAGATTATTATGTCTCCAGAGAAAAAGTGACTAATTTTCTCTCCAAACTTCTTGCAACAGCAACACACGTCACTAGTCACATAGTTCAGCTATGTTAAGATAGTCACATGTCTAAATCAGTAGTTATTGCATTGAATGTGATGGTGGCTTGCATATTTTTGTGGATCATCTTTATTGCTCTTCCATGCCAGCTCTAAATTTTGCAAACTTGGCTTCGCGACCATATATGGTTTGAATTATTTAAAATGTTCCTGTAGTGTAGCACTTTTTCTCGATTTAAACCAAGTTTAATGTTAGCACATTGATCAATAATGTATTAAAATATAAAGCATAATGTCATATTTCATATCACAATTTATGATTCAGACACATTAACACCTTAAAATTCTTGTGGTGAAAGATTGGAGAGAGAATCATTCACCTTTACTGTTGGTCACACAGTGTACATGTATATACATATATCTCTATAAAATTAGAACACTCCTAACATCTCTTTAATATGTGCTATCAGAATATTTTGTAAATATGCTGGCTTTCTAGTTTTATATAATATTTTCATGAGTTTTTAATCATTTTATATATATATGCCTTTTTTTTTTAAGCTCAGCACTGTTGTAATACACTTCAAGCTTCAATTATCACATTATATACAGTTTATTTAACGTGGTCTGCTCTTACAAACCAGAGAGGTATATTATATGATAAGTTATTAAATAATCTTTATATATATACATATAATATTTAAATATAAGCATATTTTCTATACTGAACTTAATGTAATTTAGAAGGAATTTGAACTCAGATTTTTAATCTCCCTACAGCTATTCACTCCATTTTATGCAACCACTATAATAACCACATTTATGTGAAAAAGTTAATGATCTCCAATAAATGTATTTCATGTTGAACCATCTCTCACCAGTTGGTCCTTATTATTATCTCCCATATATATATATATATATATGTAACCGGCCGCCTACAACCCTTTTTTTTTTTTTTCATTTTTTTGGCTGTGTGGGGAGGGAATTCCATTTTCCTTTTGTGGGTTTTCTCCCCCCCAAAATTTTCTTTTCTTCTGAGGGGGGGGTGTAATAGAGGTGGGGATAATTTTTTTGTGGTTCAAGCGGTGGTCCCGGGGGGGGGGGGGTGGGGAAAGAAAAAAGGGGGGTAGCGAGGAGGGGGGGGGGGGGGGAGGGGGGGGGGGGGGGGGGGGGGGGGGGGGGGGGGGGGGAGGGGGGGGGGGGGGGGGGGATATAAGTATATATATATATGGTTTATATATATATATATATATATATATATCAATATATATATATATAATCAGTGCTCAGTCTATATTAAAATAGAACTTCTTCATGCTTTAATGGACAGGTTTCAATTTTCTCCATCTTCCAACTTTTCAGATACCCATATCATTGAAAATCTGATGATAGATCACTCAAATCTCATGTTGATGCCAATATTGTTGTCATACCCATGTTGACTTTAAGTCACTCTGACCCCTCAGATATAGGACCTTGATATGTGAATTTAAATACATATATACATATGAAAATATAATGAACATGCTAATAGCTCTAAAATAAGTGTTTTTTCGATAAATGCCACAAGAGAAAGCATTTAAAAATATCTATCTAGAATTATCTCTATCCTGAAACCAGTTTTGAGCTGATGGCTCTTGTCAGTAAGGTGCTAACACATTTAGACACTAGATCTAACATACAAACTCAAGCTGAGCATTTATCAAATACCTAACTATTAAGTAGAAAATCTGAAATTTTCAGATATCTATATGTCTTCAAATCCAGCTATCTAATTTAAAATAGCTATACGTGACTGAAAAAAATTCAGATGCATCGTATATTAATAGCCTTAGGAATATAACATCACCAAAGTCTCAAAATACAAACTATAATAGTAAGGAAATCAAGTTACACATCACATGACTTAATTTAATAAGCTTGTATTTACAAATGTAACTGAGCATGCTAATAGCTGAAAAACAATTTTTTTATAAATGCTGCAAGAGAAAGTATTTAAAAATCTCTATCTAGAATTATTCCCACTCCCAAACTGGTTTCAAGGTGATGGCTTTCATCAGTGAGGCACTAGGACATTCAAACACTAGATCTAAAATACAAACTTAGCTATTAAGTAGAAAATCTAAAAATTTCAGACATCTATATGTTAAGTTAAATAGCTGGATTTGATGACATATAGATAGCTGAAATTTTCAGATTTTCTACTTAATAGTTAAGTATTTGATAAATTCTGGGTTTGACTTTGCATTTTAGATCTAGTGTTTGAATGTCCTGGCATCTTACTGATGAGAGCCAAAGCTCAAAACTGGTTTGGGGATAGGGATAATTGTCGATAAAGATTTTTAAATGCTTCTTTTGTGGATATATCAGGGGGAAAGCTTGTTTAGAGCTATTAGCATATTCATTATATTTACATTTGTAAATACAAGCTTATTAAATTAAATCACTTGATGTATGACTTGATTTCCTTACTATATATACATATATATTTAAAATAAAGAATCAATATAAGGAGATTATATCCACATAAACAGAGATAACTTTTTTTGTTTTTTGATATTGCCAGGAAGCTATCAATTACTACTAATTGCCAATATTGTAAAGTTAAACAAGTTTTTCCATTAGTCTATAATAGCTTTTTTGTTGGGATTTTTGGCAACATCAAAAGATAAAGTTATCTCTATTTACATAAATGTAATTTCTTTATTTCTATTCTTTACTAAAATAACAATATGTAAAAATATTTAATTCAATGTACATATATATAATATTTAAAGCTATGAGTTTTTTCCATGTATTATATGCTAAATTTTGCAGTGTTAATATCTAAATTATCAACCAAATAAAAGTGAACCCACTTTTGCTTGTAATCCAAAAATTAATAAGGAAATAAATATAGATGATAACAAATGAGTACCTAATTATTTTCTCTTTGAAAATATTAAGATGATCAAGCACCATTAGTGCCAAAATTGGAATCCAAGGACTTATACTTCAGAATCTTATGATCTTCGAGTGATCTAAACCATGCAGAGTTCTTTGATTTAGACTTTAATGAAATAAATAAGAAGAAATCTGATGTTTAACAACAACTACTGATAGAACAAAAATATAAAATATTTAAAAAATTTAAAGAAATACTTTTACATATATAAATTCATTCAAGTTTCACAATATACATGATAGCCAATAAACATCACATGATCACCATTTCTTATGCTTACTTATAACTGTTATTAAAACAGGTAAAACTCGCTATATGTATTGCCACACACAGCAAGCTAGAGTAATCAATGGATGCCAGAAGGCTTATGCATAAAATCCCCATCTAGTGTCTATTCATCCAATATCCCCAGACTAGTTTCTGGCTTGTGGCCTCCATCACTGAGGATCCTTGGATATGAGAGCATTGCACTTAGATCTTACAATCTAATGCAACCCTATAGCAGCCACCTTTTATCTCCACTTAACTACAAAACAATGAGTCTTAAATTGAAAACACCTTAATATTTTCAATCCAAGCTCATTATCTTATATAGTCATATAGGTCTGAACTCATTTCAATACCTATACATTTTGGTGTCTTTGGTTCTTTAATAACCATAGCCACCACTATCCTATTAGGCAAGATTGATCTTAAACCAATAAACATCACATAATTACCATTTTTATGCTTACTTATAACTGTTATTTAAACAGGCAAAACTCACAATACATATTGCCACACCCAGCAAGCTAGAGTAATCAATGGATGCCAGAAGCCTTATGCATAAAATCCCCCATCTAGTGCCTATTCGTCCAATATGATCTAGGTGCAGTGCTCTCAGATCCAAGGCTTTTCACTGACGAAGGTCACAAGCCAGAAACTATTCTGGGGTTATTGGATGAGTAGGCACTAAATGGGAATTTTATGCTTAAGCCTTCTGACAACCATTGATTACTCTAGCTTGCTGTGTGTGGCAATACATATAGTGAGTTTTGACTGTGTTAATATTCATGATATTAAGCAACCAAAGAGAAAGTTGTGAAGTGCTTATGCTTAGAAATAATTTTCATCACACTTTCATATATTTTGGGGGTTTCTTTAAAGCAATAATTATAATTTAACATTTTAAACATAATATTCTATTTTATTTTGCTACTTTGTATCTGAAAAAATATACCAAATTTTTATTTATGTAAAGTATAATTAAGAATTTTTTAAATGAGTGTCCTATGGCTTTATTTTTGGTTACATAATACTTTAAGAATACTGTGAAAGCTGAAGAAAATTTATTTTTTACTTTTTAGTGCATGTTTTTTGTTTTTATTATCTACTTTTTAGTTATGTATATGTAAATTAAATCAGAACAATTTTGAATAAAAATGTATACATTTAAAATGAATCCTACATAAAATTTAAAATTTTCCCTAATTATGCTCAAATTGTTTGGAAACCCTATAAATCTGTTATCATCAGAAATGCAAATTTATGGCAATTGGGTCATAAGTGAAAATTGAGTTACCATATTTTATCAGACAGATTAAAAAATGGAATAAGTTAAATAAAAGCACATAAAGGAAGTAGAAACTTACTAATAATTGTTCATCTGAAACAATTCTATTTATACATAACAAATCAATATGAAAATATTTTTACATGTTATTTAGAAGAAATGAATATCTAAAAATCTGTAAAAGGTGTAAAAAGCGGGTTGTTAGAACACATGAAACTAAACACTAAAATTTTAACTCTTTACATTTCTTTTTTTTTCCACCCATACCTAGTAAGATATGAGCTAATAGTTCAACATTTTAATTTTAATGTTTAAAACCTTTAATTAATATTATGAATCAATAAAATAGTACTGATTTGTTACAAATTTAAGTTTTCAAATGGAAAAAATTCTAAAAAATTATATTTGAACTTTCTAAATATAAAAATGTGAAATATATAATGAAAACAATGACTTTAGATTTACTGGTTCTTTGTCATAGTGGTATCATAAAAAGAAAATTAATGAAAGATTTTTTGAAGCGATTCCAATTTTTAAACCTGAATGAATTATTATAAAGTTATAACAAATCTATGAAATACTTGTCTTATCACAAAAATTTAGAGACAGTATTGTTTGACAGAATATAACAATTGTAATTATCACAGTTTCTGGTAATAATTTTATTTTTAGTTTTTTTAGCTTATTTTTAAAGTAAAACACATTTCAAAAAAATCTAAGTGGCACCATAAATATATTTTATTTTTAATAATTATAACAAAAATACTTATTACAATAAATAAATAGATTATGAAATTATGCACTTTTTTCTCTTAACATTCAAAAGAATATGGTAGAGTGTTCTTAATATTCATATTCAAAAAATCAACCAATCAGCAGTGTCTAATTTTGTCAGGATCTTTTATCTTATGCTTGGTACATGGCTCTAATTGATTATTAGTTGCAAAAAAAATCTAAAGATGTCAGTAGGCCACAGAGCAATTTAATTCAAATTTTTAGTACAAAATGATTAAGTAGCAATAAAAAGTCAGAAAAAAAATGATTCAAATCCATTGCACAGTGACACCTTTACAGTATGCCATAAAAACTATATTATTCAAAAAAATTTATAGAAAACAAAAATATCAAAGTCATATAAAAAGGTACTTTGATATGGAAAATAATTATTTTCTGCAATAAAAAAAATGATACTATATTAAAACATGTATGGCACCGTGTCAAAGAATTTAACTATAGTATATAACAGGGACTTCACATCTGTAAGAGCTACATTTTTACAATTAAGATATATTCAAGAGCCGCAATTACATTTTTGAAGTAGTTAACAAAAGTAAACATTTGATTTATATTTTTTTCATCAATACAATTTAAGTTTCTCCATCTATAATTTTGAGTTGATTGGATGCTGATTCAAAAATTGTGTATGATTTGTTTTGTAATAACATATAAGTTGCTAACTTAATATAAAAATATGCTAATGGCTTTTTTGTTCGGGAATTAATACGAAGTTCAAATGCCAGACTGAGAGTGCCAGAATGGAGTCAGACGCTCTGCCTACTTACTACACCAACCCATGCACGGTGTTTGTTAATTTTATAATTTATAATTGTAGTTTTGCAAATAAAGTGTAAACATTCTCCATTATTTTCAGTGAATGCAAATTTTCTTCCCAATCACTACTGAAATATCTATTTTTCTGTTTATTCCTTCATTTTTTTGCTTGTTGAAGCCATGATGATCAAGAATTTGAATAAAATTCCCAAGTTTTTAAATCTAAAATCAAATAAAGTATGCTTATTATTTGTACATGAGTTTGTGGCCACAATTCATTATTTATATAAATATAAATTAAAATTAATTGCCTATACTCCTCGAATAAAGTAGTGGACATTGTTCAAAAGTCAAAGTAGATGAACATGTTCAATGATATTTAAATTAAAACTATATAAAAAATAATCATATCACTTGAAGAAGTCCAAACAAAAACCGAACCATTAAGTTGGAACATTGCAATGTGATTCTAGGAAACAATAAAATAAAAACATCAAAATTGATTATTAAAGTCATAAACAATTATTGCCTCCACAGCAGAAAAAGCATGTATGATTTCAAAATAAAATGTAAGTACATCATACTAATATAAATTATATCCTGATTTTTTTCAAAACTTTTATGAGTTGTATTGAACCATCTAGAGAACAATATGCAACTCGCAGGCAGCAGTTTGGCCCTGTAGGATATATAGTAATAAAAAAACTGAAACAAAATAGTTTGTATATCTTTATGTTTTAAGTCAAAAAAAATGGTACTTATGCATTATCTGGTCTACCTGGCAAACATGTTTTTTAAATATAGCATTTCAGGGATCTACTTTTTTTATCGAATTTATATTACTTGTTAAGTGGTTTTATTTAATATTTACATTTTTTTATTATTTTTTTAAAAAAAAAATTCTGCAAAAATTAATTATAATATTTACACTTTATTTATTAATATATAGGGGGATTGAACTCAGGCTTTCATATGACCCTCAACTATTCACACTATCTCATACTGCTTACACACTTGATCACACACATGTCAAAAATAAATATTGAAATAGTTATAAACCATGGTTTTGAAGATATTTTCTTAATATTTTAGGGTTGTCTGCATTAGTCTCTCTGGATGGTGGTAGTTCTTCTTGAATACTGGTGATATTAGAGAGAGTAAATACAGCATCATGGGTGACATTATATGGGAAATAATGTCAGTGGGTTTTGAATAATTTATACAGCATTGTCCATTTCTTTCTTCATGGTATTATAAAGGCATTGCATATGCTGGTTTTGTAAACTTCACCATCAGTTTCTGGATCTGACTGTGATTTCCAGGTTATTTTGGCTGGTATGGTTTTTGTTTATCTAGTCACATGGTAGATAGATTTCTTCTAAATAAAATCATTATACTTACTGTTATAACTGGAGTATTAAAAAATACTTTAAAAACAGTCAGCAAAATACAGCTAGACAAATTAAGCTGGAAAAGAGGTTTTAATCAGCAGTTGTTCTCTCCTTAGCATGGATCATTGCACAACACTGTTTCAAAAATAGATGAGATGCAAAGCACTATGGAATGAAATGCTGGACTTCTAGAATTAGCATGTCCAGTTTTTTTATTTCAGAACTATATATATATATCTATTTGATGTTGTTCAGACAACATATTTTCAAACTACATATTCATCCACAGCTAGGGAAAATCTAACATTTACATTTTGAAAAACACCCTCTTTACTCTTTTCAAAACATGTTGTGGATACAAATTTTACATACATTATGTCATGAATTTATACATAAATAAGTGAAATAAAAGAAAATTTAAAAAAATAACTTTTCTTTTCTCTATTTATATTTTGTAACGCTAGAAAAAATAAAAATTCATCGCCTATTTCTAATTATAGGTTGTATTTGAAGATATGGTCAGTAGAAATATATGAGAAATGACATATAATTTAGTTTAGTGTATAAAGTATGTGTATATAATTAATTTAATTGAGTTAATGTAAAGTAATATATAATTTATGGTGTATAATATATATATATATATAATTATTGAATTGTACTTAATGTAATTTTATTTATTGTATAAAAATAATATGTATATTAAAAAAATGGGAGGAGGGAGAAGTATATATGTAAATAGGTTATGTGATTATATAAAATGATTATGTAAAATGGATGTGATTATATTAGAAAAGTGTATTTTGAAAAGGCCCTAGTATAGGGCGAAAACCGGTTCAATAAAGAAAATATTTATTATTTTTATATAGTTGTTTTATTTCAATTGTGTTGGAATCATTATTAATTATAGCCCAATAATTTACATATTTTTATTAATTCCAAAATTTTAATTTATATTTAGTTTACCATTCAGTTTTACCATGAAAATATGGGAAATTTTTATTTAAAACTCGGTTAACGAAAAGCAAACTAGAACAGGTTCAAATTTAGATTTTTTTAAAAAGAAAACTACACAATTCTTTCGCATATTGAAACTACTTTTATTTCTTCTTTTACAGCAATTCATCATTATTATTTTATCATTATTACAAATTATATTTATAAGATATGACCAAATGCATAAACTAATTCTTTTTCTAATTTTTTAGGCAGTTTACTGAAGTGACACGTATATACGCGCTTACACACAAATGGCAATTCGTGTATTTATTAGTCAGTTTATATGCGTTTTTATTAAACGCATTTTTTCTCCTCTCCACAACGATCTAGTATAACCAATCTCATCTGCATCGGATTTGTTATATTTGCAATACATCTTTTAATTAATGTATATATAAAAGAAATACATTGCTAGGAAGGGAATTATTTATTTGAAAAAAAAAAATAAAGAATGTAAATTAAACTGGGTTGTTCACGATGGTGAAGAAAAAATATGCATTTTAGAGAGAGGTGTAAAATGTGATAGGAAAAGAAGAATACTGAAGATAGAATATGATAAATGTAACTTTATGGAATGAACAGCTTTCAAAATTTAAAATTAAAACAATAGATATGAAGACTTGAAAGTGTGATCATGAATAGGGTTGTGCCGTGTAGTGACGATATGAATTGCATTATTAAAAAGTATTATAAATTCAATTTTTTTTTCTTTTGTTTTGAAAGTAACTTGTAAATTATATCTCAACACATCCATTTAATTCTTTTAGTTTATTATAGTATAAACGAGAGCAGGCTCTTCTCTTCCTACTACTTAACCGCCATCTCTTGTAATTTTAGGTAACCATTTGTTATGTAAGTTTAAAATAGATGATAGCTACAGAAATAGATAGAAGAGACTTTTTGTGATGATGTATAAATTCCGCATTGCTTGTTGTTTGTGAGATTTTTTATTTATTTATTTTTAATAATGTGAAATTGTTCATTATTTTACTATATATAACTCTACGTGATATAATAGAAGAAACTGTTAAATGTTAATATTCGTCACAATAATCTGCTGCCTGGATTCCTCAGCCTGCCTTTGAACAAAGAATTTAATTATGCATTCTTTGATTATAAATACTATTTTATTTCGAATGTACTTTTACTATGAAAATAGAGTGATAGATTCAAAAGCTTCTGAATTCAAACTCAATCTGTCACTTCTGATAAACTTGATTATTTTATTTTTAATAGACTTTCATTATTTGTGATGCATTTCATTAAATTGTATGTTATGTGTAATAAAGATAATTAATATAATTAATATTTTAGTGCCTGCATGTAAGCCTGAAACAAGCTTCACCCTTCATCCTCAAGATGTAGACAGCAAACACAGTGGTAATTTAGGACTTGATGTACCATGCATTGTGGGAATTGTACTCTGGTTCTTCAGCATCATATACGTAAGGTGGTGATCTGTTTTACTTTTTATTTACATTTCAAAATAATTATGATGCTTTTTTTATTGCCTGATTTTCAGCTGCATGATATTACCAAGTATTTAATGATATTGCTACTGCTTTTGGCTTTTTTTCACTTTCTTATAAATATTTATAATGCTATTTTGCTGTTGATGCATGTATTTGGTGGTAGAAACTTCAATTAAAGTAAGGATTGTTTCATTAGTTCAAAAAATAACCTGAAGATGTCAGTATAATACAGATAAGGAGAAGCCACAGTACATCAAATCACATCACATCAGTTAAAATAGTATTTAATTGGGTTATGAGTAAAGGACAGACAACAAGATGGGTGAGAAAGGTAATGCGGTATGCAAAAGATTTGGATAAAGAATTTATATCAGTATATTTGTACAAAAGGTGGGATGATTGTGTTAGGAGAATTTTTGAGTGTTATAGTGGTAAGGAATGGGATAAAAGAATAGATTCATTAATAAAGACCAGGGAGTTGGTGAGATGGAGAACTAGTATGGAGAGTAAAAAGAGTATAAATATATATAGAAGTAAACAGAACATTAGCTGTGAGTTAATGTATGATAATAGTAAGGAACATACTTTATTGGTTAAGGCTCGAACAGGATCTTTAGCAACAAGAGAATATACATGTAAATGGAAAACTATGGGTGATTTAGTCTGAAAATTGTATAAAGAAGGTATAGAAATATTAGGTATCCGTTGATTGAATGTAAATGCTTGAAAGCAGAAAGGGTACAAATAATGAAGTTATGGAAGAATAAATATGAACAAAGTGATTATACAGAAAGTGGTTTATTGGTTTGGTACTGAGTTTGGGAAAAGATAAGGGGGATTTAGATATAAAGGCCATAAAGTTGACAAAGATTATGTTGTGGAAATGGGATGTAGCAGATTATAGGAAAACTTAGAGTGGTGAATGGAAAGGGAAGGTAAAGTGGCTAACAGGTTTCTCTGGGCATAGTTTCTGAGAGATTCCTGACTCCATTTTAGGAGAAGTCACATTGTATCACATCACATCAGCAATAAATCAGAGAAATTGCTTGGATAAACGGCAAAAAAAAACTGATAAATGAAGCAACGAAAAAAAGAGACTGATAAAGAAGTTAACAGTGTTTTCATATAATAAGTATGATGTAGCTAGAATTGTATAGAAGAGTTTGGCTATAGCAGGTTTAACATATGGTAATGATGCATTATGTGTAAGTAAAGGGGTGTTTGATTCCTTAAAAAAGTACTAAGAGAAGTAAGAAGGTATGCATTGGATATAGATGTGTGGATGGCAAAGGACAATTCAAGGAGAAATGGGAAGTTCAAAGTTTTTATATGAGATGCAAAAATCAAAATAAAAATGTTCAGTAGATTGCAGTTTATGGATAATATGAGAATAGCTAAATGTATTTAATTAGGTTATGGGTAAAAGTCATGCAACAAGATGGGTGAGAAAGGTGATACAGTATGCAAAAGATTTGGATAAAGAATTTATGTCAATATACTTATATAAAAGGTGGGATGATTATGTTAGAAGAATTGTCGAGTGTACTAGTTGCAAGGAATGGGATAGTAGAATAAATGCATTAATAAAGAATAGGGAGTTGAAGAGATGGAGAACTAGTATGGAGAGTAAAAAGAGTTTAAGTATATATAGAAGTAAATAGAATATTATATGCGAGTTAATTTATGATAAATAGCAAGGAAAATAATTTACTGTTTAAGGCTCAAATAGGATCTTTAGCAACAAGGGAATATACACATAAATGAAAAAATATGGATGATTTAGTCTGCGAGTTGACTATGGAAGGCATAGAAAATCTTAGGCACCTGTTAATTGAATGTAAATGCTTGCAAGTAAAAAGGGCACAAATAATGAAGTTGTGGGAAAATAAATATGAGCAAAGTGATGAATAGAAGATGGGTTTTTGGCTTTTATGCTGGGTTTGAAAAAAGATAGGGGAGGGGAGATATAAAGGTCATGGAGTTGACAAAGATTATGTTGTGGAAATGGTATGGAACAGGATAGAGAAGAATATGGGGAAAACTTAGAGTGGAGAATGGAAAGGGAAAATAAAGTGGCTAACAAGTTTCTCTAGGCATGGTAGCTGAGAGATTCCTGACTCTGAAAAAGAAGTTACAGTGCATTCATCATCATCATCATTATCAGCAAGCAAACCAACAATGCTGAGGATCGGTAGATTCTTTGGGAGAGTAATTGCAAAATTATTTGTAAACTCCTCTTATTGTTATTATCAAAGAGAAAAAAATAATAATATTTTTAATTTTTAAAAATATAAGTCAAGAGATTCATAGTAATAATAAAAATGAAACTACAATCATTAATATTTAAAGTTGTAATTATAAATTTATTTAATGCACATTGATTACATTGATTACTTAAGTAATATTTACTAAGGCAATTAATATTCTGACAAACACTGTTCTACAGAATTTGCATCATGTTTAAAATTACAAATGCAATTTTAAATTTTAGAATAGAATTTCATAAATTTATGATGAATTAACAATAATTTGTTTGGATTTTAGAAATTAAATTCAATTAACCAAGATATCATTAACATATATATAAACCATCATTGCAGTAACTGTCCAGTATAAAATAAATTATTCTTCTCATTATCTACTTCATTTTATGTCACATTTTTTTCTATATTTGCAAATTTCAAATATAATATTTAGGATATTTTTCATGTATAGACTTAACTTTCTAATGGACCAAGTACAATTTATTGATTTGTAACATAGGTTTTAATACTAAAAATATTGAACTATAAATTAAACTACTACTAGGGAATGATACATTAAATGTTGAACATGAAAGGGTTCAAACCACAGATGACATCTTAAACATGTCCATAATAAATAATATTACAGTAAGTTTTATCTCTGATTGTTAATTATATATACAGCTTATTTTATTATTAATATGTATGATAATTATTTTTGTGGCTACATTAATTATGTGATATAATATACAGTAAAACATATTTTTCTAAAAATACCTGTGTTTGAAATTTTGGAAATTAAACTCCATGAATATATGTAACATACAGATGTGGTTTAATAGGATCATAAGAATATTTTTAAAAGCTCTTCCAACTTGAAATTGGAACTATTCATTTCTATCAAATATGGTTTATAATAATTGCTTTTAGAGGATCAAAAAATGATGATGAAAAAACTAATAATGATTCCATTCTTAATTTAAAGATGAATTAGACAAAACTACTATTAATACATGGAGCAATGTCAATTTGCAATTACCAGTTTTAATTAATTGTTGAATCTAATTACATCATAATTAATTTTTATCTATGTAAACACACAAAAAAATGTTATAATACTTTCAATATTTTCATCTATAAAATCCATTAAAGTTTTTAATTATAACAAGATTGAAGATTAAATCAACTGAGATATTTTTACAATTCCATCAAAATCATCAAGTTTAAATTTATAGGACAAAGTAAATTACTATTTATTTTAATAGCCTTACAATCTTCCATTGTAATCCACTATAATTATTAATCTCTAGACTAAACAAACAAATTTGCTATCAGCCAACATTTGAAAATTTAGCACAAACTCCATGCCATTAGGTTGAACCCAGCAGAACTGCAGTAACATTTCAATTGATTTAAATTCCCTTTTTGTTGTAATTACTTTTTAGTTACATGTTGATATTGGGTAATATAGAGATTCTGCTGGATCTAAAGTAATTAGTGTAATCTCTAATTTAGTGATTTACATATTTAAGATTTTTTATATACACACAATAAGGCCCAGTAAAATGTGATTGGTTTTCTCTTTAAGTTTCTTGCAGTGACATCTACAATCCAATGCATGTGTCACAGAGCTGTTCACCACAAAACTTTTCAAGTGTTAATGCATATGAATCATGAATTATTATATGAAATGTGTTTTTTTGTGTCTTAACCCAAGATGGAACCACCCGATAGCATTAATTTTTGTTTTAAAGTGTTATCAAACTGATACTGAAACATTTGAAGTGATTTGCTCCATATAGCAGAGAAGCAATGAATCCCAAGGATACAAGATTTTTTTTGATAGTAAAATGAATGTTGAAATGAAACATTGGATTGCATTTAATGTCATAACTCATGATCTAGATATGCTAATGCCTTGAAATTTTTGTAGCAAAATAGCTAACCTATGACCATGTAACACATGTTGATTCAGAGATGGTGCTATAGGCAATTTGGAGGATATGAGTCATCTTTTCACTGGGACAGCACCCCATTTATATATATATATATATATATATATATATGTAACAAAAACTATAACAAAAAGAGCTATTACAGACTAATGAGAAAACTTGTTTAGCTTTAGGGATCAAAGTTTAAAAGTTATCTCTATTTCAATGGATATAATGTCCTCATTTCTATTCTTCATTATAATAACAATCTATGGATTTATTTAATTCAATATGTACACATACATAGATAGAATTTAACAGCCATTGATCTATGTAAATATAGACAAACTCAAGCCATGAATCATTTAGTCATTTACTATCAAAGTTATGGATATCAATCATTGTCAAATTTGAAAAAGTTAATAAAGCCATTAGTGAATCTATCTTCTAGTTAGAATTTTTACAAGTTTTTTTTATGATATATCATTAGTAGTTGTCAAAAAAGTATACACTAAATAAATTATGTGTGTATGCAGTATATCTCATCATTGAGTCATCAATTCAAAGACTTATTGCAAACTTTTAATGAGAATACTCCATAATCCTCAATCTTCTGCTACTGTTTTTAATATGACTTGGCTTTAAGAATCAATATCATTACCAAACTGATCTATTAAAGTGAAATAAGGTCTCTCTCTTGGCTGTTTTACATTTATTTTCCCTTATATTATCTCTTTGAAAAAGAAGTGTCACATTTTACCATCCATACATTTTAATCTTTTAGTTCTAATTTGAATGATAAGTGATCATCACATAGTTCCATCATTTTATTATTTTCTCTGTCCAACTTATATTCTAAAACATCTTAACAGCTTCTGTACATGACAGTCAACTAAATATAGGGCTTGATAGTTCATTTGCAGAGATAAATATCTAATCTCTTTGATTTAAAAAGCACTTATTATAGCAGGCCCATTTTGCCTTAGCTATCCTTCAGTATGTCCTTTCTTACATTTCATACTTACCTCTTTATTTGATGTAGATATTAAAAAGAACCAGTTTGCTCCACTAATTTATTTTTTATCTTAATATGAATATCTTAATGTATTTTGAATATTGCTGTTGCTTAATTGTTTTTCTTTTTTACAATAATCTTCTTACCAAATTTAATGACAATTCTGTTAATATTTTTCATCAGCTTTTTACCCAAACTACTTGATTACTTGCAAAGTTAAATATCTGATAGATTTGTGTGCCCGCTTTTAGTCCAAACTTTGCGTGGTCTGGAGCCTTTTATAATTTTTAAAAATCATATTAAACAAAAGGACAACAAGTAATCTTGTCAAAATTCCTTTCCGATGTTCGCTTCCTTAGTTCGATTTTCCTTTAATTAAATTTTGATTTTATATGCTATGCTCAGGTTAAAATTGATGTGATATATATAAACATAATAAAACTCTGAAACTTAAACTATTTAATTAAAAGTGATGATGGGTAATAATTTTTTAGATGACGTTCTGATTAAAAATCGAAAATATATATATATAATAAAGACCTGTATATCAGCGCTGTGACTTATTTATAACAATACTTTCACTTTTTTTTTATGTTATTGCTGTTTTTACCATTATTGAATGATTTATTAAAAACCATTAGATTTCATTTTGAAAATGTTTTCTCTGAGGTAAAGTAAAATCTCTATTGAAAGAGTAATAATAGATTTTACATTTCTCATTTTATTTATGTCATACAAAAGTAATATACATTTTATACAGATATATTATCATTATTATTCTACTTTGATAGTGTGAATAGCTGTTCCGAAAGCATACTAAACAATCTAGTACTGACTAATGAAAGGATGAGAAAGAAAGAACGGAGATCAGGTGAGAAATACAATCACGCACTTTGTAATATATATATATCAATGTGCCTATATATGTATAAACACACACGCTCTTAAAAAAAACAAATACTCACACGTATGTCCAGTGGTAAATATATATTCATCTATGTACGTATATTAAAGTGTGCTAGTCATTCCATATATATGTGTGTAAACATGTGTATATGTTCAATTATTTCATAGAAGTGGTCTTTTGCTCTGAATAAAGTTAACTAAAAGACAAGGCACCAGATATCAAGCCCATACATTTCTATCTAACTGGTTTCTAATATTACATTTGATCTTCATCAGAAAGAAAGCTTTACCAACCTGGTGTTTATAATTGTGAAAACCAAAGTCAGCATATCTTAAGAAGATATTTATTATCATCATTCTCAATGCATTTCTTTACATACCTAAGATCTCTATAATTTGCTGCTCAGAAATTGTTAATTAATAGTAATTGATAATTTCTTAGTAATATCAAACGTTAAAGTTTATCTCTATTTAATGAATATTATCTCCTCATTTCTATTCATTATTATAAGGACAATCCATATAAACATTTAATTATATATATATTATAGTAATTAAACTATAAATAATTTCCTTCTTTACTAAGCTAATGACTGTTAATGAAAACATACACAGAAAGGGTCTTTTTAATATATATATATATTCAGCTTTATTACTGCCTAACATGCATGCTTTTGATATGTATATCATATTCATGGCTTATAATGATATGATTATACTATTAACCATGAATATGATATGCAGGCAAAACTCTCTACTCATATTGTCACTTAGTGCAAGCCAGAGTAATCAATGGATTCCAGAAGGCTTGTGCATAACATCCCCATCTAGTGACTACTCATCCAATATCTTCAGACTAGTTTCTGGCTTATGGCCTTCATCAGTGAGGAGTCATGGATCTGAGAGCACTGCACCTAGATCTTAGAATCTAATGCAACCCTCCAGCAGTCACCTTTTATCACTACTCAACTACAAAAGTATGAGTCTTAAATTGAAAACACTATAATATTTTCAATTCAAGCTCATTATCTTATATAGTCATATAGGTCTGAACTCAGTTCAGTACCTATATGTTTTGGTGTCTTTGGTTCTTTAATAACCATAGTCACCACTATCCTATTAGGCAGGATTGGTTTTAAGCTAATAAACATCCATGATGATGATTTCTTATGCTTGCTCATAATGGCTATTAAAACAGGCAAACCTTTTTACACGTATTACCATTCAATGCAAGCCAGAGTAATCAATGGATTCCAGAAGACTTGTGCATAAAATTCCTATCTAGTGCCTACTCATCCAATATCCCAGACTAGTTTCTGGCTTGTGGCCTTCATCAGTGAGGAGTCTTGGATCTGAAAGCACTGTACTTAGATCTTAGGATCTAATGCAATCCTCCAGCAGCCATCTTTTATCTCTACTTAACTACAAAACTATGAGTCTTAAATTGAAAACATTATAATATTTTCAATTCAAGCTCATTAACTTATATAGTCATATAGGTCTGAACTCTGTTCAGTACTTATACATTTTGGTGTCTTTGGTTCTGGCATCCATTCATTACTCTGTCTTGTACTGAGTGGCAATAAGTGTAAAGAGTTTTGCCTGTTTTAATAGCAGTTATGAGCAAGCATAAGAAATGGTGATCATGTTATGTTTATTGAATATTATATACATGTTATATTGAAATCATGTTAGACATTAAGTAATAAAGCTGAATATTTTTTTTAAAAACTACCTTATCTGTGTAGGTTTTCATTAACAGACATTTATTACATATATCATAGTTAAATTAGTTGCATCTTTAAATTTCTTTCCATTTAGTATAATGTCTCTAAGTAAAACATTTTAAATATGTCCTTTTTTTTTTCAAAATTTTAGTAAAATTAATTAAACCTGTTTTTAAACTGGCTGATTTGTATATGATCTTACTGATATCTAAAATTGTTTAGAAAATCACAATTCATCTTGGATTTAATTTTAGCAACATAACCATTCCTTGTAAAACTTTTTTAAAAGTTGTGAAAGTAATTTTGGATAATTTGAATTGTTTTAGAGTACACAGATTCACATATGGAACTATAACACTTTTCATTGGGATACTCAGTGTATATCTTTCATTTGTGGTGAATTTATCAATATTTTTCTACAATTTTAATGATCATGGCATTTCTGTAAAATATCCTAACAATTTCAATAGAAATTTCTTTAAAACACTGCATTTTTGAGATACCAAAAACAGCAAGTGTGAATTCTAAAACAATAAAAAAATCTATTTTTTACACTTTTGGGTTGTCTCAATAGTTATTCGTAAATGATCCAAAGTACAAAATTCGTTTTTAAATCCTTTTCCATTAACTAGACAATATTTGATTTTCTTAAATTGCAGAAATCAAAATAGTTTCTAAGTGCACCAAGGGTCACTTGCAATTCTTGCTTAGGCTTTTTTACATATGGTCCATCATAGATACTTTACCATATTTGATTTACTCAGTCACAGATCAGTAGGTTGAAGGCCCAAAGTTTCTAAATTACTGTTCAGCTGGTCAGCATTTAGTCATGTGAGCAGAACTGTTGAGCTTAGACTATCACTTTAGCATTCAATTGTTACATAATCCTGATCAAAAATTCTCATCATTATATATATACATATTTGCAGTCACTCTAATTAGAGATCATTGCCAGACAAAAGCTTCTTCAACAAAGCCACACAGTAAAACAGTGAAGAAAACAGCAGTCCTCATCAGACTTGCTAATTGACCAGTGGTGAGGGTTTGAACAGTTTTCCATCTTTGTTTTACTCTCTAGCAAAGAATAGCTAGATATTCATTTTCTGATCAAGGTTGGATAGTTAGTTATCACAACTATGAGACAACTGCGTGTGAATGGAATCTTAAGCCTCTCGAAAAAAAATCATTTATCTTTTATTTGAATACCTGGACACAGACTTGGCAGATAGATGGACAATTTTAGCACTGAGGCTCACACAAGTTTTTTTTTATTATATATATATATATATATATATATATATATATATATATATATATATATATATATATATATATATATATTAAATGATCAAATTTCAATGGTAAAATTTGTCCATAATGTTGCCTTCTATGTATAAATAAAAATAATCAATTTAAAACAAAATTGAAATAAACAACTCACTATAAATAAAATATTATTTATGATATTAATACAGCTTTCATTTTTTTAATGGAACCTTTTCAAAATATTTCTTTTTATACAATCACATGATGTGATGTGATGTGATGTACTGTGACTTCTCCTTAAATGGAGTCAGGAATCTTTCAGCAGCTATGCCCAGAAAAACCTGTTAGCCACTTTACCTTCCTTTTCCATTGTCCACCCTAAGTTTTTCCACAATCTGCTACATCCCATTTCCACAACATAATCTTTGTCAACTCCATGACCTTCATATCTAAACTCCCCTTATTTTTTCCCAAACCTAGCATAAAAACCAATAACTCACTTTCTGTATAATCACTTTGTTCATATTTAACCTTCCATAACTTCATTATTTGAACCCTTTCTGCTTCCAAACATTTACATTGAAGTAACAGATGCCTAATATTTTCTATGCCTTCCTTACACAATTTTCAGATTAAATCACCCATATTTTTTCATTTATGTGTATATTCCCTTGTTGCTAAAGATCCCGTTCGAGCCTTAAACAATAAATCACTTTCCTTACTATTATCATAAATTAACTTGCACCCAATTTTCCATTTATTTCTATATATATTTAAACTTGTTTTACTCTCCATACTAGTTCTCTATCTCTCCAACTCCCTATTCTTTATTAATGCATCTATTCTTCTATCCCACTCTTTACTACTATAACACTCAACAATCCTTCTAACACAATCATCCCACCTTTTGTACAAGTATACCGACATAACTTCTTTATCCAAATCTTCTGCATACCGCATTACCTTTCTCATTCATCTTGTTGCCTGCCCTTTATTTGTAAGCCAATTATATACTATTTTGGCTATTCTTTTATTATCCATAAACTGCAATCTACCGAACATTTTCAAATTTGCTTTTTGCATCCCTCATATAAAACTTGACCATCCCATTTCTCCTTGAATTGCCTCTTTTGCTGTCCACACCTCAGCATCTAATGCATGTCTTCCTACTTCCCTTTGTACTTTTTCTAAGCAATCTAATACCCCTTTACTAACACATAATGCATCATTGCCGTATGTTAACCCTGCTACTGCCACTCCCTTCCATACAATTCTAGCTACATCATATTTATTATATGAAAACACTGTTAATTTCTTTATCAATCCCTTTCTTTTCTTTGCATCATTTATCAATTTTTTCTCCCATTCATCCAAGCAATTTTTCTTATTACTCAAGATGATTCCCAAATAACTATATCTATTCACTACACTTAACTTTATATCCCCCAATAAAAAATCTTTGTCTTCTCTTTCCCCAGTATTCACCATCATTATATTTGATTTTTCTTCACTAAATTTAATCCCCATACCTTTACCCACCCTTGCGCAGATCCTCAGCATAACTTCAATATCTTCTCTTCTTTTGGCACACAAAAAGATATCATCTGCAAAAAAAGACCCGACAATGTATATACTCTCTTGCTGCCTGTTAACGGTATCTCTATCCCTCTTCCTAGACTTTCTATTGCTCTCTCCATTTCACTCAAATACAACACAAACAAAATAGGTAACATAGGGCATCCTTGCCTCAGTCCCACCCCATTTTTAACTTTAACTGATTCTATATTCCCTAATTGATATGTATAGTAATTATTTTCATATAAATTTCTTAATAACACCCACTAAAGCTTCATCTATTCCCAGATTTTCTAAACTTATCTATAATCTATTTTTATTCACTCTATCATATGCCTTCTCTATATCTATAAAACTCATATATAACTGTCTACCTGAATTTCTACTCATATCTATAAGTTGTGTAACTACAAATAAACTATCGCCTATATGCCTATCTGACCTAAAACCTCCTTGCATTTCCCCCACAACTCCCCCAATGGACTTTATTTGCATTACATTGCAATAAATATAATTCTTAAAATACATACATTAAATATAATTAATAAAATACATATATGTACATAAAAATAATTAATTTTATTATAGTCCCCCCACAATATACATATATATTTACAATTATCTAAAAAAATAATAATAATAATCTCTTTTTTCTATTTTTGAAATTATAACTCTAAAGTTTCCAATAATCTAACAATGTCCACCACCACCCCCTAATTATATTGGACTTTTAATTAACCATGTGTATACATTTATTTAAATTTTTTTGAATATACAAAGTCTTGTAACAGTTTCTAATAATCTAACAATGTCCATTCCCCCCCTAATTATACTGGACTTTTAATTAACCATGTGTATACATTTATTTAAATTTTTTTGAATATACAAAGTCTTGTAACATTTTCTTTCCTTGTAATTTTTAACTTACTTTATTACCTGAATATTTTTTTCACTATTCATTTTATGTCCAGTATCCAAAAAATGTATATATGAACCTTACTTTATATCCTTTCTATTAATTGCCCTATCATGCTTCTTACTTCTTTTCATGGCAGCCTTTTCTGTCTGGCCTATATATATCATATTGCAATTGTCACAACTAATTTTATAAACCAACCCTACTCTATTTTTAATATTAGCAATCCATTTTTCTAAAGATTTATTATTGTTCCATCCTATCTTAATATTATCAGATAACTTTTCTTCTATCAATGTCTTACATAAATGCTCTGAATATGGAACTGAAACATACTTTCTATTTTTATATCTATGATTTATATTATGTTTTGTATTATTATTATTTCTGAAATTTTTTTATATCTTTTCTTTTATATCCCATACCAACATAATCATTCTCAACTTCCAATTTCTGTTCAAATGTTTCATTTACATTCAATGTTAACCTATCATTTCTTAACCTAACCTTTTCAAAGCTGTGATTTTCTATGACCATTTCTGGTGTGAATTTGGATCAATTATATCTCTTTTTTTTTTATCCTTTATATAATGTTTAATAAGTATTTCTCCCTTAATTTATTTTCTTAAAAAAATTTTAAGAAAAAGAATTTTTTAAGAAAAGGAATTAATGGTGAAATACTTATTAAACAATATATTATGGATAAAGAAAAAGAGATCAGAAAATGGTCACAGAAAATCACAGCTTTGAAAGGCTTTAAATTAAGAAATTATAAATTAACATTGAATATAAAAGAAGCATTTGAACAGAAATTAGAAGTTGAAAAATTTTCAAAAAAATAATAATAATACAAAAGATAGTGTAAAGCATAGGTATAAAAATAGGAAATGGTTTCAGTTTTATATTCAGAGCATTTATATAAGACATTGGTTTTAAAAAAGTTACCTACTGATATTAAAATAGAATGAAAAAACAATAAATATTTTGGGAAATAGAAGTGTAACTCGGAAAGAATGGGTAACATTAAGAATATGCTAGTGTTGGTTTGTAAATTTAGTTATGACCTTTGCAATATTATATATATATATGTGTGTGGGTGTGTGTGTGTGTCAGACAGGAAAGACTGCCATGGAAAGAGATAAGGAGCATGATAGGGCAATTAACAGAAAGGATATAAGATCAGAGCCATATATACACTTTTTGGATATTGAATATAAAATGAATTGTGAATAAAATATTCAGGTAATAAAATATGCTAAAAGTTACAAGGAAAGAAAATGTTATGAGACTTTCTATATTCAAGAAAATTTAAACAAATGTATAAACATGGTTTAAGGTCCAGCACAATTAGGGAGAAATGTGCATTGTTAGATTATTGCTTTTTTAGATTATTTGTAAATGTATGTGGGGTGTAATAAGTCTAATCATTCTTATGTATATTGTAACAGATGGGTTCGAATACAAGAGAGATAATGCAATATAGTGTTAAGTGCGAGTGTTGATATTGAGTGACTGTATATGTGAAAAGATATATATATAAATAGTCATTCAAACCCTGTTACAAAGAGTGTGAAAGTAATACGTAATCTGTTAAAGGATGACGGTATGCTTATATAAATATAGTTGTATGTGTGTTATTATAAAGTGTGTATATGTATTAATGGTTATATGTGGGATTGATGAGAGGCAATTATATACAGAGTTGTATAAATTTGTTATTGATTATACATGTATATTTTGTTGTTCGTTAATTTTTTTAAATTCTCCTTTTAATAATATTAGTGGTAACATATGTTTCTTGATGAATCTGTTGAACATATAAAGCTGCAGAAATAGAAATGAATCAGTTGCTGCAGGCAGTTTGAGTTAATGACTGTTGTCAAGAAGTCTGAGAACTGGTCACATTGGTATTCTGAAACAATAGAAGATCTGGTCAGCGGCATACGAATATATAAGAAAAAATACGAGGTTAAAGAGTGTAAAAGAAAAGAACATTTTTGGGCTCGAAAATGGATAGTGGTGATTAGAAGGAAAGAGAAAGACATGGCTCAGTTTTCAGATTGTATTAATGTACAATTAATTAAAAAGTTTTATTAATATTTCCATCGAAATATTGGGGTAATTAAATAGTGTGAGTTTCGTTAAGCCGGCCCAGTGGATTGTTATTGTAGAACTCACCTGCATCGGATTTTTGAAATTCGCTGATTAAAAATCTATCAAGTGTAATGGTGGCGAAGCACCTTCAACAACTTTGACCTCTTAAGCGAGTGAAATCATCTACTCCACCTCTATGGTAAACTATTCAGCGTATCACATTGGAACTGTTTACCATCCTTGAGATCGACAAATATCAGTAAGGCCAGTATTTCTTTAGAATTATAAATGTGCAGACTGTTAGCTTTGACCACATGGACATTCAATCGTAATTAAGGTAAATTGACCTTTTCTCTATATATGTGTTCAATAAATGTGTAGTAATGAAGGGACTTGTGTTACTTCTATATTAAATACCGTAATAAATCTTGTTTAAATTAAATAAAATAAAAACATTAAATAAACAACTCTGATGTATAATTGCACTATTTCGTTGATATATATATATATATGAATCATATATGTGTGTATCGGAATAAATGGGTTGTGCACATGAATATTAAGATATGTATATGCGTGTATAAAACTTAGAATTTAATGGTAACTAGTGTAGTAGCATATAGCTTAATTTTGTTATAACTTCTGGGCTAGAGTAATAGATTTATAAACAGGTAAATTATAGTGTAGTATACGTAGATATATGTGACATAATCAAGAATTGTCTTTGCTTTGTTCTCTAGTTAGACCATGTTCCCCAGACCTTGAGATTGAGCTAGTCTGGATGCGCTACCCTAGAGATATATATTCAGAACCCTTATTTATGTGTTTTGATGAGTATAATTCTTATCAAAGTGTAAAATTGGCGCTTGAGATGGAATTAAACCCATGCTCATACATTTACTTACTCGAAGCTGCAAGAGAGATTGTATACGTGCATAAATTATGCAACAATAATATGGATAGACACTTACAATGGCATCCCAATGAATGACGCTGCGAATAATGGAGAACGGGCATTAAAAGGGCATCCTAATGTAACGTAAAAAGAGCTTTCAAATGAGAGTTGGAGAAATTTTAAAAAAAAAAAAAGCGATAAAGAAAACAGAAAGAGTTTAAACACATATTGGAAATATAGTAAATATTGGCATATTTTGCGATGTGTGGATATATGTGTAGAAAAGTTCTCAAGTGGTCAGAAGGGAAAATAGCATTGATGTCTGTTCTGTGATACATATACAAAGTCATGGTTTATAAAATAGGGGTTTAAGAATTTTATCAACATTGGGATATTATAAAACAATATCATTCCATATGATAGTAATGAGGGAGGAAGGTCTATCAGGTGGGTCATGCAGTGGACCACTGGAAGCCAGGGTGACAAACCTGGCAAATTTTAGCCTTAATAGTGATATATAAAAAGAAAAAAAAGGGGGGCAATGGAATTGAAGATAAGAGTATATGGAGGGAGAAAGGAGGAGACACCCATAGAGCACCTCAAGAGCCTTCAAAGATACTATAAGTACTATGAGATAGCAGATGAACACCAAGTGATCATAGCATACCATCATCTAGAGAAACATGCAGAGACATGGTGGAATTCACTGAGTCATCAACCTCAAACATTTCTGGAGTATAAAGAAGCATTAGCCAATATATTCTGGAATGAAGAAATACAAGAAAGGGTGAGGGCTCAAGTGGTAGAGCAGGAGTTTCAAGAAGGTAATGGAGAAGTGTACATACATTTTTTAGGTGGCAGGTGGCTACCTTGAGAACTCTAGAGGCATGTAAACTGTCAGAGGAGCAGATTGTAGAAATGGCATATGGAAAGTTACCCAATGAAATTAGGTGGATGCTGGGAAAAAGAGGAGAAATATCAGTGATGGCGATTGATAAAATGTTGAGCCAATTAGAAATAGATACAGAAAGAAGACAGATAGAGGAGCATAAGCTTAGGTCCAAAGGGGACACAGATGCTGATAAGCAGGGGACAAAAAGAATAAGCAATTTAATATGTTCTTGGGAAGACCGGGTTCCTTTATATGCACTTCAGACATGCCCCATCATCCCTATAAAAGTAGGTTCAATGAATGTTGAAGTTCTCATGGATTCGGGCAGTCAGGTATCGGTAGTATCAGAGAGATTATACCACCAAATTAGAAGGGAACAACCAGATATACCGATTCTCCCTCTAAAAACAGTTCACATAGCAATGGCAGACAACTGGAGAGCTAAAGTAGAGCCAAAACAGATATGGATAGATCTAAAAATTAATAGAAAGAGCTATTCACATGTGTTCCTTATAATGAAAGGTTTAGTACATGAGGCTCTGTTGGGATCAGATTTTTCTAAATAGATAAAAATGTAACCTTGACTATGAGAGGGGTCAGGTCACATGTGAGGGTGAAGTGGTATGTTTTCTCACAGAGGAGCCTCAATGGTCGATAGAAATGTTACATTTAGAGGAGGATGTCCCAGAGAAACTCAAAGATAAGATCGATGGAATGAAAGTAGAAGGGAAAGTTCAAGTTAGTCCATTACAACAAACATTGACCAAGTATCACCAAGTCTTTTCAGACAAGCCAGGAGTTATCCAAGGGTTTGAGCAGAGAATTAAGATGAGAGATGGCCAGACATTCAAAGCTAGATCATACCCCATTCCACATCAATACCGAAAGGAAGTAAAAGAGCAAATAGATCAGATGCTGGAGTGGGGAATTATATCAAAATGCTCATCGGCATATTGCAACCCGATGGTGGTAGTTAAAAAGAAGGATGGATCTGTTAGATTATGTCTCGATGCTCAACAGTTAAATAAAGTGACTGTACTGGACTGCAATGTACCACCTCCCATGCAAGAATTACTGAGGAAGTTCCAAGGGAAGAAGACATTTTCGACCTTCGATTTAACTGCCAGTTATTGGCAAATTAAGTTACATTCGGAAGATTGCCAATACACATCATTCAGATATGAGGGCCACTCATATCAATTTTAGGATGCCTTTTGGCCTAATAAACAGTGGGGCAGGCTTACTCAGGTGCTTGGATCAGGTGCTATCCTCAGAGATAAAGGACATGGTCACGATTTACATGGATGATGTGCTGATAGCCTCAACTTATATTAAGGAACACATACAGGAAGTAGGACTGTTTCTAGAGGAATGTGAAAAAAGGGCATAAAAATAAATATCAAGAAGAGCACACTGTGTCAGAAAGAGATGGCCTTTCTTGGACACATGGTGGGAGCTCAGGGACTCAAACTGCACCCGGACAAGATCTCGGATATTCGTGACTTTCCAACGCCTAGATCCAAGAAGCAGGTCCGATCATTTCTGGGCCTGTGTACATTCTACAACCACTTTCAAGACCAGTTTGCAGAATGAATGGAGCCATTGGTGAAGTTATTAAAAAAGGTAGTGAGTGGAAGTGGATGGAAGAACAGGACCAAGCCTTCCAAAGAGTGAAAACAGGTTTCTTGGAACATGTTATGCTGGCCTTTCCTGACTTTTCAAAGCCATTCATAGTTCAGACAGATAGCAGTGGATATGGTCTTGGAGTGACCTTGGCTCAAGAGCAAGAAGATGGGAGAATGGGTGTACTATATTTTCTGAGCAGGCTACTCAAAGGTCCTGAGGTACATTATACAACCACTGAGAAAGAGGTGTTGGCCATTGTTTGGGCCTTTCAGAAGTTTCGCACACTGTTACTGGGCTTGGAGGTAATCATGGTAACTGACCACAAGAGCCTGGAATTTATCAACCACAGCTACCTCACTAACAACAGATTAGTACATTGGAGCCTGTACCTCCAAGAATACAACTATATGGTGAGGTATTGCAAAGGGTCTGACAATGTGGTAGCTGATGCCCTCAGCCACAATCCAATGGACAATCACATCATGTGGGTACTGAGAATTTGTATATAGCAAGCATAGGGTTGAGAACAGATGAAGGACTTGAAAGCGATTTGAGGTGACTGGAGTACCTTTAGAGAGAAGACCAACACCTCCAGCCTGTCAATGACCAATTGGAAGGTAAAGAAGCTAAATTGATTGGGGGTTGGGTCGAGCAAAATATTCAGAAATTTAAACTGGAGCAAGGTGTGCTACAATATAGAGTTAAGGGAGATCCAGCAGAATGGAGGTCAGTCATCCTGCGGCATATGAGGACTGCAGTGGTGGCACACATGCACTGCAGGTCAGGCCACTATGGGATAATGAAGAGTGAAGGATGGATTAGGAGGTGGTTTTACTGGCCAGGCATGCATGGCAAAGTTGTGGCAATCATCGGGCAGTGTGAAATTTGCCAGAGGGTTAAGCCTGCAAATAGAAATTATACAGCTCCGATGTTGTCCATGATTCCCAGAGAACCTAAGGAAATTGTTGCAGTGGATTTTTATGGCCCACTGCTGGCCTTCAATAAAAAGAAATACCTCTTGGTTGTTTATGATTTATTCTCCAAACTAGTGTCTGCATATCCCATCATGCAAGCCAATGCAAGGAACACTATATGTGTCCTGGAAAGGGAGCATATTCCATCGGTGGGAAAACCTCGAACTATCATATCAGATTGTGGAACTCCATTCATTTCAAGGGAGTGGATGAGATGGACTGAACGGTTGAAAATAGGACATGTGTTAACCTCGATCCGTAACCCTCAGTCCAATCCCTGCGAAAGAATGATGCGGGAATTGGGTAGGTTGTTCCGTACTTATGTCCAAACCGACCATAGGAAGTGGGTCAAACAACTTCCGGACATTTTAAACTATATGAATTGAGCTGTGAATGAATCTACTGGCTTCACACCAATACATTTGCATTTTGGTAAGCATGCACCTACGTTGTTCAAAACTGATTTTCCAGGAGAAGAAACTCCTATCGATATAGAAAACGATAGGCAGCAGGCCTACCAGTCGATGATTCACATACGCAGACAATGAAAAGAGGATTTCAAGAGTTCCTCACATTCCTTTAAGGTGGGGGACCAGGTAATGGTGAGGACACCCCACGTAAGCGAACCTGGAAAGTTTATTTGCAAAAAATTTTGCAATCTATATGAGGGCCCGTTTACGATAACAAAGAGTCGGGGAAAACATACGTTTTGGGTGGATACCAGGTGGGAAGTAAAGGGATCATACAATGCCTGGTCACTCAAGCCCTTCACAAACCCAGATGGGGATAAAGGATAGAAAAGAGTCATTTAAGAAGCCATTCAAGTACACAGAAGGTATTTGAAGGCTATTGCACCAGGGGGGTATGTAACAGATGGGGTTCGAATACAAGAGATAATGCAATATAGAGTGTTAATTGTGAGTGTTGATATGGAGTGACTGTGTATATGTGAAAAGATATATATAAATAGTCATTCGAACCCTGTTACAAAGAGTGTGAAAGTAATACGTAATCTGTTAAAGGATGGACTGTATGCTTATATAAATATAGTTGTATGTGTGTTATTATAAAGTGTGTATATGTATTAATGGTTATATGTGGGATTGATGAGAGGCAATTATATATGGAGTTGTATAAATTTGTTATTGATTATACATATATATTTTGTTGTTCGTTAATTTTTTTAAATTCTAAATTTTAATAATATTAGTGGTAACACGTGTTTCTTGATGAATCTGTTGAACATATAAAGCTGCAGAAATAGAAATGAATCAGTTGCTGCAGGCAGTTTGAGTTAATGACTCTGTCGTCAAGAAGTCTGAGAACTGGTCATGTTGGTATTCTGAAACAATAGAAGATCTGGTCAGCGGCATACGAATATATAAGAAAAAATATGAGGTTAAAGAGTGTAAAAGAAAAGAACTTTTTTGGGCTCGAAAATGGATAGTGGTGATTAGAAGAAAAGAGAAAGATGTGGCTCGGTTTTCAGATTGTATTAACGTATAATTAATTAAGAAATGTTATTAATATTCCCATCAAAATGTTGGGGTAATTAAATAGTGTGAGTTTCGTTAAGCCGGCCCAGTGGATTGTTATTGTAGAACTCACCTGCATCGGATTTTTGAAATTCGCTGTTTAAAAATCTATCAAGTGTAATGGCGGTGAAGCACCTTCAACAACTTTGACCTCTTAAGCGAGTGAAATCATCTACTTCATCTCTATGATAAACTATTTGGCGTATCACATTGGAACTGTTTACCATCCTTGAGATTGACAAATATCAATAAGGCCAGTATTTCTTTAGAATTATAAATGTGCAGACTGTTAGCTTTGACCACATGGACATTCAATCATAATTAAGGTAAGTTGACCTTTTCTCTATATATGTGTTCAATAAATGCATAGTAATGAAGGGACTTGTGTTACTTCTATATTAAATACCGTAATAAATCTTGTTTAAATTAAATAAAATAAAAACATTAAATAAACAACTCTGATGTATGATAGCACTCTTTCGTTGATATATATATGAATCATATATGTGTGTATCGGAATAAATGGGTTGTGCACATGAATATTGAGATATGTATATGCATGTATAAAACTTAGAATTTAATGGTAACTAGTGTAGTAGCGTATAGCTTAATTTTGTTATAACTTCTGGGCTAGAGTAATAGATTTATAAACAGGTAAATTATAGTGTAGTATATGTAGATATATGTGACATAATCGGGAATTGTCTTTGCTTTGTTCTCTAGTTAGACCATGTTCCCCAGACCTTGAGATTGAGCTAGTCTGGATGCACTACCCTAGAGATATATATTCAGAACCCTTATTTATGTTTTCGATGAGTATAATTCTTATCAAAGTGTAAGATTGGCACTTGAGATGGGATTAAACCCATGCTCATAAATATACTTACTCGAAGCTGCGGGAGAGATCGTATACGTGCATAAATTATGCAACAATAATATGGGTAGATGCTTACAATATATATGTGTGTATTTTAATAACTATATTCATTGCAATGTAATGTAAATAATGTCCATTTGGGGATTTACTTTAGGGTAATTGGTCATGTGATTGTGTAAAAAGAAACATCTTGAAAAGGTTCCATTAAGAAAGGAAAGCTTTTAATTTATAGTGAGTTGTCTATTTCAATTTTGTTTTAAATTGATTATTTTTTATTTATATATAACAAAGGATTCTTAAATGTGTAAAATGGAATAAGAGTCTAATTTATTTATTTTAATTTATATATATATATACTAATTTCAATTACTCAACCATAATCATTTCTTTCACCCAAGAAGCCCAAGTTATGTAATAATGAAATAATTTCTAATGCAATCATTGATATATCTGTTTGAAAAGTGATTATTGCAAATTAAATAAATACCATATGTAATATATATATATATATATATATATATATATATATCATCAACCATTATCAATCCACTGCAGGATGAAGGTCTCTCCAAGTCCAATCCATCTCCGATCTTTAGCTTCTTTTTTCCACAACACCCCTGCACATTTTCTTATTTCATCCATCCATCTCACATGTGGTCTCTTTCTGGGTCTTTTACAATCTCTTGGAATCCAGTTTAAAATTTCAATTGTCCATCTATTATCATTTCTTCTAGCAATATGTCCAGCCCAACTCCATTTCAATCTTTTAATTTTTTCAATAAGGTCAGCAACACCTGTTTGTTGTCTTACCCATACATTGCGTTTTCGATCTCTTCTTGTTACTCCCAACATACATCTCTCCATACTCCTTTGAGTGGTCTTAAGTCTCTGTATTGCTCTTCTATTAAGTGTCGAAGTCTCAGATCCATAAGTAAGAACTGGTAAAACACATTTGTTAAAAACCATTCTTTTCAAACACATTGGCATATTTCCTTTTAGTATCAAGTTATTTCTACCAAAAGCACTCCAACCAAGTTTAATTCTATAATTAATTTCCTCCATTATGTTTCCATCTGTGTTAATAATCTGACCTAGGTATTTGTAACTGTTAACTTCTTCTAATTCTTCATAATCAATCTTTATTTTCATATTTTGAGCAAATCGATTAAACATTACTTTAGTCTTTTTAACATTTATCTTTAGTCCTACTTTTCTACTTTCATCTGCTAACTCCTGCAACATTTCCTGCAGCTCTGAAGCATTATTTGCAAAAACAACTACATCACCTGCAAAATCTAAATGACTTAAATACTCTCCATTTACTTTCATTCCTTTCGTTTCCCATTTTAATTCACAAAATACTTCTTGCAGCACTGCTGTAAAACGTTTTGGAGATATGGAGTCACCTTGCCTTACACCTTTCTCAATGTTGATTTTTCCAGTATCATTATGTAATCTAATTGTTGCTGTTGCATTTTTATAAATATTCTTTAAAATATGACAATATCCTGGATCTATACCTTGATGATCCAATGCTTTAATCACTGAAGAAATGTGTATAGAATCGAATGCCTTTTCATAATCTACAAATCCAAAACATAATGACAACTCATATTCATTTGTCCTTTCTATGACTTCTCTCAATACCTGGATATGATCTATTGTACTAAAACCACTTTTAAATCCAGCTTGTTCTCTTGGTTGGTGGAAATCCAAAGTTCTCTGTAAACGGGTTGTAATTATCTTGGTAAAATTTTTATATAAAACTGATAAAAGGCTGATAGGTCTGTAATTTCTAATATCTTCTTTATCACCTTTTTTAAATATTAATATTATTACTGCATTCTTCCAATCTTCCGGTACATCTTGATCATTTAGACATTTGGTATATAACTTTGCTAAAATTGTTTCTATTTCTTCACCTCCTTCTTATAATATATCAATTATAATTCCATCATTTCCTGGAGCCTTTCCTTTCTTCATACATTTAATTGCATGTCTCACTTCTTCATTTAAAATTCTGGGCAATTCAGAAGATGTAATAGATATAGGAGGTACTTGTTCTTTATTACTATATAATTCTTGATAAAAATCTTCTACCAATTTCATGATGTCATCTCTCTTTTTAGTAATAATTCCATCTTTTTTTCTTATTGCAGATATAAATTTTATACCAATACCAAAATGTTGTTTAACATTCTTGAGACTTTTATTTTCTTCTACAGCTTTCCTTGCTATTTCACAGTTATACTTTCTTATATCATTTTCAACTCTTTTCCATACCATTTTACAAAATTCGAGATATTCAATTCTTTTTAATACATCATTTTTGTATATCTTCATATTCCTTCTTTTCTTTATAAATTCTCTAGTCTCAGTAGAAATTTTATTAGTCAATTGCTGCTTTTTTCTACCAGCTATCTTTGTTGCAGTTTTTAAAAGTGTATCAGTTATTTTCATATTAATTTCATTCAAATCTGAATCATGTTCAAAATCTCCTAACACTTGAAACCCATTTGTAAGTTCTAATTTAAATTCATTAGAATGTTTCTGAAGATTAGGAATATCAACTGTAAATATTGTTTTTCTCAATAATTTTTGTCTCTCTAGTTTTACATTAACACGTAACTTACACCTTACTAATCGATGATCAGTTCCTGTGTTAAATTTATTAAGAACATTACAATCTTGAAATATGTATTTCCTGTTAGACAAAATATAATCCAATTCTGCTGTACCTTCATTTGGGTGCTTCCATGTCCATTTTCTTTTAACATTTTTCTCAAAAAATGAATTCATAATATAAAGTTTTTCTTTTTCTGCAAACTCCACAAGTCTATGTTTTCTCTCATTTCTATTACCATAACCAAAATTACCTACAGCAATTTCATCTTTCATTTATCTAACAATTCTAGCATTAAAGTCTCCCATAACAATTTTAAAATGTTGTTTACTCTGATCAAAAGCCTTTTGTACATCCACTATGAGAACTTGTTGGGGCATAAACCTCAATTATCTGCATTTGGTATCTGCTATTAAGTTGTATAACTAATCGTGCAACTCTGTCCGATACACCATCAATCACCACAATATTGTTCTTCCACTTTTTATTTATAATGAATCCTACTCCACTTGTATTTCCAATATGTGTGCCTTTATAATAGAATATATGTCCACTTTTTAAATCAATTGTTTCTTCACCTTTTCTTCTAACTTCACAAAGTCCAATAATGTCCCATTTAATATAAGACAATTCTTCTTCTAATTCTTGCAATCTTCCTTCACTTGAAAGTGATCTGCAGTTGTACGTACCTAAATAAAAAGTTGTGATCAAATGGCAGCCTGGGTCCACAACCAGGGGATTCTTAGCACCCTCCGCCTTCGGCCACCAACCGCTGCCTTGGTTGGTGACTTTACAGCCTCCTGGGAATAAGGGCCATGCTTTATTTTCATCTGTCATAATTGTATATATGTATTGGAAAAATATTTATCATTTACACAAACATTCATTCTGCCTTATCAGGCACTGAGAAGAAAGACCATGGTGTTTCTTGATCTTAAACTCAGAGGTAAAAAGCCAATAAACTTACCACTCTGGCTAATGCGTGTTGGTGAGCAGCCTATCCATGTTCGTATACTATATGAATAATCACATAGTAATAACAGCTGCAATGACAAGAACATATGGAGTGGACATTAGGAATTTGCCCTGCTCGGTTCCTTAAGGCCTCCAAGAGGAATCAAATGGTCTCCTTTCAGTTAATAGCAAACTCCTTTCTGCAGCCATATATATATATATATTGAAATATATATATATATATATATATGGTGATTTTTACCGGTACAATATATGGAGCTTTGCTAACCCAATATTTAATTTAAGTGCAAAGTTGTATTTTGGCCAAAAACAAGTTTGCTTTCAATTTTAAGTTGTTGTTTTTTTATAGGTGAGGTATTATATACATATACCCACATATTAAAACATATATTTATAATGTTGGCTCAGATTATTTAATTGTAAAAAAAATTTTAAAAGGTGAACTTTGTAGCAAATTTGTTATCAATTTGTAAAAGATTTTTTATATATTTCAAGAACAACACTTAGTCATAAAACTTTTTATCAATTACTAATCCATTTATTGTATTAATTAAAATTTTAACAAAATCTTTTTTTTTCTTCATTAAGTATTGTTCCATTTATATGTTTGTTATCAGTAAAATTTCAGATAGATGTAATTAGAAATTTGGTGAATTCCTTAATTAAAAATTGTTGACTTATCTGGATTTAAAACTGTAATCACTGGGTTTACTAATTAGTATAACTTCCTGAAATTTTTGAGTGGGAAAAAATTCACTTTAGGTGTATAAAAATGATCTGCTGAAAAATTATATTTCATTTTGCTTATATTTCTGTTCACTTTTTTCTGATTCACTAGAGAGTTTGATTACTCATGCATAGTCACTCTTCTGCTTTTCTACACAGCATTGTGCCATTTGTTCTAGTTTATTCAACAGTGATTTCACTGTATTTACTTGTGGTTGATTAGATGATAAACTCAAAAACTCATTCCAGTGATCTTATTTAATGTTATATGCTCTTAAAGCACCAGAAATAAACTCCACTGTCCAGCATAAGCCTATAGCCAACATATGTTCACCTTGTTTCCCACCTGACCATCAGAAACCAGCCAGCTACTGACATCTTAAAGACTATTAAAACACACTTCTCCTTAATGAGAAAGTAGCTTCATGAAATTGCAATACCTGTCCAAGGACATGTCTAATGTATATACATATTTCTTAATCTTTGAAAGTAATAGCTGTACCCTTTCTCTCTGGACTGATGATAAAAACTTTTCTCCTAAATTATTATTAAGCTATTACCAGTAAGCCAGTGACATAAGACAGGGTGTATTTTTTATATGTCTACTTTTATCTATTTTATAATTGTTCTTTTAGTATTATTATTACTATGGTTTTTATTTAAAACTCTGTTGTAATTGACAGTTGATATTTTAGGTAATCTAAACGAGTTTATTTATTAAATTTTGATTTCTGTTCTTTCTTTCCTTTATAACGTTTTAAAAGAAAATTATTTGAAAGATTTTCAAAGAAGTTTCTTTTCTCCACTTACATGATGGTTCTAGACAATCTAGATTACTTTAATAAGAAATTAAATAAAGCAAATTTTAAATTGATTTGTTTTATATAGTATCTAGTTTTATAGAATTAAATATGACTTAAAACATTTGAAATTGTCATTACTTGATTGTATGGATGTGTGTGCATAACATTTTTTTAATACAAAATGATTAACTGTTTAAATTATTAGCAGGTTTTTGTTATTTATGCCATAAGCAATTGAAAATAAAAAGAAATAATTATGCATGTGTGTGCATACTTCTTGAAAATGAAGGTTATACTTTTGAAAGTGCTAGAAGAAATTTATTAATTTTTAATAGATAAAAGTTTGTCATTTATTTGATTTGATATATTTATATATAGCTAAATTATACATGCATGTGTATTTAATAGTAACACAAATACTAGAGTTTTACAAATATATATTTTCTAACATATGGTTGAACGTTTACGTATATAAAATAATCCACTAGATACTACATGAAGATTAATTTATAAGTTTGGCCCTTTGATTTATTTTTGGAGTTTGGATAGTAATCTTCCTGACCATGCTCATTTACATAAGTTCTTATTGTGTGTTCAACCTGTGATATATTTACCACTTGAAATTTGTGGTCATTATTGATATTAGCATTGGGTAAAGCACTTTTTCTTTCCTTGCTTTTATATATTTTCACTCTGTAATTAACAGGTGCTACTTATGAGCCTATGGATTATTGTGTCGTATATCTTTCTTTTCATGTTTAGGATCCAGTTCACCACATGTGTGCTTTGTTTAAGAATAGTCAGCACATATGAATTGGTATAGTAATTGAGCCTGCCAATTTTTGATTATGGGTTGATATTATAGCAAATATATATGCATGCATGTCTGAAATTTGTCAGTTCTTTGTCAAATTCAATTATTATAAAAGGGACTAAAGTTAACATTGAGGGAAAGAAGAATATAACAAGCAATCAGCTGTCAAATACATTGCATATTTATTTTAAAAGGGTTAATAATCAATCAAACCATCAGATTAATATAACCCTTTAAACTTTACCATTGATGTAAACTTATTGATTTATTGTTAATCAATATTGATGTTAATTCTTATATTTATCTAGCATTTTGTTTACTGTTGGCTGTCCTGCCATTTGTTTATTTTGACAAAATTCTTTACTCTCTTAGATTTAGTGTCAATAATAGCTGTATATGATGGGGCAGCTGTGGTAGGCACTTGCAATGATTTCCTAACCAGCAAATCATAAATTTTCTAAGGTAGAGATCTAGTGGCACCCTCTCTTGTAAGATTTTAGTGCCAGCTCTTCGGTATAATATTTAAAACAAAATACACCAACATACTGTTTTATTTAACGATTAATATAGGGTTTAATTTATATATATTATCATTTTTGTAGGTTCCCTTGGCTCTGAAATTAACAGAGATAATGGTCGCCAAGAGACAAGAGTTAGAGACAACGAAGAGGATGGGGTGGCTTATAGTTATAGCTGTTTTCATTTTTTCTTTATCTTGGCATCACTCGCCATTATGATGCATTTGACAAATTGGTACAGGTGGGTAAATATTGCAGATGGATAAGAAACAAAAAACGTAAAACTAATTTGTATATCCTTTCAGTAAAAATATATTTTAGCTTATTTTGGCTTTGGAAATTATTTCTTTTCTATTAAATTACCCAACTATTTTGTGTACAAATTTAATCATAAATATATATTTTAAAAAGGGATTAAAGATTATGTAAAGCAAGTATCCGGATGTAATACGAATCTATTTTTTACTTAAACTCTTAATTGTTCATGTTTAACAATAATACACATTTTAATCATTTTATTAGGCATTCATTAGATTATCGATTATCCAATTATTCATTATTGGATAATCTTTAGTCTAGTAAATGACTAATAAAATTTATTAATATATTTTTATTAAATGACTTGTGTCAAAGTTGTGAGGGCAGCACGTTTGACACTTGTCAATTAAACTATAGTTATTTGCTATCTATATATACCGATCAATGATAAAGATATATTTAAGCGATTGTCGTCTGAGCCAACTGATATGTGCATCTTAGGGATGACCTTTTTATATGCCTTTGATCATATGTTTACAATTTCATCTCTCCACAAGGGGGTTAAAAGTGGATAGAAATCAGTCCCTATCTTGCATGAAAATGGTGTAGTGTAAATATACACTGCAGAAATATTATTCATTATATAACATTTTATTTTAAACTTTTCTAATTTACCATGATGGAGTTCTTTATCACATGATCAATTAATTGGTAGTGATATTTGCACACCAAGATGATACTTGGAAATTAAATGATGTGTGAGAACTAAAGTGATATGATGAAATCAAGTGATGAATGAGCACCAATATAATGCTTGGAAATTGATATGACAGTGGCAAAGTGATGCTTGAAAATTAAGTGATATCAAACACTGAAGTGATGCTTGAAGATCAATTGATGTTTGCACATCAAAATCATATTGGGAAATATAGTGATGTTTGGCACCAAAATAATACTTGAAAATTAATAATGTGCAAGCATTAAAATAATGCTCAGAGGCTAAAAATGTGTAACACCAAAATAAAACTTGGAAATTAAATGATATTTGAGCACCAAAGTGATACTTGGAAATTAAGTGATGCTTGAGAGACTGATGTTAAACAAAGTGATGGGTGGATATTAAATGGTGTGGAGCATCAAAGAGAAGTACTTGGAGGTTAATTGATGTTTCAGCACCAAAGTGATACTGAGAGAAATGTGATGTTTGAGCACCAAAATGACACTTGGAAATTAAATGATGTGCAAGCCTCAAAATAATGCTTAGAGACTTAGTAATGGCAAACACCAAGGTGATGCTTGGATAAGTGATATTTGAACACCAAAATGAGTAAAAATTAAGTGAAGTGTATGTAAAGCCATACTTGGAGATTAAATGATGTTTGAGCACCAAAGTAATACTTGGAGAGTAAGTGATGCTTGGAGACTGATGTTGAATAAAGTGTTGCTTGGAAATCAAGTGATTTGTGCACATCAAAGAGTTTCTTGGATATTAAGTGGTGTTTGAGCATTGTAATGATACCTAGAAATTAACTGATATGGTAGCACTAAAGTAATGCCTGTAGATTAAATGATGCTTGAACACTGAAGTGATATTTATAATTAACTGATTTTTTTTCTTCAGTTGTTAATCAATCAGCAATTTTTCTACTGGATTAAACTGTTTTAATTTAATAAAAATTGTATACCTCTAAATTAGACCAAATCATAGTTTTTTATCTAGTTCATAAATGTAACATCCAATCTCATAATCTAAGTTTAAATTCTGGCTGAATAAATCTTAAAAAGTTTTTTTTTATAATTTTTTTTTAATAACTTTTTTACAACTAACCCAACCAAAAATGGTCAGTAAATGGATATTTAATTATTCTTTATAGTTTTTTTTTTCTATGTATGGTTGTAATAGAGGTTTTTGCCATGCATGGGCATTCTTAATGAGTTTTTTGCTCATACAATTTAATATTCAACAGTTTTTAAAATATAATTTTCTGTGATCATATCAAAAACATTAGAGTTTAATCCAAAATAAGTTCAATAATATACGCATTTGTATAAACTCATAAAATCCATGATATGTTTCCTATTATTTTGAATTAAACTTTGTAATATAAATTTCTCTTTTACAAATTTAATTACTACAAACGATGTGGTTCTTTTTATAAAATAAGCAAACTGATTTTTCATACTATATTATATACATTTAAAATTCAACCAAGCTTCATCAGCTAAATTCAAGATTTAAATATTTATCAACCATGTCAACATGAGATTCAAAAAGTCATACAGGGTTAGCATTGTGAATTATATTTAATTATTTAAAATAACAGCAAAAACACCACATGTTTTTAACGCATGCTTCCTAAAGCAGTTTATTCCTGCTACTTCAGAGCCATCTACTGTAAGCTTGAATAATCAATAAACACTAATGATAGCATTATAATATACACAATCCCAACTAGTTTCTGGTTTTTACCTTTATCAATGAAGACTTAAAAGTTCAGAGTTGGATTAGTGTACTTATTTATCTAATAATTACTTTTAACTTTTTTATTATTCAAGTTAGTAGCCTGAAATTCAAAAAAACCTTAAGATTATAAACTTAAGTCAACTTTCTCACATAGTTATATCAATCTGATATCAAGTCTGTAACCAAGTTTTTAATGATATGAATTTAATAGTAACTGCAGATCCTTGTATCATTTCTTCTAAAGAAAATGTTAAATTGTGGTCATATTATTTCAATTGGTTCTGTATATGTAAAACATAAATAGCTTCAGATATATTTCAAACATTAAGTAAATTGTTTATAAATTTTGACTGAAAAATATAATATTAATAAATGCACTGATGATAATTCTAATAAATGAGATGAGTATTTAGTGTTCTTTGGAGCAAATTCAAACTTTCGTATGGCATATCTTGTTTTAATTCTAACAATTATGGAAGATAAAATAAAAATTAATTTCTCATATACATTCATGTTTCAGCTACAACTGAGCCTCATCAGGTATGCTACAGTTTTAAATATCAATCAATCATGTGTGTCAGAAGTTTATATAAAACTATCTTTATACAACTTATTTTATTTTAAAAGTGTAAAGATGGTAGCAACTGATATAACGTTATAATATGTTTAAAATGGTCATGGTTAATTGCAGTCTCATTTTTGTGAATTAACATCTTCAAAAACATACTATACAGAGGCTAATTTTAGATAAATTTACTAATACTACATCAATTTATTATTTCAGCTTACTATGTTATAAACAAGAACATAACTTATATTTCTACTACTTTAACCCCATCTAGTGTAAATTTGAGTAATCAGTGATCATCAGGAGAAATTGTTATTTAATTCTCATTGTTATATCAGATTTTGATTTTGGCCTTCATCATTAAGGACTTGGGATTCAAATCAGGAACTGATGCAGCCACAAAAAAATTGACCTGGATTTAAAACCCTAGGGTTTTATCAATTAGTTTTATCAATTTCAGACCATTAGCTTGATAACAAAAAAGTAATAAATAGTGGCTGTCAATTCCATAACAATATTGAATCTATCTTTGATTTCAAGTTCTCCTTGATAAAGAAAAAAAGCTAAAAGCTGATCTGCATATAGGAATTAAATTGCACTTTTATCTAGTAATCACTGATTATTCAAATTACAGTAAATGATGCCAGAATAGTAGAGAAGGAAATAGAATTTCTGAATGCATGTTTACATCACTGACAGCATGAATGAAGAATATTATTATAAATAATTTATTGAATAATACAAAAGAGATCAATGTTATCATTCCTGAAGTTATTTGAGTGTAAAAGAATGAGTAAAATTTCATAAAAATAAAAATCTTATTTCTTGTTTTATATATTCATGAATGAAATTCAAGCCATAAAATTACATCTGAGCAGGCTAAAATTGTCTTCTTTGAAAAGAATGAAAAGAGAAGAAACATTGAAGAATCTTTTTTAATAAATATTTATAATTATGAAACTATTCATTTGTTTAAAACTTCTTTTAATATTAAATGTAATTGGAATGTGAGTTAGAACTGTGGTGAGATAATATAGTGTATGTATGTTTGGTACTGTGTTATTTGCACTTTGAGAAATATGCTTTGGAAGAATAATTATTGATTGTGTTTTTCTTAAATTTGATTGTGGGGCAATTAAATATTTAATTGGTATACTTGCTTCATTATATTGATTAGTTTAGCTTTTAGAATTTGATATATGTATATACTGTACATAGAATTCAATATAGTGACTGAACATACACAAAGATCACTAATGACCTAGTTGAAGAAAACCAAGCTATATGAATCTGATGTCATAGCTTTATATATATAATTTTATAATTATATATATATATAATGTTTATTAATATAGTATAAATATATAATATTATATATATAAAATGAAACATTTTTTTAAAATGTGGAAATATCTGTTCGATTTTTATTTTAAAAAAATCAAATTCAGATGATAAGATAGTGACCAATAAAAATAGTAAACTGTAAACAGTTTTTGCATCCAAAAAATGTTACCAGGGGTTATCTTTTTTAAATGCTAGATCTTATTATTTATAGAGATAAAGTGCTTTAAGGAAATAAAGTGTCACAAATTTCCCTACTTTCTTTATTATACTCTTCCATCAGGAGTTTGAATGATATAAATTAATAATTTTTAACAGATGTTATAGTTGAAATATTTTTAAGAACATGGAAATATCTTTTATTTTTATTTTAGAAAAATCACAGTGCGATGAAATAGATTGTATTTAAAGCAGGTAATCCCTGGTAATCCCTTTGGATGCAAAAAAGGATTTACAGTTTACTATTTTTATTGCTCACAATCTATATTATCTGTCTGTGATTTTTCTAAAATAAAAAATAAATAGATATTTCTATGTTCTTAAAAGTATTTCAACTATAACAACTGTTAAAAATTATTAATTTATAACAATTAAATTCCTGGTGAAAGAATCTGTTATAATAAGGAAATTTAGGAAAAGTTGTGGAGATTTGTTTTCTTAAACATGTATATGTTTACTGTAGTGCTTTATGTCTATAAATAACAAGAGATTGCATTTAAAAGCGATAACCCCTGTTAACCCCTTTTTGATGCAAACAGCATTTATGGTTTACTATTTTCATTGGTCATTGTCCACATCATCTGACTGTGATTTTTCTAAAATAAAAATAAAACAGATTTGTCAATCTTTGATTTAGGAACTTTCAAACATATTCTTTCTCCGTACTTTTTTTTACTTTGGTAACAAGAAACATTCTGATAAAAAGAACATATAAAAATCTATGTATCTAATAATATATTAATAAATATACTTCATACATTGTGACTATTATTAATGTATCTTTAAAATATTCTCTTGAGTATATATACATATATACTCAGTCCAGTGATTAATTCTCTCTCCAAGATGCCTGTAACACTATCTCTGAATCAACACATGTCTTATGAACTAATATAATTTAGCTATTTACTATAAAGTTTTAAAATAATAGCATGTTTGAATCATGAGTAGAAATCTGAGTGTCTTTCATATCTTCATGATTGTTTTCAAGATTATTTAACCCAAATTCTTGAAAACCACTTGAAAACGTTCTTGTAATTGTTTGGTTCTGTTTGAAATATTTCAAATGTTCTACTAGTTGCCCAAGTTAAACAAAATGTGATGTTAGCATGTTGTTTCAACATAGGTCACAGTAGGAAACTCATCATCATATTTCATGAGATTATTTATGATTCACATGTGCTATAGCCTTAAAATTTTTGTTGTGAATGGCTAAAGTATGTCATTATGAAACATGTGCATTAATTCAGAGATGGCACTGTAAACAACTTGGAAAGAAAACCAGTCTCCTTTTCACTGGAACATACATAATATTCAAACTTAGTTATATCTGATAATTTTTATATATTTGTGTCTATTACTAATTAAAATGGATGCATGATATTAATAATTTTTATTTTATTGTATTTAGTCCTGAAGGCACGATATTCAAGAAGGTACAATTGGATGCAAGTAATGGACTTCTATGGATTAAAATGGCAGCCAGTTGGATGTGTCTTTTTTTATATTTATGTTTTCTTTTGGCACCAGTGGTTCTAAGATACAGAGAGTTTGGACAGATAGCAACAATGGGATTTTGAAGGAAAAAGTAAATAGCATTGAATTATTGCTTAATAGAGAATCTTAAAAGTAAATTGTTTTTGTAGTTTATATTCGTATTTGATGAAAAGTAACGGTAAACTTTATTGATGATGATCATATTTGATTGCAGTTCTCTTTACTAATGAGTCTTTGGAGTCATAAAATCTAATTTTCCATAGAACATTAACTATGCAGATATATATATATATCAAGTCATATATCACATGACTTATATAGCTTGCATTTACAAATACGTAAAATAAAGAGTGTGCTAATAGCTCTAAACAAACTTTTTTTGATAAATGCTACAAGAGAGCACATTCAAAATCTTTATCTAGGATTGCTCATCCCCAGACTGGTTTTGAGCTATGGCTCTCTTCAGTGAGGAGCTAGGACACTAGATTCAAAATACCAACTCAAGCTAAGCATTTATCTAATAATAAACTCTTAAGAAGAAGATCTGAAATTTTTAGACATCTACATGTCTTTAAACTCAGCTCTCCAACTGAAATATTCATATTAGTATGTGTGTGTATATATATATATATATATACTCAATTCTAATTTCAGAAAGATAAAACTGTTCAAAATCAATCTAATATAAAAATTTCACATCCCATTTCAAACAACATCAATAAATGATCATTTAATTACTATCTAAGAATTTAAGGAGTAGGTGATCCATTTATTTTTAATATTTATTGATAGAGAAATGTTGTTACTTTAATTTACATCTACTTTAAGTTATACATATTCAATATTTGATCAATAAAAACTGGCTTTGTATTAATATATGAGACTCCATTTTTGTCCTCTAAAATTCAATTCCTATTTTAGAAAGATGTGTACTATAGGCTAATATAGAAATATCACACTTCATTTTCAACAACATCAATAAAAGATCACTTAGTTTTCATCTAAGCTTAAGGAATAAATGGTTCATCTATTTTTTTCGTTTATTGATGTAGGAGTCTTGTCTATTCATAGTTCTTGGAAGGATATTTACTTCCATTATTTACATATGCATTGTGCTGTGTATATTAATACATGTGCATGTGTTTGTGTGTGGGTGTGTTTCTCAAATATCTATTTAAAATTAAGATAGACATTTAGAAACTCATTTATTCTCATCATATATGATAGGTCTATAATCTTAATAGTTTTAGTTAGTTAGTGATTTTATATTTATATTTATATATATATATGTCTTACTCCACTAACATATAAAAAAATTGATTTCATTTCTCTTTATAAAAATAATAATTTGGATTTTCAATAACTAATGTTTTATGACATTAGTGGACCTTGCTGACATAGCTTATAAATAACTTTAAAACTGTAAGCAGTTATAATAAAAAAAATAGATCAGTTAATTATCAAGCAAACAAGCCACTTTAATTGGACTTACAACTAAAATCAAACCTATAAAAATTATAATGTGAATTAGCCAAAACCAAACAATTTTAACTAATTATGAAAACAAATAAAAGAGTTGATTACTCAGATCAAAGATCCTTTTGTAGAATCAATCCCCTATGGCTTACATATTAGATAGGCAAAAGAAAAACAAAATAATGTCGGGTTAATAAATATATGAATGCGAAAAAGAAGAGAAGAAACATAAGTAAGAACATACGGGCTGGATTACGGACACTCGTATGCCTATTCCAACGAAGAATAACAAGGGAAATCGATATGTCCACCTGTTGTGTCCATATACTGATAGGAGATAGGACTTATGGAGAACCAACATGCTCACATCTACGAGTATCATGCTAGCTAACCCACTCTATCTCAAACCACGCTATCTGTTTTACAGATGTATGCAAAAGTGGAAGCTAACTCCGAACCACCAAATCAATGACTGTTTTAGGTCTGTTCATGATACTCTAAGCATTCTTTATTAACCCGAGATCTTATAATCAGTAAATACGAATGACTTATAATTACATAGCCTTAAAATGATCTAATACTGCATAGAGATCAACCTGCGTAAACAACTACTTTATATAAATATTTAATGTACAAAAAAAACGTACATATAGAAATAAGGGAATTTAATTCTCGAAAAAATTCCCCCTTCCCTCTTTCCTAACTTAAAAAAAAGGCAAGATAATTAACTGACGCTATCCAGCGGCACTGTTACTAGGTTAAAAATCTATAGCATATTTTATTCTATTTTGAATTACAGAAATATAAAATAATAGAATCCCATTCTGGGAAATCTATAATAAATGAATCTGAAATTACGGTAGATTTGTTTAGAAATATATATATATTGTAACCTTCTAGATCGTTAATTCAATGAAGGATAATGTAAGACAAATGATATGATAATGAAACTCTACCTAATTTAATACTACTAACTTAAGATAGATTACAGGAATGATCACAAATGCATAATAGGTTTTAACATTGAGAAGCATATTAAATATACTTCACAATGGCATTGCTATTGTAGAATCTCTCTAGCTATCATCCTGTTATAATCATTAAGAAAATCCCTACAATACACAATGACTAACATAATAATTCAAGTGAAATAATAAATAAAATTCTCTTTTCTATTTATAAGAAATTATAAGTATAATAATTTTAAAAAAGCACAAATTAAATTAATCTAAATAATTATTTCTAATTCATTGACATCTCATGGATTATGATTATACTTTAAGTAAGTCTAATAACTATAATCAACAATTAGACAATTGAACAAGAAGTGGGATTTTGGTGAAATCCAATTATCTAAAGCATAATTACACTCTCATCTTCAATTAATAACTAGAATATCAGTTTAATAATTAATATAATTCTAATAATAAATTGTTACTAATAATAAATTACCAACTTACTTTAAAATTAATAATTTAAAACACTTTTTAATATTTATCCCTCTACTTCTATAGATCAATCAATAGTATTCTGTCCAATCGGTAGGTCCATAAAGTAGTCACAACATCAATTCAACCATTCCATTTCACTTCCTTGCCCATTTCTTCAATTCCACATAAGTCTTCCCATCTCTTATATCATCCAATAATGTCAATTTCTTCCATCCTTTATTTTTATTTCTGCTCACCATTTCCTCCAAAACATCTTTCATTAAACTATAATTTCTTCTCAATATATGTCCAATACAGTTTCTCTTTCTCTCTCTGATGTTCTCAATCAATCTTCTTTCTTCATTTACTCTTTCAAAATTTCTTCATTTGTTATTTTACTTATCCAACTGATTTTTTTCCATACTTCTATTACCATTAAACAGAATAATCATTAAGTAATAATCAGAACCAAATCTAATATTATATAACTCAATTTTGAATACATTAATTACTTTTAGCATTTACCCATTCTATTTTCTCTTTCTAACCAAACGTGCAATTGACCTTATTAATTTCTTATATCTTGAATAATATAACAATTAGGATTTACTCCTTTAATAAATTTTATGATATTTTTAGTATCTTATACTTTTATTAAAATTAAATAAACTTTATAATACACGAGTAACTTTCAAATATGATATCAATCTTCATAATGCTCTGAATAGATAATAACTCTTTAAATTTAAATTTCAGATAGTTATTCCAGTATTTTAATATTAAATAAACTAAATATCAAGTAAATATTATTTTAACCAAATTATAAGTCAAAATGGATATATGTTTGATTTGTAAAATTTAAATTCTTCATCATAATTCTACATTTAAAATATCCAATTAATAAATTTATACCAGTACTTCGTTATACCGTGTATGAGACTTTGTTATATTAACGATCCCGAAAAGAAATAATACTGCTTATCAATTTTGAATTAAAACGACAGATTTATTTTAACAACAACAGATTTATAACAATAATTACTATTACAAATGATGACATAAATAATTTATAACATTTACATTTAAATAATTACATATTTACAAAATTCTTTGCATTAAAACGACTAAAAATAAATACCATCCTCTTTTCATGTATTACTATTGGGTTCATATCATTAAATAATTAAATGATAAGTTTTTTTAACAATATGAATACTTCTATTAATATTATTAATTGAATTCTCATTCGTGTTTTGATACATTTGAATAATTTCCTTTTTATTCCAATAACACTTTATTGTTCAATTATTTTACACTTGTTTTATTAAATTTATACCAATTTAATATAATTCAGTTTTAAAAATCATTATGCCAATATATTATTATTTACTAAAGAACATTCATACTTTTATATTGTTGATACAATACAAATAATATATTTTGAATAAATAACTGAAGCAAGAATCTTCTATGTTAAAATATTATCATTCATCTTATGTTCTTATCAAATGTCTTTCATTCACATTCTTCATTATTGCTGATCTCATTTATCCTTCCAACAATAAGTTATTCTTATTTCTGATCACATTTAATGGTATTTATTTTGGGTACGGTTTCTTTTTTTTCCTTATACTATCTTTATGAATCATAGGAAGAAAAACTATAAACTCCTAAATAACTTCCTTCCAATGCTTACTCTATATTTCAAAATCACAGATAAAACCTTGGATAAGAAACTAATTTAATAACCCACCATATAAAATATAGGAAGAGACACAATTCTCATTGATTTACTAACTACTACACCTTTAGGAAATCATTATTACTTCAACCTACAGCACTAATGTGAGTGTCCTTGGGATCGAATCTACTTCATATAACATTAGTTCTTTAGAATGATATTCCATTATCTTGGTATTCTAACTTATCCATACACATGTACATATTTTTCAGCATCCACTTATATTAATTTTCTCCTTCTAATAATACAATTTTATTTCCCTATCTTTTATGCATCTATAATTATGACAAATCATCTAACAAAACAAATAACTCTTATGCTTATGACAAAATGCCATAGTATTCTTTATTATAATGTTTGAGATCACAAATCATCTTAACTATTACATTCACTCTATGTCATTTCTCATTTATACTGTTATATTCACAATAGACATTCATATTTGTCTTATAAGTATACCATTTCTTGACTCATCATTATGATTCATTCCCATTATGAAATATACATCAATATAACAAATTGATAATATCATATATATATCATTTTTATTACAATCAAATTATTACCTTCTATGCATAATTTAAAACGTAATATATGGGTAAGAGAACAAACAGGTGTTACTTGCTAGAAGAGATGATAATAGATGGATAATTAAAATCTTAAACTGGATTCCAAGAGATTGTAAAAGACCCAGAAAAAGATCACATGTGAGATGGATGAATGAAATAAGAAAGTGTGCAGAGGTGATGTAGAGAAGAGAAGCTAAAGGTTGGAGAAGATTGGTTGAACTTGGAAAGATCTTCATCCTGCAGTGGATTGATAATGGTTGATGATGATAATGCATACTTAGATGGAATATCATATTACCCAATATGATACCTTAGTTCTTTAGGACATCTGTATAAAATTTTATAGATAAACATACAATACCTTCATTTATAAATTTAAAATATAATAATATTTTTAAATTATCTTAAGTCTAAACATTGATAAAAATATAGAAATTATTCAACTAATTTTTGTCTTACTATAAAATACCATATCAATACAAAATATTAATATTTTTTTTTAAAAATCTACAACTTTTCATCTTTATTACCATGACAATGTTTGGCGATTGAAACTTTCTCTTTTGTTGTCATTTTCTCTCTCCTCCTGCTAGAAACATACATCATTTAAAGTAACACATTGTAAGAAGAAAAAAATATTCACAATTAATAAAATGTTTTAAAGTTCTTGAGCTCTTTAAAATATTCTTTTAGGATTTTGGAATTTCCTGGAATGGGCATGAAATTCTGGAACCTTCAATCATTTTATAATAGTTCTTTGAATATCACACATTAATTTATAACTCTCATTTTCCATTAAAAACATAGCATATACTTTGTTAGTCTGAAACCAATTCTAACTTTGACTTCTATTTATTCATGTTGGCTGAGCTATTTTATAAGGTTGACACACACATATACCAATTAGTTCTAGTTTGTTATAATAGTATAGTTCATTTCTTTATTTAATATTCATTATTAAAATAAAAGGATTCTCTTTTTAAATCCTTCTACTCTTGACACTTTTTCATCAAAATATACTTCTTTTGTTCACAGAACAAATTAATTTATCATTATTTACTTTTTTACTATCACATAAAAAGAACCATCAATTATTTAAGCAAAGTTTTTTTCCTTCTTAATCATATACATATTATTTATTCTCTTCATTACATATCAATTTTATTTCGATATCTAATTTACTTAGTTTATTAGATAGTGTTATGTTCTTTTGTGTCAGCCACTTGATGGTGCTATTTCTAGATAAATTGCTAGAAATATACCATTTCTGTGGCCACAATCAAGCAGATAGCATTCTTTCTACAATAAAACACAGAAAGAGTCCATGTACTTGGCTACTGGCTACTGCTGTTGCTTTTTTCTATGCTAAAAGCACAGAAAAATGCCTTTATTGGCTGCCATAGTTGCTTGTGTTATGCACTTTATCATAATGCTGGATTGTATATTTTCACTACAGTATCATGTGATGGTGTGTTGACTGCATCATGTCTAAATAATTTAACTTTTCAGATCCATCTTTTTTTGTTTCATGTGAACTGACCTACTAGTACCTTCTAATAGTTTTAACAATGTTGTCACTGTTCCATCAGGACTGTGTTAGCATTACAAATTGGATTTTAGAGTGCGGCACATCACTATTTCAAAAATCCCGATGAAAGTAACATATCGTAAGAAATCGTCTGACACAAGAAAGATGGCTGCTTCAAACTCTGAAAATTGGCAATTGCCAAACACCAGAGTCAGATTTCATTATAATACTTTGTTATAGTTATTAACTTTAGTGGGTAAATTACAATCTAATTTACTTTTTCCCCCCAAAATGCAGTGTCTGATTAATTACTGTCCAAAAAAGGGTAAAATTTAATTTAATTTTTCATTAAAAAACTATCGTAACTTTTCCGATACGCAAAAAAAAAATATAAAGAAGCCCATCTCTGATTAATTACTGTCCAAATAAGTGTCCGCTATAGTTACTATTATTTGTTATTAAAAGAGTAACATAATTTTATATATATATACACACACACACACACAAAGAATGCAATCTAATTTACTCCCCCCCCCCAAATGTGGTGTCTGATTAATTACTGTCTAAAAAAGGGTAAAATTTAATTTAATTTTTTATTAAAAAACTACCATAACTTTTCCAATATGCAAAAAAAAATCCCAAAAAAGCCTGTCTCTAAATTAATTACTGTTCCAAAAAGATCAAAGTCGACTTTTATTGTAATTTTTTTTTTTGAATTACTGTGCAAAAAAAGTCTCAAATATACTATTATTTGCTATTCGAAAGTAACATAATTTTTTATCATCACACACACACAAAAGCCAGTCTCTGATTAATTACTGTCCCAAAAAGTCTGCTTACATTTTTATATTTTCTTTGAACTTTTTAATTTTATGGAAATCATAGTTCTATAGAATCGCTGGCCTGGCAACATTATATCAATATGTTTTTGCTTAGCATCAATGCCATGAAGTGGCTGACATGATAGATCAGAACACTACCATTTATTATAACTTTTAAAATAGATTTTTAATTACTATCAAGCACCTAACTTAATGTTTTATTAAGTGTTTTTAAAGTTCTATAAAGTATTTTTATACTCTGATAATCATTATCTTTTTGCTAAATAAAAGTTCCTTTGAATAAATAACTTAAGGATTAAAATCATTAAAAATAAAGAGATAAAATTATTCTCTTGCACAACAATATCTGTAAACTCTTTGACATTGTTTATAATTTTTTCCCATTTTTTCCCAGAATGATAATAACTGTTTCTTTTTACTAGTAACCACATTTTCAACTACAAGTTGACATACAAGATAGAACTCATGTCCTCATTGTAGAAATGCTTTTATTTATTCAATGGTTTCTTTATAATCCATTTAAAATATGTTATATTTATCCAGTTTATAATAATTAACTTTTACAGAACTTAAAAACTAAAATTTGATAAAATTTTCTAACTTTTTAACAAACTAATAAAACCGGTATTAACTCTCACTTTTTAATCAATTCTTTTTTTAATTTCATTGGCCATCATCGTTTTATACTATAGACAGTATGACATCAGACCACTAATTAAATGGTAATTTATTATTAGTGGAGTAGAAGTTTTTTGCATAAATTAATTTTTGTCTACAATTTGAAATAAAATAACTAAACATTTAAAAAAAAAGCTAAATTGTTAAATTTAATTGCTTTCAAGTTTAAATTTAAATATAATTATAATTATCATTCTGCATAATAATTATTAAGTCTAATTAAAATATTTAATTATTAATTATATTTAAAATATAATATTTAAAAATTTGTGATATTATAAAATTCAACATTTTTAATTAGAAGAAAATATTTTTTACAATAAATACATTTATTCTTGTTTAGTAAGAGTCTACAAATATATTCACACACACACAGCTTTAAAGGACTACTGTAATAAAATTCAATTAATATTTCATTTATAACTATTGTAAATTTTAATAAATATTATAAATTTAAATACTTATAATAGAAACATGTTTGTAACTATTAAATACTAATTATAATTGAACTGAATATGATTATTTGAAATATATAACTTCGATAAAAAGGTGTTTGTTGACTACATCAGCAGAACCCCACACTTACTCCCGATAGATTACACTATTTATACATAATATAAAGTATATTCTTCTTGGAAACTATTAACAAATCAAAAGGTTACAATATATATATAATTGATACTTTAATATCAAATATGGAACTTTAATATCAAATTGAGCATTGTGAGTATATTTAAACAGAAATTGAATTGCTATGTTTGGTATAATCTCAACTGATCTCCTGAGTAGCTGATGACATCAGGTTTAATTGACAGAAATACATATTCTACAAGTCATTAGTTAATTTATTATCAAACATTGCCACTTATAAGATTGTAAGTTTCTATAAATTTCTACAGAGGGTATGAATACAATGATGTTAATGGATCACATATTTTTGTGGTATTTAATTAATTAATATTTACAATTTTAAAATATTTGTTTGAAGGCAAGATTACTTAAAAATGAATTACATTATAAATACTGCCTTGATAGTTAACATTAAGCAGATACTATGGAAGATTTAATTAAATTATTGTTAAAATTTACTTCCAAATTTTAGTATTGAATTAAATGTTCAGAATCTATTGAAATAAAAAGTAAGTTGCTGTGTTTGATGTAACCTCAACTGATTTCTCAAACAGCTGATAACATTTGTTTTTGTCCTGAAAAAAATAGTTGATTTTTCATCAATTGTTGTTATATATACAACAATAAGTTTAATTTAATGGCAGTTGAGGCAGGTTTAAGAGATTAACCAAAAGTACTTCTGCAATTTAAGGATTGTTTGTAATAGTTTGTAAACCGTTAAATTTATTATTTCAATTATAATTACAATTTTATTTTTAATTAACGGACATTTTATTTATTTGACAATAAGTTTATATATTTTTACATAGGACCTCAATATAATAATATTAATAGGTTATATATATATATATGATTTGAGAAAGAGGATGCTCTGAGGAAGGTACTTGATATTGTACTGAAACGTCAGCATTTAGCTTTTTCACTACACGGAATATCCCGCAAATAGTAATAATAATATGACATATTTTATCCGTGAAAATATTAGAATTAATGTATATATATATATAGTCATATTCAATTCACTGTAGGATAAAAATCTTTCCACATTTAATTCAGTTTCTTCCATTTATAGAATTCCTTATCCACACCACATAAATTAACTTTCTTATTCCTTTTCTCTATGTCATGTGTACTGTTTTTCTATACCATTTCCAATGATATTCAGATTAAAACTTCTCATTTCAAGGTATTTTATCATGTTTAATAACATTTTCAGCCAAGAATCATATCAGTCTCTTAATTCACCAAATAATGTCAATAGTACCCGTTTGCTTTGATCTCTTCTTGTTACTTCCATCATACATTTTTGTTGAGTGGTCTCAAATCTCCTGCATTTCTTTTCTGTTAAATGGCCAAAACTCAGATAAAAATTCATCAAATACACCTACTAAAAACTTTCATTTCAAACAATACATGTATTTTGTTTTAAGTTATTTTTACCAAAAGTATTCCATCCTAGTTTAATTCTACGATTAATTTTATGTATTATGTTTTTTATCAGATAGTTATTTATAATTTTTCTAATTATTGATTAGCAATTTTAATTTTTTTCTTCTGAGAAAATCTATTGATTACAATTTTAATTTTCTTATCATTTATCTTTAGTTCTACTTACATTTCCTGAAGCTCTGAAACCCTGTTTGCAAAATCTAGATCAGTGATCGGCAAACTTTTTAAAACAAAGAGACATTTTGTTTAACGCCGCCCCCCCCCCCAGGTGAAAAATATGTTTATGAAAAATACAAATTTCTGACTGGCTGTGGATCTATTTGAACATTTATTTTAGTACAGTATTAGAATATAATAAAATCTGTATATATCCTAACGAAAATACAAATTATTTTAAAAATAAATAATTCAAACAAAAAATTACTTTGACAATTTTATTTATTTACTAATATCTAATATTTTATTATTCATCATATGCAGTAATTACTATTCTATAATAAGAATGAATTCAAGAAACAACATTGTAAAGCACGTTTTTCATCACTAGAGTCATCAAAATATCTATTTACAAATTACAAGAGGAAATTAAAAAAATGTGTTCATGTTTATAAAAAGAACTATGACATTGGTATCAAAGACACATTTGTATGTGAGCCACAGTTTGCCGATTCCTGATCTAGATGATTTAGATAACATATTGTAAATAACTTATTGCTATTGTATTTTAATAAATATTTTAGATAGTTCAATGTGGGAAAGCTTATTTGTTTTTTCATAATCTACATATTCAAAGTATAATGGCAAATCATATTCATTGGTTCTTTCTATAGCTTCTCTTAATATTTGATGTTATCCAGCATTAAAACAACTTTTAGATTCTACCATTCTCTTTTGATTGGTTTGAGTTTCAAGTTTACTATGGATGAGTTGTAACTATTTTAATAAAAAAAATGTATAGAACTGATAGAAAAGTAATAGGTCTGTAATTTTTTATATTTTCTTTATCATTTCACTTAAATATTAATATTACTGTTGCAATCTTTGAATTATCTGTTTCATCTTTATCCTTTGGATATGTAGTGAATAGTTCTTGCCAACAATATTCTTATTTCATTATCTGAATTTTTTTAAGACATTTGTAATATTGATGAGACCTGTTACCTGTTATACAGTGATTGAAAAAACACAAGTTAATGGTTAAAAGAGATATAACAGGTGTGTCTACACTAGCAGACCATGTATGTACTAATGTCTATATGTTCAATTGTAAAAATACAAAAATATTGGATAGAGAGAAAAAGAAAAGGTGCAAAGAAGAAAATTGAAGAAAGCTTCTCATATGGCAATAGCAAATAATCCTATAAGTCAACCCAGTGTGGCAATACACAATGTATGGAAGCCTCTAATTAACCTTGCATTTAGAAAAAAGTATTAAAAAAGTTTGAAGGACTCAGAAGAATTTGAACCTACCCTCTTAAATAAATATATAAAATTTCTACTATCTGTTTCCTTTGATAGACTAACTCAGTAGTTTTAGAGCATTACCTTAAAATTCAATATTTGAGACTCTAAAGGTGTATGTTTGACTCCTATGCTAATATTGTCACTGATGAGGGCAGCAACACCTGAAGAAGAGTGGAGAATACTACTACACAAAATGTTGTATAATTACTAATCTGTGTTGCCTATTTGTGTGTTATTACTAAAAAATTGTTTGTATTTGAAAAGTTTAAAATTTTCTATACATTCAACATTTAATGATAGATGATAGAAATAGCCCAATATACTATCACAATGTAAGATATATTTTTTTATCAAATTAGAAGTGGTTTTAAATTTATGAATAAAAGATGTGGACTGAAAGAATATTTCCATTGACAATTTTAATTATATCAGAAAGCCTTAAGTTTATATGAAGAGTTTGGTCAATATGAAATATATAATTTCAAGATATTCATTAGACAAGTAGTGAGATGTAAAAAAAAAAAAGTATAAATAAACCAAGGACTCAGCATCTGATCTGAATAATTCTGATTCTTTCCAATCAGTAACAGAAATTGCATCATATTACTAATGTAATTTTTACAATAATCACCTTAACATACCTCTGATCAACATAAATTACTTTGACGCCTTTATCCTCAAATTAATGACAATTAGATATTTTTCTAGTGTCCTGTACTGGAAACAGATGATTAAATTTGTTAGAAAAGTTTCCATGAATCACTTAGAATGCAAACCTCAGTTTAAATGTGCTAACCTTTTTACCATCAAATTCTTATAGATTATTAATAATTTATTATTATATTAATAATTAAATAATACCGACATGATTTCATTCCATGATGTATAATGCTTAGGAATATAAAGTAAAATAATTATAACATAGTTCAGAAAACAGGCTGTAGATGTCACTATATAAAAAGAACTCTTAGTTAAAGAATTAATAATATGAGTAAGAATGAAATTAGAATTTGACTAAAAAATCGGTTAAACATTTTTGTATTCATTTATCTTTATAAAAATTTTAGGAATTTTTTAATTCCTACCGTGAGAAAAATTGTATAAGTAAAGAGATGGAGAGCAAATTGCAAAAGGAAAAGTCTGGATACAAAAAAAGCAAGTTTATCAGAAATAAGATATATTATTAAAAATGATAACGTCTTCTCCTTTTAGCATCAGTAGGGATGTTGGCAATAAAGGAATATATTCATTCAGTGAATAACTTGGAGAACTTACTATAAATTAAATTTTAAAAACGTTGAGACACAATTGGAAAAGATGAAAATAATAAATTTATGGGAGAATAAATATAAATTGAGTGAATAGACTAAAAGTGTGTTGTTGTTGTTTTGTTTTGTTTTTTTTTGGGGGGGGGGCATAGAGGCAATTGTGACACAATTTTTTGACAGTATAAATAATATAAAATAATATGTGGTGAAGCATGATAGCTAACTATTTTTCTGATTTTATTGATTCAAATATTGAGTTAGATAAAGATGAAGACATGTTTCATCCCATCATATTCAATGTACATCAGTGCATATATGAAGAAGTCCTGCATAATATCCATTTCATGCAATGTACATTTTTTATTCAAAATTAAGATTTGAACAATGACCAAAAAGTTATACAACAATTATACTCTATTAGATTTTGTTATTCATTTAATTTATTCAATTCAAATTATCAGCTTCATGTTTCAAGACTCTCTAAGTTTTAGATAAGACTGTAATTGGTTTCTCAAAGATTAGATAAATAGTAATAATTTCTATTAACTATTCATTAGACTCAAGGTTATCCACTTAATAAATAATATATCTGTAGTGTAATTTCCCCTATACTACTCTCACGCAACGTAGTGATTGGTTTCTATCCACTTTTAACACCTTATGGATGGGTGTAATCATAAACATATGACAAAAGGCATGTGAAAAAAGTATGAGCCCCAACTTTGCACTGAACCAGGACTCAACAGTTGGCCCAGATTGCAATCTCTTACTCATATCTTTATCATTGTTCAGTATATCTAGATAGCCAATTATTACAGTTTAATTAATGTGTTAAACTTACTGCCTTCATAACTTTGATACAAACCACTTAATGGAAGTATATTAAAAATCTATATTGTCATTCATTAGACTCAAGAGTATCAACTTAATAAATAATATTTCTGTAGTGTAATTTTCACTACACCACACTCATGCAAGTTGTGACTGATCTCTATCTGCTTTTAACGTGTTTTAGGTGTTAAAAGCAGATGGAGATCAGTCATAACCTTGCATGAGTGTGATGTAGTGAAAATTATACTACAGAATATTATTAATTAGACAAATGGTCTTTGTACAGTATTTTAAATATTAGGTTTAAGTCCTAAATAATATATATTTCTAATAAATTTAAAGATTAGCTACATCATATAACTTCAAAAAATTTAGTACTTGAATGCATTAAATATCAACTTAATGGGTTTTTTAATGCATTTTTTTATAAATAAATATATTTTAAATTAATAATGTTAAACAGGCAATGCCTCTTAAATGATGATCAATGTAACTAAATTGAAATGTAAATTATATCATGAAATTTCTTTAAAGGGACTTCAAATGTCAGAATACAATCACTCTTTAGCTTAATTGTTATTAAAAACATCTTTAGAAATGATGAATATATAAGAATACAATCAAATTATTTTGAGAAATAAAAAAAATGTTTACTTTTACACTTGTCTAGCATAAACAATTCTCATTGCAATACTGTATATAAAATAGATAATTCAATAAAAGCAAATACTATGATGAATATGATTGGGTGACATAATATGTGCATATACAAGGTTGTTAAAATGTATTCTATTAGTTCTTCAGATTCTTTCTTCCTTTTTGTAAGGATTTTGTTACCAATTTAATTTCATTAGGTGCTATTTCTATTCTTAGCATTAGAAATGCTTTTTTTAATTATTCTATGTATTTATTGCAAAATAATTTTTTTAAAGTGAATTATGAATTTAATCTAGACATTAGGAAAAAAATATATGTGGCACAATTATTATTGTTAAAACAAATTGTAATGAATTCATTATAAATATGTGTGTGTGTTATATAATTCATATTACTTTGGGAGCAGCTATGTATAAAATTAAAACAAATAGCTATTGACATTTTGATAAAATAACATTTGCCTTTAACTAAATAAAAGTGTTATTATATATATTAGAGAGATTCCCTAAGTTGTCTGATGTAATGTTAGAGAGTTGAAGTTAAGGACCAGGGATTGAACCCAGATCTGTCACTTCTGATGCTCAAACTTATTAAAACAGGCAAAACTCTCTATACATATTGCCAATCAGTGCAAGACAGAGTAATCAATGGATTTCAGAAGGTTTGTGCATAACTCATCCTATATCCCCAGACTAGTTTCATGGCTTTTGGCCTTCATCAGTGAAGAATCTTGGATCTGAGAGCACTAGGTGCAGTGCTCTCAGATCCAAGGCTCTTTTCTGACAAAGGTTCAAAAGCCAGAAACTAGTCTGGGGATATTGCTAAGCGCTCTCAGATCCAAGGCTCCTCATTGATGAAGGCCAAAAGTCAGAAACTAATATGGGGATATTGGATGAGTAGACCTAGATGGGGGATTTTATGCACAAGCCTTCTGGCATCCATTGATTACTCTGGCTTGCACTGAGTGGCAATACATATAGAGAGTTTTGCCTATGTGATGCTCAAACTTCTTGTTGAACTTTTGAGCAATAAAACTATTCAATTATTTTTGCTTTTCTTGATTTAATCCAGTGGTAGATTTCAGATACCAGAGCATAAGGTCCTTGAATTAATTCTAGTTCTGCCACTCAAACATAATTATGAACTTTCTAGCAATAAAACCATTTGTTGATTTTTTTATTATTTCAAAAAATTAATAACTTCTTAATTATTTTTTTACAATTTTATATAGACTTGCATTGACCATGTAAATAATACCTGTATCTAGATAAAGGCAAATATTATTTTGCTGAAACATTGTTAGCCATATATTTTAATTATATAGATAGTTGTTCCCAAAAGCTTTTAAAATTTGTTATCATTGCCTTATTAAATTCTTTACTTCATTATATGTATCAAATAAAATATTCCTTAATAGATTAATTATTGTAATAATATTAAAACAATAATTTATTCACTATTATTCATTGTTTTATTATTATTGCAATATATATAATATTTAACTACATATATATTGTCTATACTGAACTTAATGTAATAGAAGGGATCTGAACTCAGACTTTTCAAGTTCCCTTCATCTATTCACTTCAACCTATACAACTAATACACATGACCACATATTATTTTATATTATCTATACGCTCAAAAAATTGTGTCACAATTGCCTCTATGCCCCCCCCCCAAAGAAAAACACTTTTAGTCTATTCACTCAATTTATATTTATCTCCAATATATTTATTTCATGTTGAACCAGAACTCATCAGTTGATCCAGACCATAATCTTCCACACACATATATAATCAGTGCTCAGTTTATATTAAGATAAAAAATATTACATATTCAGCCTGTATTCTTCCCAGCCCTCTTCTGTGTATTTAAATGGATATATTAAGGTTCTATACATGAGGAGTCAAAATGACTTAGAGTCAACATGAGTATGATAATAAAATTGGCATCAATAAGGGTTTTGATTATTCCATCATCAGATTTTCAATGATGTGGATGGCTGAAGAGTTAGAGGATGGAGAAGATTTCATCCTATCCATTAAAGTTTGAAGATTTATTATCTTAATATAAACTGAGCATTGACTATATATGTGTGTGGAAGATGATAGTCTGGATAAACTAATGAGTGATGGTTCAGTACAACATATATTGGAGACCTTTTTTTTTTTCACATATACATGGTCATGTGTATCTGTTGTATAGGATGGAGTGAATAGATGATGTAGGAAACTTGAAAGTCTGAATTTAAAACTTCTATATATATATATATTAAATACTGTCTACCACTATATTAGTAATAAAAATAAAATGCAAAATCATATAACATTACAATACTAGCCAAAAAGCAAAATTTTACTAAAATTCTTTCACAGCCATGGTTTCATCTATTAACAAATAGACTTTTTCAAGTGAAATTCAACAAGACACATACAACATTTATACAAAACAAAATAGCCTTCCCATCATTCACTTCAGAAACTAACCTCCACGAGATTGATAGCCTCAGATTTAAGAAAATTTGTCATCATTCTTTTATTCTTTTTAATTCACTTCTTTCATAAAAAAAAAAATAACCTCTGTTTTGTGTATTCATGAACTGAATACAGATCATAAAATATTATTTGACAATTCAGAGGTTATCTTTTATTTTAAAAAAAATAAATTAAAAAAAAAGAGTAATAGAAACTCTGATAATAAATTTCTTGAATATGAAACCGTCAATCTCATGAAGACATTCTTTGATGCTTAAGGAAGTTGGTTTTTAAAGTGAATTATGTGGTGGCTATTTTGTTTTGTATATATTTGTTGTATCTATCTTGTTGAATTTCACTAGAAATGGTCTATTTGTTAATAGATGAAACCATGGTTATGAAAATATATTAGTAAAATTTTATGGGGTTTTTTTGTCTAGTTTTGTAAAGTTATATAATTTTCTATTTTATTATTTATATATAATACTATAATATTATAATAATATTTTTGGTTTTTAATGAACCAGAATGGCATGTTTACTTCTTTGAAAAATTATAGCGGCATTTTAATGCCGTTCTAATGTGTCTATGATTTATTCGAGCTCTCAATCAATATTTTGACAAAATAGAAATCATATTAAAAATATTTAATTTTTAAGAAAAATTACATCTTTATTAAATAAAGTGGTTTATATATATATATTCTTTATCGTAATGTGAACTGGCTCGGATATCAAAACTGGTTAGCAAATAAAGTACAACAATTCTATTATTAACTGACCTCAATTGAGAAGTAAACCAAATATCTTTAATTCTTAAATTAAACACTCTTATGATTGGGTTAACTTGTTCTGGGCTAAAACAATTTAACAAAAACTAATTTTGTGAAAAAAATGTACTTCAGTGAAAATGTTTTTATAACTTACTTATTTTTAAAAAATTATTAATTAATTTTAAGGGGATGGTTGGTGCTAAATTAAAGTTAATAGTTAAATTTACCTGAATATGTTAATACTGCGTATATATTTTCTCAAAATATATTTATTATGTAGCAAGATCAATGTTGATAAAGATGACGAAATAGATGTTGGGAAAAGAATGATAACGGTATTTTCATCTCCATGACGTTAAGGAAATTAAGATTAAACGGAGCACAGAAAGGTCACAGCTTATTAAAAGAATAATCTGATACTTTTATGATGAGATTTGGATGAATTCTTAGAAAAATCGTACAAATAAATATATTAATAGTTAAGTCATGACAGATTCACATTCTCTTTAGCAATAGTCAATTTATGATGAGTAATTTTAATCGAATAATGCTTTATAATGTGACAAAGGCTCAAATGAAAGTATATTCTAAAAAAAAAAATGAAGCAGTCGTTAATTTGCCTGTTCTAGAGCATCACTTTGATAGAATAAATTCCTGTGAGCTAGTTGGTCTTGCTCAGTAGTGATCATCAGTTAGTCAAGCTGTGCTCGAACTAGAGAACTGGATGTATAATTAGCATCTCTGTAGATATTATTCATAAAACTTGATGAGGTGATTAAGATTATAAATAAATGTAGCAATGCTGTAGAACATGCGATTATTCATCTTACTGGATACTTTATATAACTTCTGAGTTAGATGAAGTGGAAAAAAAAGAATTTTATAGATTGAAAAAGATCCAAGAAAAAAAGAATAATTAAAAAAAAGACTGAAAATATTAAAGGACATCATCGGGAACAGTAAAAGTTGTTGATAACCCTAGAATCATGATAAATCATGAAAGCGGCAGAGATGATTTATTTTTAAATAAATTATTTTTTATTATTAATTTGAAAAAAGAAAAAAAAAATCTGAAAACTAGATTACAATACATAGTAATCAACTAAGATATCATATGATTTTTGATTGCCAAAAGTTACAGGTTGGGCTTAAATTTCAGAACTTTTAACTCACAAGTTCACTACTCTATCACTGTGCTTAAGTGCACAGAGCAGTAATGGCAGACTAGTCTGTTGTAAAGAGCATCAAAATTGTAAAGTCTTTTAACCGAATTCAAAAATCATCTGTAAAAAAAAATTATGAAATCAGCGCTAGTACATCTATTATATATATATATCTAGAAATGAAAATAGTATAGATAGATGGATGGATGGATGAATGGATGGACAGATATATAAATAGATAGATAAAAATTAGATAAAGAGAGATGGATGGGCATATAAATAAATAGAAAGATAGTTAAATATACTTCTTTCTCTAAAAATGAAAATAGATAGATAGATAGATAGATAGATAGATAGATAGATAGATAGATAGATAGATAGATAGATAGATAGATAGATAGATAGATAGATAGATAGATAGATAGATAGATAGATAGATAGATAGGTAGGTAGGTAGGTAGGTAGGTAGGTAGGTAGGTAGGTAGGTAGGTAGGTAGGTAGGTAGATAGATAGATAGATAGATAGATAGATAGATAGATAGATAGATAGATAGATAGATAGATAGATAGATAGATAGATAGATAGATAGATAGATAGATAGATAGATAGATAGATAGATAGATAGATAGACAGATAGACAGACAGACAGATTGATAGATAAATAGGGTTGATTGAATGGATAGTTAAATAGATAATCTATCTATTATCTGTCTATATATTACCTATATATATATATATATATCAGCCTTTCTTGGTCCATTTATCTTTCTGTGCATGTACTATCTATGTTTGTCTTTCTATTCATTTGTCTGTCTTTATATATTTTTCTCTTTTTTTCATACATAATATATATTATTTTTATTACTAGAGAGTGAAATATGCATCTATATACTGACTACAAAAAGCATTGGTACACAAAGTTATTTTTTACCAATCAAGATTTACTTAAATATTTTTTTTATCCTCTAGCAAAATATCCAAAAATATATAACATCTGGAAATTTTCTCATCATTCTACATATAGATCATCCATATAAACTTAAGCAAGCAATAATTAGCAGCCATCAATGAGTAATTAATTCCCAACTTACTTTGTAGGTACAGTATTGGTTTTTTTTTTTATCAGAGTACAATTTTGTACTTCACTCATTCAAAAATTATCTTTCATTTTTAGCATACTATTCAAGTTAACGTCTTGCCTGCCTAAGTATATAAGCCAAACCCTAAGTCAGTAACTGTATATTTTACTGGTTTGATTATGAATTAACAGTTAATACATTTGAATTTTTGCAAAAAGATGATAACACAATGATTTCTCCAGCTGACATTTAAACATCACAGATATTAATAACTCCCTGGGGATAAATTTCTCACTATTCCTAAGAATATGTTTATTATTTGAGTTAGATGGATAAATAGTTTACGGAAAATGTGAGCTGGATTAATGATGATAACATGGATTATGTATAAAAAATCATGATGTTGCTTAATTTTTATATATAACAAAGACATAATAAATTGTCCATGGAGGTCTGGATTATTGCATTCTTCTCATCATAACTTTCAACCATTATCAGTCCACTGTGTAATGAAGATATCACCAAATTTACCGACTTCTCTGGTCCATAGCCTCTTTTCCCCATATTATACCACCAAACTTCCTTATTTCATTTATCCATCCCACATAAGATCTCTTTCTTGATATTGGACAAACTCTTGGGGATCAATTTAAAACTTCAATTATTTATCTATTATCTTTTTTTTAGCAATGTGTTCAGTCCAAATCCACTTGTCTCTTCATTCTTCCAATGATGTTAGTAATGCTAGTTTGTTTTCTCATCCACATATTTTATTTTCCCATTTCTTTTTATCCCCAATATAAATTTATCCATACTTTATTAAGTTTGTTTAAAATGTCTGCATCACTCTCTTTTGTCAAGTGTCCAAGTCTCAGAACCATAGTAAGAACTGGTAAATTCCATATGTTAATTTTTTTTTCTTTTTAAACACATGGTTATGTTTTCTTTTAATGCTAAATTACTTCTATTGAAAGCATGCCATCTAAATATAATTCTAAGATTGATTTTGCATCATATTTCCATTTGTATTAATATCCAGACCAAATATTTGTAGCCATTAATTTCTTCCAATTCTTGATTATTAATTTTTATTTTCTTCTTTTCATTTCTTTAGTCTCTTTAGCACTATTTTAGTCCTACTCTCTTACTTTTGTCTGATAATTTTTGCCATATTCCCTGAAGCTTCAGAGCATTATTTACAAAAAAAACTGTATTTAAAAATTTAGTTGACTTAAATAATATCCATCCATGTATTGCATGCTTTTACATATGTGCATACACTCAGATACAGTTGGATAAGCAACTAATTCTGATTTCTCTTAAAAAAATTTTATTAGAAAATTAATTTTCATTGATGTTTACAATATATCTATTACAAAAAAAATCCAAGTTATATATCACATGACCTAATTTAACAAGCTTGTATTACAAAGGTTATATATAGAGCTCCCAAATAAGCTCTTAACAAGCTTTGCAGAATATCCCCAACCCCAGACTGTTTTCTACTTCTGGCTACCTCATTTCAGGTGCTAGGATATTCAAGAATTAGATTAAAAATACAAGTCCAGCACATTATCTAATGGATAACTATTAAGTAGAAAATCTGAAATTTTCAGACATACATGTCTTCCAATCCAGCTTATTTACAAAGTTTATATATAACATTTGTAATACAAATTTGATTTCTTTGTAACTTTATTTTTTTCTATTAAGGCTTTGGTGATTTTATATTGCTAAAGCTATTAATATATATTGTATTGGAACTTGGTTCAGTACCATATGGTTATTTAAGTTAGATAGCTGGATTAGAAGACATGAATGTCTGAAAATTTCAGATTCTCTACTTAATAGTTATTCATTAGATAAAGTGCTGGGCTTGTCCTGGTATTTTTAATCTAATGCCTGAACAGCCTAGCACCTCACTGAGGAAGACAGTAGCAGAAATCATTACTGTGGTTGAGGATATTCTGTAAAGCTTGTTAAGAGCTTATTTGTGAACTCTATATATATAACATTTGTAATACAAACTTGTTAATCATACCATGTGATGTATGATTACATTTCGTTGTAATTTTATTTTTTGTTATTAAGGATTTGGCAATTTTATATTGCTAAAGCTATTAATATATGGTGTATCTGAGCATGGTTCAGCCCCATATGGATATTTAAGTTAGATAGCTGGATTGGAAGACATATGAATGTCTTAAAATTTCAGATTTTCTACTTAATAGTTATCTATTAGATAAAGTGCTGGGCTTGTTCTGGTATCTTTAATCTAATGCTTAAATATCCTAGCACCTCACTGAGGAAGCCAGTAGCAGAAACCAGTCTGGAGTTTGGGGATATTCAGCAAAGCTTGTTAAAAGCTTATTTTCTAGTTCTATATATAACGTATATGGTATTATTCTATTAGATCATGTGAGCCACTTGATGGCATTGTTGCTATGCAAAAAACCTTGGGCCCACTCCATTATTTGTGAAAGAATAATAATCATATGGGTTAACATAATTTTTTTATTTTCTTAATAACACTTACTGGAACAATTTTATATAAACATACATTATTACAAATATTCTATTATAGTAGAATTCCATGCACATGCCAGAACTGGCTGTCAGAACTATCCCCCCCCCCACTAACTTTACGACGTCTACTAGCATTTCTTAAGAGATAACTAACTACATCATGATGGGGAAAATGCTGATAATGCTTTAACTACTGAACTGTCTTTTACTTTTTTGGGTCATTTTTAAAAAGAAAAAATAATTACTTATTTATTGATTGATTTATTACAATAGCTATCTTTGAAAAAAATATGTGTGTGGATATTAATAGAACACCTATTAAGAATGATTAATAATTTCCAACTCGATCGTTTTTTTTATTTTTATTTTTAATGATTAATAAATGTATTCTTTGGACAATTTCATTTGGTCTCTGGATAGAACTACAAGAAATTTTATAGTCATACATTTTTTTCCAAAGGCTTAATATAATTCATTGATTTTCTTAATCAATTACAGTAATTTATTCGAGAACAATTTTATGCTACCAAAAATTTAAAAAGCTTTAACTAAGAGTGGCCAAAAATTTCATCTTAGTCCTGCAATGTAGGGCAGATAGTATGCTTTTTCACATCCACAAGAAATTAAAACTTTATCAATTACTTACCTTATTGCAAAGATTCTATTAGAATAGAATTAATTAATTTCCCATGCACACTGGCTTCTGTGGATAGCAATTGCCCTGATTTTAACCTGTCTGGTTTCAAGTCAGCCATTTTATTTGTTGTGGACATGTTCTCACACAAATGTGACTTTTCATATGAGCTGGTCAAAATTTTGCTTGGATGTATGCTTTCCTAAATTTTTGAAGGTTCCACATTGAGTAGGGAAGCATGGCAACACAATGACAATTGTTAGGAGGTAATAGTAGGTCAGATGCTTGTAAACTAATTCCTTTGACATGAATATTTGAAGAGTTGTAGCAGGCTGAAGTCCAGACACTCTCACATGATATTGTAGTGAACATTGAACTGTGAGCATTGAGATAAAGTGTGTAACACTAAAACAGGCCAACTGCCAATAAACGGCATCCTTTCTGTGCTTTATAGCATAGAAATAATCAGCTTTGGCTGCCATATTTAAATGGTCTCTTTCTGTGCTTTTTCATAGATATATAGGCCTAGAAGGTGTAGGCCACATAAACAGCATATTTGTGTGCTTTTGCGTATAAATAGCACCACTAAATGGCTGACCCGAGCTAATAGAACAGTACCATATATATATACAACAAACCACACCCAAACTTCTTTATAAATCTTGATTTATTATATGATCTTTTATAGCATATAAAAATATACTCCAATATTTCAACTATATTCTTTTATAATCTTTATTAAGGAACAATTAAGAAATACATAAAAAACAATAAATACAAATATTTCATTATACATATCTTAAAATTCTTTAACCAAACAATCTTAACTTTTCATCATATTCGTTTCTTAAATACTTTTCTTAAAATAATCCCCTATAATTATTTAATTAGCTCAATCTAATTATCCTGCTCTTTTTTTTTTTTCAATTAACATCCTACTCATATAATAAATCAAAATTTATAAAGAAGAAATTTGTGTGTGGTTTGTTGTATATATATATTGAAATTAATGGGCTATTTTTAAAAATGAAGACTGAGTTTGTTATTATTGTTTAATATATTTGGTGTACAATATATACTGGGCTCAACAATAGTATAGTGAGAAATAATTTCAAATCAAAAAGAGGGATCTTATTTCAAGGTAGTTGCTTCACTATTTTTATCACTAAAATTAAATTTATAAATCTTTTATTTAAAGATTAAAATGTTGATATATTTAATCCTTAAAAATAATGTTAAGTATGTTAAATATGTGAAATGCAATATATGCTTATTTAGAAATAATACAAAAATTTTATTGGGCAAATTGTTAGTCTTTCGTTAATTAAAAAATAAAATGGGTGTAAAAAGCAATAAAACTCACAGAAAAATAGTTACATGAATTTATATGAATAATATTCAAACAATTAATAGTAACAAAGCAATGAAAATTAAACTAGTAACATATAAGTTTCTGTTTAAATTAAATTCTTCAACAGTGTTTTAAAACTAGAAATAGATGAAAGAGATATGGTCAAAACAAACAATTTGTGATTACACTGAATAAATTAATAAATCCCGAGTGGTTAGCACGTGCGCCTTACGAGCAGTTGTCCTGGGGTTTGCTTCCCGGCCTACGCTTTGACACATTAAAAAAAGAGTTTATTTTACTAAATACCCTAGGCAAAAGTTTATTGTTCTTTTCAATATATACAATGGAGTATCCAGGTCTTTTTAATGTTACTGAGATAGCAGTGTGATTGCAATAAAAAATAGAATAAAAAGTTTTTTTCTCAGAACTTTCTGAATATAATAGTGGAATATAAGTTCTGATAAAATGATTATAGATACCATTTCCCAAACCAAATCTTAATATTATTAATCGATTGAACTATTTTGGACCATCTTTTTATTATTTCTTTCCATTTTACATAATAACATAAAAAATAATATGCTTCTAAGTTCAAACCAGAATCTAACATGTTAAATCAAATATACTAAAGTCACTGTTGTATTTTGTTGAGCATTCTTTTTACATTTCTCTCAACATAAGTACTTAGCTATATTACTACATGGAAACTAAGTCTTACTTCATAAATGTGGGGTAGTGAATCCACATTTTGCAGTGTCCTAGTGGAATCTACAAATTAAACAATCCCTGGGATGGCAATAAATATTTTTGGCAAGTATCTTAAGTCTCTATAATATTGCTTCCATCACTATTCATGGAACTGTTGGAAAGGATATCAGTATTTGATAATGTGTTGGATTATTTTCATTATTTATCATTAAGAATGTCTAAAAAAATTTAAACTTTATTTAAACTTTTCTAAATACAAATAATTGTTAGTAATAACCCAAAATCAATGCAGGTTAATAAGTTACACAGTATTATAAGTGGTATTATTCTCTGCTCTTTTTTAGGTGTTGCTGAATAATACCACTTGAAACATCATGTAATCTATTAATCTGTATTGCCTATTTGTGTGTTATTACTAAGAATTGTTTTTATTCTGAAAAGTTTAAAATTTTCTAGACATTCAACATTCAATGATAGATGATAGAAATAGATCAATATATTATCGCATTTAAAATACAATCATTACAATACAAACCTTCAGGCAATTCCTTATTAGTATTTGTTTTGGAAAATTACCTTCTCAATATCTATATAAATATTAGTAGAGGTAACATAACTCTTACTATTTTCTGTCACCAATAAAAAAGCCTATGAAAATTAAATTTTATCTGCACTTATTCAAGAGATATTAATTAATAATCTGTTTAAAAGTTTCTTTTGATCCACATAATTTATCAATTGTGTCAAAATACCATATATGAGTCTCATTGAGAAATGAGTAATTGAAAAAATACCATACAGAAATTTGATATTAGTGTGAATCGATGATTTATCCAATAAGTTTTCTAATGTTTTTATAGATGAATGTTTTTCCAATTGGTAGCATGAGTGAATTTTGAGATATTAAAACATTATATGGCATTTGAGTTATATTGGTCTGTTCATATGATCTCTTATATCGAGATGGCTAATTGTCATCTCATCAAGTTTTCCTAATTTTAACAAATCAGTCAATTGACAGAAAATCTGATGTCTAATAGAGATACTATATATTTTGCAACATGACTTACCTTTTATGATTGTCAAAACAATTTAACTTCAATTAATTCAAAACCATTGTTTTTGTGGGTGTTATATATGATACAATTTTTGATCCTGCAGTCCATAAATAATTATTTATATGTTTGATATGATGTCTGCTATTGAGATAACACCAAAGAGCACCATACACCAAAAAAGTAATAGCAATAGAATTAACCACATTAGTAATTTTATTAGTCATTCATTCATTAGACTAAATATTATCCAATAGTTATTATTTCTGTAGTGAAATTTTCACCACACCGTTCTCACACAAGATAGAAACTGGTTTCTATCCAAATTATAAACATATAACAAAAGATATGTGAAAAAGATCTATGATCCTCAAGATGCACATCTCATGCTGAAACAGTACTCATCAGTTGGCCCAGATCACAATCACTTGCACGTATCTTTAACATTGTTCAGTATACACACAGACAACAAATCACTATAGTTTAATTGATGTGTCAAATGTACTGCCCTCACAACCCTGACAAAAGTATATTAATAATTTTTATTAGTCATTTATTAGACAATCTTATGTGAGAGAGGTGTGGTGAAAATTACACTACAAAAACATTACTATTCTTTATTTAGGTAATCTCTAGTCTATGAGTAATAAAAATTATTAATATACTTTTATTGGGTATTTGTGTCAGGGTTATATATATTGTGTATGTGTGTGCATCTTTACAATCTTAGATCTTTCCCCCGTGTCTTTGGTTATATGTTTATGATTACATCCCATTACAAGATGTTAAAAGTGGATAGAAACCAGCCCCTATCTTGTGAGAAAGTGGTGCAGTGAAAATGACATTGCAAAAATATTATTAGTTATTGGATAATCTCTAATCTAATAAAATGACTAATGAAAATTATTAATATACTTTCATTGGGTGATTTGTGTCAAAATTATGAGGGCAACATGTTTAACACTGATCAATTAAAATGTTAGTGATTTGCTGTCTTATATATATATATATATATATATATATATATATATATATATATATATATATATATATATATATATATATATATATATATATATATATATATATATATTGAACTGGGTCTGCTGAAAGAGATTTATTTAATTGGGTTTAAACACCTTTTATAATAATTTTAAAAATACAGGAACAGATTGGCCCTTCAAGCAGAGGGGAGAATACCATAGATAGCAAAGCCATCAATGATGTCCATGGTCAAATTAAGCTATACAAAGCATAACCCGATCACATTTCCAGATCATGACCCACCTCGACTGCCGAATTCAAACATCTGCCATCAAAAGCATTTTATTTGTTTTTAAGATCAACCTCAGGCACCAGCCAATCATAGGTTACATAATCAGCATGCTTTGGATGACAGGCACACAATCCAGTACTCGAAATATCCCATGACTAGCTGACACTCTGTCTCCAGCACATTTACTTAAGATATAAAAAATAACTCCACTAATTTACTGGTGGTGCAGTGACAAGAAAGAGAGAAAAAAATACGCAAAATAACAATTAAGCAAACATCAATATCTATTCAAACACACCCATTTGTAATATAACATAATAATATTGAAAATTTACATATAAAAAATTACATATAAAAATTTTATAGTCCTTTGTTAATTAAAGTTCATTTCATTTAAAATAAAGTGTCTATAGACAGTGATCAATATATATTTAGTTATTTAAAGTATCTTTACCTAAGTTTTTATGATTGTCAGTTTCCAACCAGTTGGCTTTTTGGCTCCATCGATGGTTCCATGGCTTTCCTTTCAGTTTTTCTGTTGAACAATGGGAGAGAGAGAGAGAAAGAGAGTTTGTGGCAGCTTCTACTTCACAATCTTGGCATTGGTTCCAGGTATTGATTCAGGTGGTACAGTTGATAGCTGAGAACTTGGGGCATGAAGCTCCATCAGATGCTTCTATGGCTTATGCAGCTTCTGCATTAATGTTGACTGCAGCAATAGTTGACTGGCTTACTACTGCATTTACAACTTCTGAATATTCTGCATTCTGTGTTCTTTTGAAAAAACCTGAACTCTGGGCTAATAGCATCACAAACGTGACTGAAGAACAATACCTAAGTCATTCTTTATATTTTTTTTTCTTTCTCATTGTTTTCCACAGTTTTTAATGTTTATAGCACTTAAATTTATTTTTTAATTAAGATCATAACTTAAAGGCTGTTTTTAATTATTTTTATATTTTTTGTTCAGATTCGTCTACTACCTTGATAAGATAGTGTAAAGTTTTTTAATTAATTCAACTATTGATTTTGATTTTATTATCAGTCAGAAATCTTATAAACTAATTAATTACATTTTTGAAAGTTTTCTTTTACAAACAAAATTTCATTTTAACTTTCTATATTTACTTACTTATTCTTTAAAAAGAAGCCTTTTACGAAATAGGATGTAAAGGAATATTTTTATAGCTGATCTGTTCATTGCTTATAGGGATCTACAGGATGATATGAATGTGCCCAGTTTGGAAAACATTAAATATAAAGACTTAAATAATCATTTTAAAAGTCATGGCAATGCATGGTTGGATATATTAAAGAAAAATGTGTTGAAAAAGTTTCACTCTATATGTGCACCCCAATCCTACTTGAAATTTGTTTTCAAATTAGTAAATGGCTTTTCCAACAACTAAAGTTCTGAATGAAAGACTATATATGAATTTAGACCCAGTCTGTTCGCTGTGCAAATCTGGTAATGAGACTTTTCAGCATCTATTTGAAGAATGTTTGGCATTTAGGAAGATAAGAGCTAAAGTGTTCCATGGGCCAATCATAAACTTAAAACTTTTGTTTAGTCAATACATTGAGAAATTTAACCCTCACAATGCAATGGTGACTGTGCATACCCTTAAGACAATATAGTATATACAATGTACTATGATATTTGACAACAAGAAATTCAACTGGCTGAAAAAACTCTATAGCAATTGGAAATCTTATTTCAGTCAATGTCTGAGATACTTGCCAAGGAAGATAATGAATCGAATCTGGGGTGGTCCTGGAATAACTTTGTGTGAGATTCTTGAATAAAGGTTTAATTCTTATGTGTGGGTTATTCCTTGGGCCAATTAATCATTTCGTTACATGCTTTGCTCATTTGAGTTGTATGTCTTAGTATCTTCTTCTAGTACAATGATACAAGTCAATCTCCTTGAGTTTAGAATAACTAATTAATTGCCTGCAGACTTTTTGTCTTAATAGTGGAATATATCAAATTCTTTGTGTTTTGGTATACAAAACTGTAACATATTTATCATTTGTTTAATTACTTGTATAAATTGTAAATATTTATTGTGATAATAAAGGTTTCTTATTTTTAAAAAAAGAGAGTTTTCTTTAAAAGAGAGAAAAAAGTTTTAAAATCTTTTTCTAATTCTGTTTTAGATTTTCCCAGCTCTCGTTTTAACAAATAGTTTTATTATATTTTGAAATCAAAATATAAGCGATCTTTTTATTTTATTTTTTAAAACTACACTTAAAACCACTCCTTAATTAATTATTACTTTTGGACTATTCTTATTTATTTGATTTTATTTCTTTTTTAATAAATCTGATCATTTATTTTTAAATGATAATGTATGTAACATAGAATATATGTCTGTTTTAACATATATATTTGCTGGCATTGTTTTTTTATTATTAAACATGAAAAAAATAAAAGTTTGCAAATAAAACTTCTTTTTTTAAGAATTAAAAATTGAAAATTAAAATTCTATACTAAACTCATATATATATAAAATCACACAGATGAGAAATTAAAAAAAAAAGAAAAGAAGTATTTTAAAACTAAATTGTCAGTAAAGATTTAAAGATAAAAATATATCTAAGTTTGTACAAAACAAATTAATTAATGTTATTGAAAAAATGGAAATGATTATTTTAATTAGTCCAAGTGAACTAGCCCTTGGGCATTTAAATGTATAAGCAATGGTCAGAAAGGAAAACAATAGAAACTAATGGCCAATGAAAGAAATCCATCGGGAAATTGGACCTCAACAGAAGGATCATCATCATCGATGATGTAATGTCCATTGGATCCTAAAGTTACATATAAAAGAAAAAGGGAAATAAAATTTTTAGTGATTGGAGAAAATTTAAGAGAGGACAGATATGTGTTAAGTCGGAGAGTTGGAGGAGAAGGGATTGAAAGACGCACTTTCAATTCCTTCAGTGGTTATGAAAAGGAAAGAAAGAGAAATGACTGATCATTTTCTACATTAAGGACCAGCTAAAGTAAAAGACCTCTGGATAAATAAAAAAAACAACAGCTAACTGGATACCAATATCTTCAGGACGGCATGGGAATTCCCATTCAAAATTACAAACAACTAAAAATTATGGACCTTTTAAAACTGTAAGAACTTTAGATAATTCATGAACATTAAATTAAAAACTTTCCATATTTAAAATAATTGCAATAGAATCCTATCTGACCAACTTTATTTATTAATAAGTAATTTTAATTGGATATATTTCTTTTGTAAAATCATTTCCATTTATTTTTTTTTGTTCTTTTAAGTTTTTATTATGATTTCTGTTTTTCGTTAAATTAAATTATATAAATGTTAAACTTAAGTCGGGCGTGAATGGCTATATAGATTTGTAAAGTTATATTAGGGGAGGGTAATCTTAGGTTATTTGTTTCATAGTTAAGTTAGGTCAATGGATTGGATATATTGGTGTAATTAGTAGATGTAGTATGAGATTCGCTATGGGCAGAATCGCTTTATACACCACACACTTCCTTTTTGCCTATGGAAGGAATTATAAGACGGAGACTGCAGTTCCTTCCTATGGAGTTTTTTTTTATTGCTCTTCTCATCAGATGGATGTAGTATTCCTATCTGGACAAGAGGCAATTTATTTTCTTAACCTATAATTGTGCTGTCGTATTCGTATTACATTGAACACATCGATATATCAGATGGATTGACATTGGTTTAACTGCAAACTTTTGGCCTAAGGTTAAATAAGGGATAAAATATTTTCTTTTCAAATGCAATCTATGTAGTCTATTCATACTCAACACTCTAAATAAAAATGCATTAAATTTAAGTTGGGTATAGACGCTTGCATGGATTTGTTATCGGTTAATTATGTTTTTGTTTTTTATATTTGATCAAAATATATAGACATTCAGTAAATAATGATACCTTATGGTGAGTATCTAAAATGTATTTATTCGGATGTCTTTTAAGTTGTTGGTGTCAATGTGGCATCTTATGATGAATGCCATTGGGTTTCTTATAAATTTCCCTCTGCAGTTCCACCAATGATTTTATATTTTGATCGTTTATGTTTATTTTGAAATGTTTTTAACTGTGTAATCTATGTAACTGATCTATACTCAACATTATAAAACAAACTTTTATAAATCCATCTGTGCAAACTTATAAAAATTAAAATGTAAACTTATAAAAATTAAAATGTAAATTAAAATCTGAAATAAAAGTTAAAAATGTAAGTTAAGTTTTAAAATGTAAAACTGATACTAAAATAATTTTAAATATTATATATGTGCGTAAATAAATGTTTGTGTGTTAATTTCTGGCAGTGGTTTCCTTTAATTTGAAAATGTTTTTAGATAAGAATTATTTTATTAAGTCTGCTGTTCCACTGAGCTAGTGACAATGGGCTAACGACCGGAATCAACCAATATAATTTTTTAAAACTTACGTATCTGCCTACTATATAAATTTTCTAGGTTCAAATGCCTAGTGGCGCCCTGTAGTGCAGATTTCGTTAAGTCTTTTACCCAGATCGTTATAATATATATATATATATACTGAACAATGGTAAAGATATATGTAAGAAATTGTTGTCTGGACCACTGATGAGTGCTGGTTCAGCAAAAGATGTACATCTTGGAGTTTATAAATCTTTGTACTCATGTCTCTGTTCATTTTTTTATGATTATATCCCTCTACAAGATATTAAAAGCAGATAGAAACCAGTCCCTACCTTATGTGAGAGTAGTGTGATGAAAATTGCATTACAGAAATATTATTCATAAATAGAATTAACTGTTCTAATTATTGTTCTCAAATGTATAATGTTATTGTCAAACTTTGCTTCATCACATACCATAATATATAAACCATGTAATACTTATAATTTGATAAAATAATTCCTTGTATTTCTCTGTAAATTAGTTATATTTTTATATTGTACTTCAAACATATGGCATATATACATTGGTAAAATATAATATTCTACATGCTATAATATCAGTGTTTCTTATACTGAAAAAATATTAAGAACATTAAATACAATCTTAATGTTTTTTCAATAACATTTAGGTTTCTTAATATTTTGTCTATTTAAAAGCATTGTTATAGCATATAGTTTATTGCCTTTCAGTGTCAGTTTTCATTATTTATTGAGAGAATATATAAATAGTTCCTGATATGCATTTTGACTGCAATAAGTCTCATCAGTTAACCTGAAACTTCAATTTTACCTAATAGCTATTCAGGGTATTCAACTATATGAATTACATAAACTTGACTTACATACACTGCATTTTTCAACTACCACATACTTCAAATAACTGCCTAACTTAAATCATCTTTTAAATATTATTTGATTATTTTAAATCCAGATACCTTTTAAACTCTATTAAAGATCAAAAACTATAATTATTTATTTTATAAATTTGTATTAGAGTTGCTTTCAGTTTAATCCATTACCTCACACTATGTATGCACACAATCTTTCATCTCTATAAATTATTTCTATTATTATATTTAACATCAAATCACACTTTTTGTAGATAAGGTAAAAATCTTATCTTTTCACTACAAATTCAGATATTAAGTCATTTGTTAAATAAATGATTTTCTTGAAAATCAATTTTACAACTCTAATCCCTTTTAATCTTTTTTTTGATTACTCTTTTTTTAAATTCATCAGAAAAATGTGTAAAAAAAGAGCAATGCATATGGTATTTCAATAAAATATACATTTGATTAAAAAAATGCAAACAGTGTATATGCAAATATCTCAAAGTAATTTTTGAATAAATATAATATTATCTATATTTAGAATGTATACAAATAATTGAAAAAATATATAAAACAATATTTTTTAAAAATGCTTTTATTTACATAAATGCCAGTAAAAAATAAAAAATGCACTAAAAAGTAAAAAAATAAATTTTCTTCAGCTTTCATAAATTTACAATTCAGATTCTCAAAAAATCACACCCACTTTCTTATATCAATGCAAATTTATTCAAACTGGGTCCTAGTTCCAAATTTATTTAAATAATTTTGGGGGAATTTGACTTGTGAATTTCTAAACATGATGGACCATGAATTTATTGTTTAAGCTATTTAAATGTAAAAGTTAATATTGGTATTAAATAGTGTAACATTTTTAAAAAATATATAAATCAAAGATCTACTATCATTGTTAGCCAAAATCCAATAATGGCATCTACTAGGAAACTTCTTGTCTATTGTAACACTGAATTTTTCAACTGTGTGAGTCTCCATCTATTGAGTAAAAATATAACTAAAGTTTAAAACATTACATGAATGCATTTATATAAGTGTAAAAACCATTATATGTTGAGAAACCTAAAATAAATTTGTTTATAAAATGTCATCATGAGGTACTTTTTATAAATAATGGGTTAATTATATAGAAGATAATCAGTTCTCCTCACTAGCATCATTAAACAGTGATGTTAAAACTGTGATGATACTCCCACCCCAGCCACAAGAGAAAATAAGACTGTCTTATTTTCAAACTCAAATGTACTTATATAAGCCAATCTTAAGTGTCTAGTAGTGAGAGCATGAATATATAAATTATTCACTTTAAATTCGTTTGAGTTTGAAAATAAGACAGTCATTCTTATTTTATCAAAGTCTCTATCTTGTGATTGAGATGAGAGTATCCTTGCAGTTTTAACATCACTTTTTAAGGTTGCTAAGGAAGATGGGTAATTACCTTCTACATAATTACTTAATTACAATCTAAACACTGCACTTGTAAAATTTATTGATTATTAAATAATGGGTTAAGCAAAAGTATTAATAAAAAAGAGAATGCACAGACCTAATAAAACAAATACATAACTTTTTATAAATTCAAACAGACAAATAATCCTACATAAATTTTAATTTATTTATGAAGATAAATAATTCTATTCATAAAACGAACAAGTCTGAATGCATTAATAAGATAAATCACAATCTTGTAAACAATGACTACTTTTTTTGTTATATCAGTGCACAATCTATTTTGTCAGATAAACATTTTATTTGACATTCAGTTTATTATATAGTAATAAATCAAGTATTGAAGCATTTAAAAGCTGAAAATTTCTATTAAAAGCAATTTTTGTATTTATATTAATCATAATAAACCCAAAATTAGATGAAAATGATCATTTTTTATTTAATAAAATAGATTGGCATTAATATAGCAAAAAGGTGAACATTATTTACAAACTCATTTTAAATAACTCTTTGAGAATCTAGCTTGTTAATTATCTTAGTAATGTATTAAGACTTTTTAGTTCTATGAATAATTTCATATTCTTGGTGTTACATTATTGATTAGCAGAAAAATTATTTATGTACTCATTAAAAGCATTATAAATAATTTTTATATATAAATACTTTGAATATTTAAGTTAAAAAAGGTAATCCAGTTTTTATTATCGTTATAATTTGCTGAACATGCTTTTAATGGTTAGAATCATAGCACTTATCTTTTCTTAGTTAAACATTCAAAATGTTTATATATATATATATTATAATGGTCAGGGATTTGGAGATCAATCGAGTCTTACCATATCTGCACTACAGGGCGCCACCAGGCATTTTGAACCTGGAAAATTTATAGAGTAGGCAGATACGCATTGTTAAGATCTAACTTTTACATATATATGGTTTATTCCGACCATTAGCCCAATGCCACTAGCTCAGTGAGATGGGAGATTTACAAAATATAAATTCTTAAAATATTCTCTCAATATTAACAAAAATAAATGAAGCCACTGCCAGTAATTAACACACAAACATTTATTAATGCACATATAAATAAAATTGAGAAACAAAATTTATTATTTTAGGTTTTAATATCAATTTTTAAATTTAAATTATTATTTTAAACTATTCACACATATGGACATTTTAATAAATTTTACTTTAGAATGTTGAGTATAGATAGACTACATAGATTACTCAGTTAAAAACATTTCAGAATAAACATAAACGATCAAAATATAAAGTCATTGATGTAATTGCAGAGGGAAATTTACAAGAAACCCAATGGCATTCATCATAACATGTCGCATTGGCACCAATAACTTAAAGACACTCGAATAAATACGTTTTTAGATACTCAACGTGAGGTATCATATTTATCGAATATCTATATATTTTAATCAAATATGAAAATAAAAAAACATAATTAAACATTAATGAATCTATGCAGTCATCTATATCCAACTTAAATTTAATGCATTTAAATAATTTAATCAATAAATATTTTTAAAAAAATGGAAATGATTAAGTCAGCAAACTCAAAAGTATAAAAATTAAACATTAATAATTGATTTGAAAAGTCAGATTAAAGTTCATTTTAAAAGTTTAGTTTTAGCTTGTCAAATCTTGAAAGTTCTTAATTATTTTTTTTAATTTTTCAGTTATCTCTTACGGTAGAAGAGTCCCGGTTCCTGGTGTCAATTCCCACGAAGTCTTTATTTGAAGACTGGTCTATCTGAAGGTGGCCTTAGCTGTTTCAATCCTGGTATTATTTTATTCGGGTCTGCAATAGTACCATTCATAATTCAACAGTCATTTCATTTGAAATAAGTGAGGAGGGCAACAAATGCGTCTTATCGCCCTTCTCACAAAATCAAGCTGGCACTGTCCTTAATTTCAATATTTTTCTTTTTATACACATTGTCCGGATTCACTGAACAATCAATCATTTTTATTAGGGTTCGAGCATTTGTTTCTGCTTCTATTGGACATTCTGCTTCAGAGTGAGAAACAATCTTTAATTTTTATCTATATCTTTCATCTGACTTTATATAAGATTCCCAAGGACTAGTTTGCTTTTCGATAATTAATAACACAATCATTTCCATTTTGAGATTTCAGGAATTAATTAATACCTGTTTCTATTTTTACTTACGTTACTTTTTACTAAAATATTTTATATTTTGATCTTTTATCTTTTTTTACAAAAAAGTACGTTCAACTACTTTTTTTTTTTTTATTTAAAAAAAAAAAAACTTTTAAAGTTTTCATTCCATCTGTGCAATATATTATATACATTAAACAATTTTTAATTTTCAGTTTTTAAGTTAAGTTTTTTTTCTTTTTAATAAATCAATTTTTATTTATAATCTTTTTATTTTAATTTAAAATAATGTAACGGCATATATAACCATCAGAAACCAGTCAACACTTAGACAATCCCAATATAAATAATAATCAACAATTTCAAACTGTTGTCAAGGCAATATAGACATAAAAGATTGCAACTTGACCACAGAGATTGAAATTATTGATACAAAGAAATTTAAATAAACCTCATTAAACAAGTAAATATTACCTGTTCTGAAAATAGACTAATAAATAGTCAATTATAACATTACAAATTTCAATCATAATTTCCAAATTGCACTCAAAGTATTACTGAAATAATAAGTGTAATAATGCTCATGGCTAAATGGGTTTATAAGTAGCCATCAGAAACCAGTCAACACTTGGACAATCCTAATATAGATAACAATCTCAAACTGTTGTCAAGGCAACCTCTTTTTTACATCAGTGAGTATAAAAATAATATTTTTGCGAATTATAATTTTATTAAAATTTTAATTTATTTATAAATTATTTCATATGTAGATTAAGTGTAGTAAATGCAGTATCAAATTTTTAATTATTATTTTTACTTTTAGTTACTGCTGAAATTTGAGATCCCATTTCTATAAGAGGTGATGTTCCACAGAAGATCAGAGGCATATACTCAAAGTGGTTTTAATGTCAACAGTTATCAGGAAAAATTATGTCCAAAACATATCTTTCCAGTAAGATATTTTAAAAATTCAGAAGAAGAAAATATCTGATAAATATTGTTTATTTATTATATAATTATAAAAAATAAAAAAAAACATTTGTACAACTCCTCATCATTTCTATAGTTGGAAGAACTTTTGCACGAGATATTTTGTATGTAACATTTTACTCTTATCAACATGTGTATTGTATTTGATTTTTTAATAAAATTTATTAATTATATAGACTTATTTAACAGTACATATACAAATTAAGATGCAAAGGAACAATTTTTGAACATTTAGACTTTTGTGTGGTGAACTATTTTTAAATAGGTACTTCATAGAGTACCTGACTTTCTCTCCATTGTATATTAATCAATACTAGTGATATCAGTTTTTCGATTCCAAAAGCTAAATTATACATAATAAATAATATCCAGTGATGTATCAATTCAGTCAGGTATCTACAATCAATTTATATATCATTCTGAAAGACTAATTGACACTTTTGATATCTGACTTCTACAAGTTTAACCCAAGATACTAAATGTGAATGTAACAAAGATATATAATTATTTTTCAACTAACTGACTTGCCTCACATGTTTTAGTGCAGTGGAGATTGGCAGATTTTGGAACTTAAGATCTGTGAAATCATGTCTAGTTTGCCACTTCCATTGTTCAAACTTTTTAAAAACTCTAGCAGTAAAGCTATTGAATTAGGTGGTGGTTGTAATAATAATATGTATGTTCTGGTTCATGTATGCTGTTAGGTTAGACAGATTCTTTTTTTGATGGCAAGGTAATCTTTCAACCAGTTACAAATATAGTGATAAGTTTGGATGATCCTGTGTAATTGCTGGAAAATTTGGGGAGTAAGCTTAGAAGTGATGATTCTCTTGTGTAAATCATCATCCAATAAGCCTAGAAGTGAAGGGGAAAGGCATGACAATTGGTGTATATTAAATGATAGTGTGTAAATGAAAGCAATATACTTTTGAATTGGGTCTTTGGTCATTTGCTGTAATGTTTGAGAAAACATGAATTCAGTAGTGGCTGGAGAAAGAATTATGTGGATTGTTTTATATAATTGTAGAGATGATGCATAAGAGTTCATTATAATTGTGACAATCTGGATGGAATGATCAAAGTATGGTGTATGGTTGAAGCTAAATTCTATTTGATGATGCAACCTGGAGAAGTAAAAGCAAACATCAATGAAGCTGGCATGTTGGTTATTATAAAAAGTGATTGAATTGGATGGTAGAAAGCTCTGGGCACTCATAAGTGGGAAGTAAGAGATAGAGACATTTATTACTAAAAGTCAGTAATCTATTTTAAAGTCGTTCATTTAGTATAATTGAGTGTGGGCTGAATGTAGTTAGCAAGTTGATGGTTTGGATTATATATGTGATGACTGTAAGATTGGGGTGATATAGACAAAAACTATATTTAATGTTGCTCTATAGTGGTGAAAAGTGGTAATTAGGGGGTGGGCATCAATGTATAATATTTTGAATGATGTGAATGGGAATACAGAAGTGATGAAATGGTCAGTTCATGCTGATGGCAATGAGTTGGCCCTAAAGCAAGCACAAAAATTGTGTCTATAAAGGTGGGTGTTGAAGTCAACTTGAGATACTCTTTAAATTTTTTTTCCAGCAATCCTAGTATATGTGCTTAAATGATGGCAATCCATTTTTGAAGTTGATATAATTTTGTTGGTTAATTGAGTTTGTGACAATAAGTGATGTTATTTTCACATTCATTGAGTGTACAGAAGAAAGGATTTGATGAGGGTGCACAATGATGTCAGAAGTTTCTAATGTGGACTATCTGCTAGAATGATTGTTTGAAAATCAGATATGATTGGAAGTAATTGGTTAGTTGAAAGAAGGTTATGATGTGATGTTGTTTTGGATCAGTGGATTGATGTGCTGAGGTTGTACTTTTCATGGGTATGTGGAGGGTGTCATCTTTTCAGCTGATGATTTTTCTTAGGTCATCCAGGTTTTTTTTTATTTAATTAAGGATGGAAGGAGAGATATGGGTGGTGAGGGTGGAGCAATTATTTTTATGATTTGTATTGAGTTTTTAGTTTTCATGATATGTTGGTCAAGCATTATGTTTATTTGCAGAAGTATATCAGGGAAAGATTGGTGATGATATCAGAATTTAGTATTATTGATGAATTGTATATCAAATTGGTTAAAGTCTGAGCATGAGGCTTACCATGTGTATGAAAATGGGGTGGTCTGAGGCTTTTGGTTGGGTTTAGAGATAAGATCCATTAACCTGTATTTTGGATTTAAGGGTTGGGGGTCAGATTGTCCATCACTGTTGGGATTGGTCAAGGAGTGATGAGGTGTTGCTTGAATAGCTGGTTACTTAAGGATCTATCCAGGAGATGAGTGGTGATGAAGGTGGGACCAGTATGTTGGAGCACTAGGAGACAAGATGACCTCATTGGCCATAAAAGTAGCACTATGGTTTTAATCCATAGATATATAAATATAGTGTTGCTTCCTAGTCAAGTATTTGTGTAAGAATTATATTTGGGTCAATGTCCGGGTATAATTGAATTTTGAATTCATAGCTGTTACTGGATATAAATATGGGTGTTTTTTTGAGAATAATTGATTGTAAAGAGGTGACTTTTCCAAACAGTTGAATCATTTATTGGAAACCTTGTTGGGTGTATCTGAAATAGATATTTTAACACTCTTGTGATGCAGTTGTAGCAATTTTGATCAACTGATATTAATGCATAATTGTTAAGTGTTTTAATCTTGTTTTGAAAATGTTCCTTTAAATTCAGTTACTCTGTATCTTGAATTTGAGTGGTCAGTAATGTGTTTGATTGTAACCCACAACAAGTGCATTATGATGTTGTCATAGAGAAGTGTCTGGGGAAATTTCTAGAGGGATAGATTGGAATCAGTAATTTCTAGCACTGCGGACTATGGAAAATCTCTTGATGGTTGTGAGCAGCTTTCTAGGGATGGTGCTATTAAATCTGTCATTTATTGTGACTACCATCTTTGTTATCCAAGACCATAGGGACCAGTTGGGTCTCATGCACTAAAGCCCAATTCTTTGATATCTCTAAATATAGTTCTGCAGAAATATGGTATTGCTTTTGGAGGGATTGAAATAGTGTTATTTTTGCTAATTAGAGATATGTAAATTGTTGGCAATGATATTTTTATATGTTTGTTTTAGATTTGATCTTTGAAGTGAGCAGCTGGTGACTGGAGCATATTGAAGTATTATTATTTTTGCTGTTGGGGATTTTTTTCTTGTTGCAATTGAGATTTGATCTTTGAATTGAGAAGCCATTGATTGGTGCAAATGTTATCATATTTGCTATTGGCTATTTGTACTTTGTTACTTTAAACTGAGGAAGTGGTCATATGGTTGCTAAGCAATTTGGCATGTGTTTGCTAGAGTTTTTACTTTGCCCTTGAAAACTAGTAATACTAGAATGAAACACCTGGTCATGTGATGGCTTTGATGCCATGTTGTCCTTGAAATAGCAATGAAATAAATCTTTTTTTGTCAAATTTTTTAATGGAAAAAAATTAGCAGCTGATTGGGAACTGAAAACACTATATACAGGTAAGATTTTACCCTGTTAAATAAATCATTTGAATATTGTGAAGATAAAAAAACTGGAGCTGGTTACTTTTGTTTTTTGCAAGTGAACTGCTTGCTACAGGACTATTTTCTTCATCACCATTGTTGTTATTATTATTATTATTATCATCATCATCATCAGAATGTTGCATTTTTGTAATTCATTATACAATATAATTTCTTTTATAATTCTCATGAGCACACTTTCCATTAAATTCTATGCAATTTGTCTCACCTTGATTATATTCATTCTCCTTCTACAACATTTCAGATTGATATCTATAATCCTCCAATTGAATTTTATGTGAAGTGTGGTATGTTAGACAAACATTGCCTCATAAAATGAAAAGATTATAAAACAGAAAATTATAATGATTTTTGTGAACAGATTTTCAAATTTGATTGGAATCTTATATATTCTTATACATATGTTAATGCTAATTTAAATTACTTTATGTCCTCAATAACTCATTTGACTTGTACATTCCCATTAAATGCATATCTCACCATGATTTTTTACATTGGTTCTTTTCAACTTTAAATAAAATCATTAAAAGAAAAATGAATAATATATCATCATAACATTAAGAAAACTAATAATATTTCACATTATAATAATTTTATTTTATTATAGAAAGTTGGCAAAGGTTTTATATAGGAAAGAGTTTCTTAATCATATAAAGAATATAGAGAATAATTTCTCTATAAATCTTAAACAATTCTGATATTCATTAAAGTTTCAGGAATTGGTAATAATAAATGTGGAACTGTTTATAATTCCTCATTTTCTGCTGAAGATTTTTCCACATTCTTTGCTCACCTATATAAGAATGTTGATAATGAATCAAATCCTTTTGTATTTTCAAAAAATCTTATCATAAAATATCAATTAAAGGTTTTAATAGTGAAGACATCATCAATAAGAAATCTTAAATTGCATACTAGTTTGGGACCAGATAATATACCTTTTTTTTTCATTTGTAAGCTTTGTGCCAAGTTTATTGCTAGCCCTTTATGTTGCATTCTAAATTGTTCTATATATAATTGCAATAGTAAAGTTATTCCAATTCATAAGAATGGTTCTAATGATTGTGTAAATAGTTTTAGACCTATTTTGGACTTACATACTGTGGCTAAAATTTTTGAAAGATGTATATATAATAAAATCATAGATAATGTCAGTAATTATTTAGTTTCTGCTCAATATGGTTTTTTGCCAAATAGGTCTATTGAAACTAATCTCATCACTATATTTGACCATATTGCTCATTCTATAGAAGATAGAGATTGGATGTAATTTATTTGATTTATCTATAAGCTTTTGACAGAATTATTTATGATATTACTTCTTCAAAAACATTACAGATTAGGTTTCTTTGCAAAGCTTATTAAATGGTTCAGTTCATTTATAAAAGGTAGAAAGGTTTTTGTTAAATATAATAATCAAACTTCTACTTGTAATTTGGGTGTACCTTAAGGTAGCATTCTAGTTCCTTTATTATTCAATATATACATAGATGATCAAAAACATTATCTTAAATCTTCATATTTATTATGTTATGCTAATGACTGCAAAATATTACATTAAATAATCGAATTTCTTTACAAAATGATATTCATAATTTTATTGTTTGGTATAGTGAAAATAAAATGTTGGTTAATATGGACAAATGTTCAGTAATCTCATATTGTAATAAATCTGAATATCTAGGTCTCTCCTATTATACTGAAATACATAAAAATTAAATGTAAAACTTTGCAAAAAGATCTTGGCATTCTATTTACAAATAATAGATCATTTCACTCACATATATTGAATCCATAATTAACAGAACTCTTAAATTAGATATTATTGAATATGGATTGGTTGTCTAGAATCCACAGTCAAAAAGAATATGTTGCGAAACTTCAATTATTGCAAGAGAAATGTTACAGAAATGTCAGTTTAAATAAAACAGCATATTATCTTTCTATTCAAGGAGAACCTAAAGTTTTTTATACAAAATTGTCAATAAAAAAGCGGGTTCGCTTCCCGGCCGATGCTATGATACAGAAAAAAAAAGAAAAAAAAAGTAATTTGTCAAAATCTGATATCAAATATTTCATTTAATGTAGTACAATATAAAAGTAAGATTTCAGATCTTTTTTATCTTAAAACCTGTTACTCGGATACTTTTAAAATTGTCTCCATTGCTTTGAAAATAACATTTAATTTATTACAGGGATGACACACACACATATATATATATTTGTAATCTTCATCATGAATATATATTCTTTTTATAATCTTACATGTATTATTGAATTAATTTATGTGCAATCTATAATTTGCCTGTAATGCTGTGGAATTATTGTTATTATTACTATTACTTCTACCATCACTATGCCCCATTGCCACTACTGCCATCAAACTAATTAATATTAGTGACATCTATTTTCCAATTTCTAAAGCTATCTCATAAGCAGTAAATAAAATCAAGTAATGCTGTGTCAATTTAGTCAGACACCTATAATCAATTTCTAGCTAACCATTCATACTCTTATTGAAGCGCAATTGATATTAGTGACATCTGTCATCTAATTTTATTTGTTAAGCAATAAGTAAAATCAAGCAATACTATGAAGTAATGTGGTCAAGAATTGTGTAATAAGTTTATAATTAATGATTCTTACTTTTTACTGTGATGTGATACACTGTGGCTTCTCCTTTATCAGAGTCAGGAGTCTTTTAGCCACTATGCCCAGAGAACTCTGATAGACACTTTACTTTCCCTTTTAGTTGCCCACCATAAATTTTTTCCATATTCTTCTCTATCCTTCTCCATCCCATATCCACAATATCATTCTTTTCCACTCTGTGGCCTTTATATCTAGATCCCTCTTGTCTTTTGCCAAACCCAGCATAAAAACAAAAAACCCACTTTCTGTATAATAACTTTGTTTATATTTATTCTCCTACAACTTTATTGTTTTTACCTCTTCTGCTTGTAAGCATATACATTCAATTAAAGATGCCTAGTATTTTTCATACCATCCTTACATAACTTGCAGACTAAATCACCCAAATTCCTCTATATGTATGTACATTCCATTGTTGCTAACGATTCTGTTCAAAGTCTTATCATAAATTAACCCATACCCAATATTCTGTTTACTTCTATATATATTTAAACTTTTTTTACTCTCCATAACTAATTCTCTATCTCTTCAACTTTCAATTTTTTATTAATGTGTCTATTCTTTTGTCTCATTCTTTGCCACTATAATATTTAACAATTCTTCTAACACAATCATCCCATCTTTTGTACAAGCATACTGACATAAAGTCCTTATCCAAATCTTCTGCCTACTATACTATCTTTCTCATCCATCTTGTAGTCTGTCCTTAACTCATAACCCAATTAAATACTATTTTGGTTGTTCTCTACTATCTATAAATTGTAATCTACATTTTCATTTTGCTTTTTGCATCTCTCATATAAAACTTGAACATACCATTTTTCCATGAATTGCCTCTTTTGTTGCTCACATATCTGCATTTAATGCATGCCTTTCTAGTTCTCTTTATACTTTTTCTAAGTAATTTAACACATTTTTAGTAACACATAATGCATTGTTATCAAAAGTTAACCCTGATATCATACAATTCTTGCTACTTCATATTTATTATATAAAAACACTATGAATTTCTTTATCAGTCTCTTTCTTTTCTTTACTTTATTTATCAATGTTTTCTCCCATTCATCCAAGCAATTTCTCTGATTACTTAAAATGATTCCCAAATAGTTATACCTATTCCTTACATTTAACTTTATATCCCCCAATAAAAATTATTTTCCTTCTCTTTCCCCAACATTTATCATTATTACTTTTGATTTTTCTTCACTAAATTTAATTCTCATCTCTTTACATATCTTTCCACATATCTTCAGCATAACTTCTATATCTTCCCTAGTTTATGTGCATAAGAAGATATCATGAGCAAATAAAATATTTGATTATATATACTCATTTGCCATCTATTGATAGTAACTCTAACCCTCTTCCTAGTTTTTCTATTGCTTTCTCCATTTCTCTCAAATATAACAAAAATAAAATAGATGATGTAGGGCATCCTTGCTTTAGTCCCATTCCACTTTTAACTCTAATTCTATATTTCCTAATTGATATGTATAGTAATTATTTTCATACAATATCTTAATCAGTTCCACTAAACTTCCATTCACTCCCAAAATTTACTAAACTTACACGTAATCTATTTCTATTTATTCTATCATATATCTTCTCTATATCTATAAAGACCATATATAACTATCTATCTGTATTCCTACTCATATTTATAAGTTGTGTTATTACAATAAACTATCTCTTATATGCATATCTGATCCAAAACTTCTTTGCATTTCTCCCACTATATTACTTCCATCCATTTTGCCACTCTTCCAGCCACCACATATGCAAAAACTTTACATAACATTGACATTACTACTATTGGTCTGTAGTTGTTTAACTTTCTATGCTCTTTACCCTTTTCTTTAAATAAAATCTTTACTCTTGTATTATTCTAGCTATCTGGGAAGTCTTTCTTCTGTGCCAATTTATCAAAACATGATAATAGATATAATTTTTCCTTATTTCCCAAATTCATCATCATCTCTGCTGCTCATCCATCTAAACATCTTGCCTTTACACTTTTCAATTTTTTCCTATCTCATTCAATTCATTTTCTGTAAAACTAATGTTTCCATTATTATGTGTTTTTATGTTTGTTATCACTCTGTCCTTTACATCTAACATCTTTTCTATATCCATTATACTTTTTTAAGATTGTCTCTAATTCTTCTCTAGAGCTACACTCTTTTCTCTCATTGTTTAGTAATACTATTTCTCTCTCCCCTACATTTCTTCTTTTAATATATTTTCAATTTTTTTTTATTCCCATATCTTCCACTTTTATTAATATCCTCCAATAATTTACTCTTTAATTTCATTCTCTCTATATAATGATCTATTTTAGCCAACATTTTTTTAAAATAGTTTTTTCCATTTAATATTAATATCTTTTCCACTTTCTTTGTTTTTAATGGCACATTTATAATATTCTCTGCATGCTTTTTCCCTCTCTTTTACACTTTTACTAATTCTGACTTATTGTGATGTGATGTGTATGTGATGCACTGTGACTTTTCCTTATATGGAGTCAGGAATTTTTCAGCAACTATGCCTAGAGAAACCTGTTAGCCACTTTACCTTCCCTTTCCATTCCCCACCCTAAGTTTTCCCATAATCTGCTTCATCCCATTTCCACAACATAATCTTTGTCAACTCCACACACCTGATATAACCATATTTATTGTGTGCAAATCTTTACTTTATAATTTTATATTTCTCTTAAATAAAACTTTTAAAATTGTTTAAACTTAATTTGGCTAACGTTTGTCACAGTGCATTTACTTTCTCAATTGTCTGAACAATATTCTCGAGCTCTTGCTTTCTCCCTGAGTCTAGTCAGTGCAGACCATCATCCTCATTAATTATTTGTACCTTTTATGCTTCCAATTATTTACATTGAATTAACAGATGCCTAATATTTTCTATGCTTTCCTTACACAACTTGCAGACTAAATCACCCATATTTTACCATTTATGTGTATATTCCCTTGTTGCTAAAGATCTCATTCGAGCCTTAAACAATAAACTACTTTTTTTACTATTATCGTAAATTAACTTGCATGCAATGTTCCATTTACTTCTATATATATTTCAACTCTTTTTACTCTCCATACTAGTTCTCCATCTCCCTATTCTTTATTAATGTATCTATTCTTATATCCTATTCCTTACCACTATAACACTCAACAATCCTCCTAACATAATCATCCCACCTTTTGTACAAATATACTGATATAAATTCTTTACCCAAATTTTCTGCATACTGCATTACCTTTCTCATTCATCTTGTTGCCCACCCTTTACTCATAACCCGATTAAATACTATTTTGGCTATTCTTTTATTATCCATAAACTGCAATCTATTGAACATTTTCATTTTCTTTTTTGCATCTCTCATACAAAAACTTGACCATATCATTTTTCCTTGAATTTCTACCTTTGCTGTTCAAACATCTGCATCTAATGCATGTCTTCCTACTTCCCTTTGTACTTTTTCTAAATAATCTAATACCCCTTTACTAACACATGATGCATCATTGTCATATGTTAATTCTGCTACTTGCAATTCTAGCTACATCATATTTATTATATGAAAACACTGTTAATTTCTTTATCAGTCCCTTTCTTTTCTTTGCTTCATTTATCAATTTTTTCTCCCATTCATCCAAGCAATTTTTCTGATTACTTAAGATGATTCCCAAATAACGATATCTATCTATCACACTTAACTTTATATCCCCCAATAAAAATTTCTTCCTCTTCTTTTTCCCATTATTATATTCGATTATTCTTCACTAAATATAATTCCCATCTCTTTACCCATCCTTGCGCATGTCCTCAGCATTGATGTGATGTGATGTACTGTAGCTTCTCCTTAAACGAAGTCATGAATCTCTCAGCAATTATGCCCAGAGAAACCTGTTAGCTACTTTATTTTACTTTCCTCAGTCTAAGTTTTTCCATTTTCTAATACTAGCGACATCTACCTTTCAATTTTAGAAGCTTTTTTAATAAGCAGTAAACAAACTCACTTATACCTTGCATTTCAATGTAGTCAGACCTTTACAATCAATTTTTAATTATCCTGGCCCCCAATAGAAAGCCAGACACAGATCATTGAAATCTGACTGCATAGTGTCATTTAGAGTCTGTTGATTTTTTTCTCTTATTTTTGAAGAGTTATTACATTCTGAATTTACCCACAAAGTCCCAATTCAAAAAATATATACCATATTTTATGAAACTATCTATATTTAGGGGGAAAAGTCAAAACATCTTCGTATTGCAAAAAAAAATCCAAATGTCTACCAACAAATTAGTTTCCTTTTTTTTTTATTTCACCACGGCTAAACACTTTCACCTAATCTTTATTAATTAATAGATGTCAGGTAATCATGCTCTACAAATCCCACCAGTACTACACTGTCAATAGGGTAGCACTAGACAGAGAGCCACTGGATAGATATTTAAGCAATATTATCTGGCATCTATTAAATGGCATAGCAGTGATGGAATATATATATATATACATACTATATGATATATATATATATATATATACACACTGCTGAACAGCAATGTGTAATTTGGAATCATATGATAGAGTCATGTGACATTGCAGCACATGACAATTGATACATTCAAATAAACAATTTGAAAAACAAATCTTAATTCATGCAGAACAATAAATTAACAAAACATTGAGCTGAAGTCTTCTTTATAATAGATAATGCGGATAACTACAACACTGCAAATCGTACTTTAAAATTACTTCACCTTTGATTAGTAATTAATTGTGCTTGCGCTTTACGCAAAAAAGTGAAGCTTGTCTAAATCTTACAAAGTTATATGGCTTAGCGCTTTCGGAGATCTTGAGTCTCCATAATCATAGCCTACATTTAACTGAAGTTACGTTGTGGTTTATGTAAAATTTTATGCAATTTTTTTTTATTTTTATAATGACCATTTTCTGGAGATTGTAAAGCACAATTCTTTCCGGTTTATTGCATCACTCTCATTTGCAATAAAACATGTCTCTTTGACCTTTCGCTTCACATCATTACATTCTGTGCACAGTGCCCTTGCTATAGTGGGTTCAAACCTATGGCCAGTTGTTCTTTGGTGCTCAAAGAATATAGATTTGTTTTCATTGTTAATTATTGCTTTCCTGTACAAATAATGATGTTGAGTTGTTCTAGTTGTGATGTTGGCACGGGTCTCCCCATAGTATGCCACTCTACATCCATTGGTTGGGCATGAAATCCTATAAACTGCTTGGGATATTTGATCAGGAGGTATTTTGTCTTTGGTATTGTTTATTATTCTGTTTGTTGATGGTGGGGTGTGGAATCCTAGTTCAAAGGACTCAGCAAATATTTTATAATATTTTCTAGCAATTGATGGTATGTATGGAAGCATTATTCTTGGTTTATTGTTTTTGACCATGTCAGTTTGTAATTTAGTTTGAAATTGCTTAATCTTTTTATATATAATGTTATGTGAAAATCCAACCTTTTCTAGATCTTTAGTATAGTTTGTTAGGTTCATTTTTCGGTCAGCTTCAAATTTACATAATTTATGATTTCTATGCAGGAAGGAAGAGAGTCCAGCCAATTTATGAAAGTTGGGTGTGTTCGAGTTTGGATGTATAAATCCTCGAATTTCTAGTGGTTTAACTGTCATAGCATATGTAAGTTGATGTGGATCTCTATGAATTTGAATATCTAGATAATTAACATTGTGCTGAAGGTTTTCGTGTGTGCAGTTAATTGTTAAAGAGGTTTATGTTTGTAGCTCTTTTTGAATATCCGTTATTATTTGTTTTGGTGCTACTATGAATACATCGTCTACATAGCATGTATATATTAAGTTTGGTTCAATTGTGTAGTACTTAGTCAGTATTTGCCTTTCAAAATGATTGAGGAAAATACTAGATATTATCCCACTTATTGGGAGGCCCATTGGCCATCCATCATTCATTTTAAACCATTTACCATTAAATGTGGCCACAATATTTTGATCAATTAATCAAGCCATAATCAAACCAGAATTTAGTATGGCATCACTGGATGTAACAGAGCTATACGGGTCAATTAACCGTAAAAGCTCGATCGACATTATTATAGCCAAACTCACAAATAATAATTGCCCACTAGAGCAGCTGAATTTCATAGTAGAATTTTTGAAATGGATGGATCAAAATATTGTGGCCACATTTAATGGTAAATGGTTTAAAATGAACGATGGATGGCCAATGGGCCTCCCAATAAGTGGGATAATATCTAGTATTTTCCTCAATCATTTTGAAAGGCAAATACTGACTAAGTACTACACAATTGAACCAAACTTAATATATACATGCTATGTAGATGATGTATTCATAGTAGCACCAAAACTAATAATAACGGATATTCAAAAAGAGCTACAAACACAAACCTCTTTAACAATTAACTGCATACACGAAAACCTTCAGCACAATGTTAATTATCTAGATATTGAAATTCATAGAGATCCACATCAACTTACATATGCTATGACAGTTAAACCACTAGAAATTCGAGGATTTATACATCCAAACTCGAACACACCCAACTCTCATAAATTGGCTGGACTCTCTTCCTTCCTGCACAGAAATCATAAACTATGTAAATTTGAAACTGACCGAAAAATGAACCTAACAAATTATACTAAAGATCTAGAAAAGGTTGGATTTTCACATAACATTATATATAAAAAGATCAAGTAATTTCAAACTAAATTACAAACTGACATGGTCAAAAACAATAAACCAAGAATAATGCTTCCATACATACCATCAATTGCTAGAAAATATTATAAAATATTTGCTGAGTCCTTTGAACTAGGATTCCACACCCCACCATCAACAAACAGAATAATAAACAATACCAAAGACAAAATACCTTCTGATCAAATATCCCTAAGCAGTTTATAGGATTTCATGCCCAACCAATGGATGTAGAGCAGCATACTATGGGGAGACCTGTGCCAAGATCACAACTAGAACAGCTCAACATCATTATTTGTACAGGAAAGCAATAATTAACGATGAAAACAAATCTATATTCTTTGAGCACCAAAGAACAACTGGCCATAGGTTTGAACCCACTATAGCAAGGGCACTGTGCACGGAATGCAATGATGTGAAGTGAAAGGTCAAAGAGACATGTTTTATTGCAAATGACAGTGATGCAATAAACCGGAAAGAATCGTGCTTTACCATCTCCAGAAAATGGTCATTATAAAAATTAAAAAAAAATTGCATAAAATTTTACATAAATCACAATGTAACTTCAGTTAAAAGAAGGCTATGATTATGGAGACTCAAGATCTCCGAAAGCGCTAAGCCATATAACTTTGTAAGATTTAGACAAGCTTCACTTTTTTTGCGTGCGCAAGCACAATTAATAAAAGTAAAGATAATTTTTAAAAAAGTAATGATTTTTTTTATATATATGACCTTATGAAAAGAGTGGAGAATATAAAAATGGGGCAATTATATACAATAATATTGGTATCAGCATGGGATTTTGGTGTTTCGTCATCAGATTTTCAGTGGTATGGGTGGCTGAAGAGTTTGAGGTTAGAGTAGATTGAAGCCTGTCCATTAAAGTGTGAAGATTTGCTATCTTAATATAAACTGAAGACAGACTATATAGGTGTGTGTGTGTGTGTGAAAGATGATAATCTGGACCAACTGATGAGTGCTGGTTTAGCATGAAATATGTATATTGGTGATTATTTATCTTTTCTACATGTGTATGGTCATGTGTATCAGTGGTATGAGATAGTATGGATAGTTGACAGGTAATTGAAAGTCTGAGTTCAAATCCCCTATATACAATTAGGCTCCAGGTATGTGAAGAGCGTCTGTTTTTCAAATATTTAAAAACAATAACAAACAAATAGAAATAAGGAAAATAATGTAATGTATATATTCCTACTTGATGGTGCTGTTTAATACTTAACTTTGATTGCTTTATGTACTGATATGTCTGATTTGTTCTGCAAGATAAGTTAAAGTTTTATATATTTTTAATATCATCTGGAAAAATTTCTGTTGCTGGAGAATATTTGCTTAATGAGTGAATGTGAAAAGAAAGTTGGAGTGCAGAGGTATAGATTCAATTGGATTTGGAAAGATCGAGAAAAATATTGCTATTGTTTGGAAAGTGGTTCGATACACCATTTTCAATTTAAAAGAAAAAAATATTGTGTGTGTATGTTTACTATAAGAACACTTTAAAACTAAGTCATACGTAAGATTAATTGTTTTTAATAGATATGTTATTAAAGAATTTTTCAATTTAAAAAAGAGAAATCTAGAAAAAGGGTAACGTTTGACGTGTAACAATAGCAGAACACAATTATCGATAATAATAAAAAGAAGTTTTTTCCCCCTTTATATAAAGAGGTTTGAAGATTAATAGAAAAATCATAAATTTAAATATAGAGTAGGGAATTGAAAAATAAAGAAATATGGATTACAATTGTATCCCACAATGTATATATAATGGTCAGCAGGAAATTAAGCACGCTTTGGTAGAATGTACCATATGTGATAAGATTTTCTATTTGAAATGCTTAAATAAGACTAGGAAAGATGTAACAGGTATATGGTTATGTAGATCATGTTTAAATGTGATAAAAGAAGTGAAAAAATGTTTCAATGTGTAGATAGTTTAAAGAAAAAGTCATGGAGGAAAATGTAGTTAAGAAATATAGAATATGGTATATATTTAGTGGAGTGAAGAGATATGGAAGACAAAGTAAGTAGTGCAATGAAGATAGGTAAAAAATAAGATAAAGAATGTAGAAGTAAAATTAAAAGCATTAGAGATGTGTGAGTAGATCTATGTAAAGATTCAAAATAGAGTAAATACAAATTATACAAATATGCAAAAAAATTGTTTGGAGAGATTTTTTGTTGGTGGCTCATTTTTAATTTAAGGATGGTGAATGAACAATGTTTATATTTTGGATTTTAGATGCTATAAGTAGAACAAAATGGGAAAAGACAAGATATGGTAGCTAATAGATTTTTTTATATTTACTGGCTTGGACATTGACAAGTTCACGATTTTAATTAAAAAAGACACCATACTTGATTGCAACATTAGAAATATTAGAGAAATAAAAAATGCAATTGATAATAATGGCAAAATATGTTATTTCATAAAAAAATATCTGTATTACTTTATGAAAGTCTAAACTCTACCTGTAAAGGTGTATGTTTAAATCTTACTTTTAATAAACATAGTGTGCTTCAGTGAAAAGGTGATTGCTTCTCACTCCAAGCTGCCTGTAGCGCCATCTCTGAAAGATTGCATGTGTTATATAGTGATAGAAATTAGCTATTGACCATAGAAATAGTACTAGTTTGTCTGAATGATAAATACATCAGGAAATATTAAAGTGTGTCTCATAACCACAACAGTCTATCATTAAATTATCCAAAACTGCTACTAAAATGTTTGAAATAATTTAACCTGCATATAGCAGTAAATCCATGGGTTGCAAATATGTTTTACATATATAACTCATGAACTAGACATGCTTGTAGTGAATAGCTAAACTATATCACTATCATTATATAACATGCGCATTGATTTACGATAGTACCGTCAGGTACCATGGAAGAAAAACAGTCATATATTCGTTGGAACATACTATGTATATTAAACTGTTTCTTTAATATCATAGTGAAAATTTTTTTATTTATATGAAGATTTCAAAGGATATGTAATGTTATATGTGATAATACTATTTCCATCAACTATCATTAAATGTTGAAGGTCTAGAAAATATTAAACTTCATTAAACTTTTTCAAATACAAACAACTGTTAGTAATGAAACAAGTTAGTAGGTAACACAGGTTAGTAGACAATACATGTCAGTAGATTACACTGTGATATCTACTAACTTGTATGTTATTACTAACTGTTGTTTGTATTTGACAAAGTTTAAATAAAGTTTAAAATTTTCTAGACATTTAATAATAGATTATGTAAATACTCCAACATATTATCTCATTTAAAATACCATCATCACAAATCTTCAGGCAAAGAACATGTAATGTTATGTCTGGAGCTGATCAAATTTTTATATTGGATTGATTTGAAGCTGTAAAAATTATGATTTGAAGCAGTAAACTTAGAAGCTATTGGTTGACTCTTATCAGGTGACTTTAAAACAATAAATGTGAAGTGTTAATAAACAGACTGATGAATTAAATACAAACTAATGTACCAATTTGTTGGACTCATATCTCTTTGGACTTTTGAGTTATTCAATCATGGAATTCAACCAGTCTTCTACTGGCAAAACTTTTATCATTTCACTACAGAAAAGTAGTGATATATGCTGTATCAATATACACTACTTCAATGTTATGCAATCAAAAAATAATTTAAGACGGAAAAAAAAGAAAAGAAATAAACAATAAAAACCATTAAAATTCTTAGAAATAATAAAATTTACCATACACCAGCAACCATTTTCAATTCTGGAGTCCTGGAAATGATCAAATTTCTTAATAATGTTTCTTCAATTTACATTAGAAACAGATAAATTTTATTTTTGATTTATAATCCTTTTTGAATTTGATGTGAACAGGATTTTATATAAATAAAGAAATTTGAATTTTAGATTTTCAGTCTATATTCATCCTCCACTCTATCTCAAACAACTAAAACATATGACCTCAACACATTTGAAAAAGATAAATGATTTCCAATATACTTCATGCAGAATCAGCTCTCATCAGTTGGGCCCAGTCATAATCTCTCACACATATATACAGTGTTTAGTTTATATTAAGATAGCAGTTTTTTAAACTTTAAGGACAGGTTTCAAACTGAACTCTGATTGTGCATATGTGTGGAAGATTATGATCTGTCCCAAATAAGAGTACTGGTTCTGCATGATATATAAATATTGGTGATCATTTATCTTTTTCGTGTGTGTGATCACATGTATTATTTGTTTGGAGTTGGAGTGGAGGATGAATATGAACTGAAAACATAAGTTCAAATCCCTCTATTTGCTATAGTAAACATTCAGTATATTGAATGGATAGGCTATTTAAGTATTTTACATAAATAAAGGAATTTGAACTTAGGATTTTTAGTCTATATTCATCCTGCACTCCATCTCAACAACTGATACACATGACTTATACATGTGATGAAGATGAATGATCCCCAATATACATATATCATTTAGAACCAGCACTCATCAGTTGGGCCAGAACTCTGTTTGTGTAAATGTGTGGGAGATTTTGATCTAGCCCAATTGGTGAGTTCTGGTCCTCCATGAAATATGAATATTTGGGATCATTTATCTTTTTACATGTGTGTGGTCATGTGTATCAATTGTTTGAGTTGGAGAAAAAGATGAATATGAATTAAAAATGTAAGTTCAAATCCCTCTATTTACTATAGAAAATATTCAGTATGCTGAATGAATAGTTATTTAAGTATTTGACATAATAAAATATTTTCAAAGCATAAAGCTAAAAGTTTTACAGAATTTAATAAAAGTCATAAAGTTATGATTCTTAAGCTGTAAAGTTACTGATTTAATATTATTACAGAATTTAATAAAAGTCATAAAGTTATGATTCTTAAGCTGTAAAGTTACTGATTTAATATTATACTTTAAATTGTTTTTAATTTTAAAATTATATTTATTGACATAACAAAATTTGTACAGATGATTACTAAATACACTTTGCTAATGTTGACTCAAATCCATTGCTGATATTGGATTCTTTCATCAAGGCTAGCTTGGTAATGTGGGTGTCCTAGGTCTGGTAGATGTATGGCAGAGCCATTAACTGCACTAACAGGTTGATGTATGAATAAGTCACATTCCATTTTGTTGGTATTGACCACCCCTTTTGAGGTTGGCCCTATAATGCTGACATATCAGAACTGGTATCCATGTGGTGTGGAATCATTGTCTCTCTAGCAGGATCTGGCATGTCGCATATAAGGTTCAATATTCATGTAGTGTCTGTGGGCCATACTAGCAGGTTCCATGTATTTGTAAATAAGAATCTAGAGGATAATATCCTGCCCTTGTTCTGAAGAACTTTGAACTTATCAAAAAATATAGCATTGGGGTCCAGTGCTGATTGTGTAAACTTTGTTCTGCATCTTGTGTACCAAAGAGCATATGTCAGGAAAGTAGATAACCTGATAACTGTAAAGTCCTGTAAAGTCTCAGAGAATAGACAACCCCTGGTGTCCAGGATTTTGTCCACTGCTATAACTCAGTGTTGAAAGATGACACATATAATACTGTTATAGCCTGGACATATATTTATCAAATGATTAAAAGTCTCCTCTCCTCTAGAGCAGGCATGACAGATTGGGTCTATTTTATTTAGAAACCACTTGATGTGTAAGAATCTATTAGTTGACATGGAGTCCATATTAACCTTAATTAGATAATCCAAAAGTTTGGGCTCCAGTAATAGAGATTTGAATATTGTGGTGATTCTATGATTGCTGCTCCCTAGATGAGTACACATTGCTGTATTTTCAGGATTCATCAGGTGATGTGCCTGCCAGATGCTAATTTTATTATTAAACCCTGCCATTGAGTGCCTGATGTATATAAATTGTTGCTTAATAATGGTGTGAAGTCATGTGTCTTTATTAGGGTGGGTCTGTCAGTAGGTATTACAGTCTCTATGATAGCTGATAGAGAGAATTTTTTACCAAGGTTTACTAAAAGTGAATGACCTTTTTGGAAATTAATTGTCTGTATTGAATGGAGATCCATACCATTCTGTCTCCTGTGAAACTGATGTCTGTGAATGCTAATTGCAGTGGTCCATCCTCTTCATAAGAGCTGACTTAAGAACCTCTGAATTTGTAAGCTGAATGATTTGGTAACTCATTATTGGCAAGTAGTAGTTAATGCTTGCCATGATCTTTATATTAATCAGAGCAATCTTTCCTCGTAGGGACAGGTATGTCCTTGACAGTGATTAAACCACCTTTGTAGCATTATTTATGATGGATTTTTGTAGGCAGACAGACATAGCAGTCTGTGACTTGAAGATAGGGAACCCCAGAAAACTGTGGGTTCCACTAAAAATTTGATAGTATTTTCCTACTGGTGTTGATGCACCAGGATTACAACTTGTGAGGATCGATGAATAGCTTGTAAAGTTGAGTATAATTGGTAATGATGGAGTGAAGTGTTTTCAGATGTTTACAGGAGGGGAGGATCACAAGTATGTCATTCATGTATGCAAAAACCTTGATGTTTTTCTTGAGCCTGGGCACATATATCCCTGGAAGATGATCTAGCTCTTTAATCAGAGAGTCAATGTACTTTATGAATAATAGACCACTCAATGGTGATCCTTGTGAAATGGATCTTGAAGGGACAAATCTGTCTGAGTAATGTCCATTTATGGAAATATGGATGTGCCTATTATTCAGGAGATTGTCCAATATCTGAATTATCTGCTGTGATATGTCCAACTGAGACAGCAAATCAAGAAGAATGTTGACATCTATGGTATCAAAGGCATTGGACACATCCATCTGAACCACTGTAGGCCTGGATTTTCTGTTAGATCAAATGTGATCAAGCAGAATTTTCACCTCACTAATTGAAGTCAGCATAGATGATCCCTTCCTTGCATATTGAGAGGCTGATATATCCTATAGTATGGCATCCTGAATTTTTTCTTTTACTATACCCTCCATAACCTTGATCAGAATTGGTATCATAGATATTGGCCTGATACTGATCAGAGAGGTAGGGTCCCGGTTCTTTTTAATAAAAGGGACCATGATGATTGGATATAGGCTAGGGATTACTCTCCTTTCAGTGGTGAGATAGTTTATCATGTTTAATATAATTCTTGCAGTTAAAAAATTTAAGTGAGTGAACACAAACTTTGGGATAGCATGAATCCCAGGATGAATGCTGTCAGGGAGACCATGCAACCTACTCTTGATGACCTGGAGTGTAATTCCATTATCTGCCTCTTGAGGTGTGCTCAACCACCCCATAACAGGGTTTGTCTGGTGACCTAAGAGTAGGTTTTGATAGAGACTGTGTAAAATCATATTAGCACCAGTAATGTGGTCATCACTGATCAGCAATGAAGTAGCAAGCTCCTGTTTCTTTCTGGCCTCCCAGCCCACCTGAGGTAGCCCCAAGTCCAGCAGTGTTGAGCTGGCAGAAAATTCTTTGCATTTTTTGTAGCTATAATCTCTGCTACTGCTGACTGTTTTGATCTGTATAAAGCTTTCAGTTCAAGTAATTTGTCACCATTGTGATCCATACCACCGAAGTTTTTAATTTGCACATTCATACTGTCCAATTCATGCATCAGGGTGGTTGTTCCCTTAAGCTTGAAGGTGTATTGGGTAATAAGTGATTGAATAATGCCTATGAATGTAGTCAAGGCCTCAACTGGGTGTAGGAATAGGAGGCTTACCTTGTGAAAAAGGATGTAGGCCTCTGAGAAAAATGCCTGTGATATTTGTTCTAGTGAATATTCTGAGACTCCAGTTGATCTTGATTTGTGGAAAGTTGTTCAATTCTAGGGATGCCATAATTGCAAAATGATCTGAAAATGCTGTCAGTTGCAGTCTGGCTTCTAGCCCATCGTGCAATTTGGCTGAATAGAACATTAGATCAATGAGCATGTGACTGTTTTTGTGTAGAAAGAGTATGCATCAGGTGGAAAGAATCCCCTCCCATTGAGAAATACTTTGTTGAGCAGGGGTATTTCTATGTTGAAGGATTCATAGGAGACATTAAAGTCTCCAAGGAGAAGAGTAGGTGCATTGTTATTATTAGTAATTAGGGTAATTGTGTGGACTATTTTCAGAAGTGTTGCATGAACATTGGTACTATAGACATAAATCACATTGAAAGTGTTCAAGGAAAAGATAAACTCAATGGCGATTAGGTTTTGGTCTAGATAAATTATTCTGAAGGAGGTTGGAGCCAGAAGATTATTTATTATTACCCCAACTCCCCCTAGCAGCATGATCTGTAGATAAATGGGTGAATCCCATTTTACTAAGTTCTGATTTTATGTAGTAGTTCGAGTTTAGGTGAAATTTTGTTTCCCCTATGAACAACAAATGTGGTGAGTTTTGTTTAAAGAAATGCCTGATGGCATTGATATGACTGATGGAGTTAATTCCTCAGACATTGATAGCAGAGATTAAACATTTATTGTTATACATTGCAAGATGACCCGCTAGGTTCCACCACAGGCAGTTTTCTTGAAATATCAGCAGTCTCTCCTTTTTTTGGATTAATTTCCATGTGGATGTTTGGAGGGATGTTTAAATCTGAAGTGGGGAAATCCATAGGCAAAACATTAGAATAATCAGTTACCAGTCCCAATGGAAGATGGATCTTGTGTTTTTTTCTGTGGCTCCTTTGTGCTTATTGTTAGTTGCATTTGATATTGTGGGTTTGGACTTATGCCTTGGCAGGAATACTATCTCTTCTTCTCCTGAGATAGGACTGGATACAACCAATGTTTTTCTTTTGTTACTGATGCTAGGAGTGATGCATGGCTCCATCTCATCTGCAGACCAGGAAGCAGCAGTATCTATAGGTGTTAGGTAAGTAGTGATGCTTTCATTAGTCTCTGCTATCAGTGTGGCACTAGGACTTGGTGAGATGTTATATTTACTTTATATGGAGTTAGGTTTAGGTATTTCTGTCTTTTTTCGTTGATTTGGTTTTGGTCTTTATTATTACTACCAGCCCTATTACCAGATGCTGTGACTGAGCTAATACTAGGCCTTCATGAAAATTCTTAGGTTCATTATTGGAGGAATATTTTGGTTTTAAATTCCAACAGCTTTGATTACTGTTTTGGTTTTTGTGACCATTGTTATGTGATGTGTTATGCTTGTTATCCTGATGAATGTTAATTAAGGAGGGATGATTGCTTTCATGTATTAGGATATTTTTAGACTTTTTATTTGTTTGCTTTATGTTAAGTTCATTCTACTGTTCTACATTACTGTGTTGTGCACTCAGTTGTTGTGAAGCATGTTGCACCTCTGGAACTGTATGGGAAATCTGTTGTTGCCTACATCTGTGAGTGCGACCTTTTTTTGACTACAAAATGTACATATTCGATTCATACACTCCTTAATCATGTGTGTTGTGCACTCATTTGTTGTGAAGCATGTTGCACCTCCAGAACTGTATGGGAAATCTGTTGTTGCCTACATCTGTGAGTGTGACATTTTTTTTGACCACAAGATGTACATATCCGATTCATACACTTCTTAATCAGGTGTGTTCTTTGGCCACAGTAGAATCACTGTGGCCTAACTCCTGAAAAAGATAATATCGTGGGACAGCCTCTCGCTGAAAATACTGTCGGAATGTTTGTTGGCATTATTCCCTTTTTTAGGAGCAGTCTAAATGTCGCTTTGTTTGACAGAATATTATTAAATATTTTGTCAATTGGAAGATAGGTGAAATTAGTCACCTTGCCAAAGGGTTCCAATATCTCTTGTAGATAGGATTCATCTATTCCTGTAATGCAATTTTTTATTGACCCATTCAGAGTAGACGATCTGTTTATATCTACAGTTACTATGATCTTGTCAACCAATACTTTAAATTTGCTTTTAAAGTTATTCCTGACAGCCCAGGTCTTGAATTCAACTGCTATATAGCAGTCATTCAGATGTGTAAAGATCCGAAATATTTTGCCCTTTTGATTAAATCAAATAATGCATTCATTGGAAATTTAAACAGAGAACACTTTAGGTCCGTTACTGCTAGTATAATGCTCTTATCATTGCTATAGTTAGCCAGCAATTTCAGAAGAATGTTTTGAATAATAAGGTTAAAATTAATGATAATAGTTTCCATTTGCTCCACAGAAAGTTGATTTAGTGTGATGTTGCCTTCAATTGGATCCACTTGAACCATATCACCTGCATGGCATGGCTGCTGTTCTATTAGCTCAAGGATGTCCATTCCCACAGTATTTTGATTAGCATTGCTGCCTTGCTGGTCAGGATTGTGACCTGCAGGAAAATAGGGTTGGCCATTTCTGGAGTGGTTAACTGAGCCAGCCTGTGTTATTTCAGCCCAAGCTGCACTAGCATATGACAAAGGGAGTGTGACACATTTAGTTTCATCAGCAAGATTAGTTTGTAGTTTGATTGAATTTGTTTTTATACTACATCAGAAAACTTAAAGTTTGAAGAGTTTAAATGATAATTGGAAGTTGGCAATGGTAAATAGGGGTGATATAGATTCTGAAATTAATTAGCTTTTAAAATCTTCAAACCTATAGAGAAGTTAGAGTCTGCTAATACAAGACTGCTAAAAAATTATTTTGAAAAAAAAAGATCACCCAGAACATATTTAATCGAGACTCATTTTATTTTTATAAAATAAAGGTATACCAAAATAAGTTTATTATTTTTATTTTTTTGAATAAATGTGAATGAATGAACACATACCCATAACTATATATATATATGCTCTATCAATTTAATACTTATAATTACATATGAATACTATATACAAAGAATGGCATTTGTGCTATGCAGTATATGTATGCATGTTGAAAATTACTTTACACATGTAATTCGGTAAACAATATATATTCTATTATAATCAAAACTTATCAGTAAAATGAGTTATCATACACATTGTTTAATGGATGCAAAGGGGCGAGTGGGTTTGTATCAAAATATAATGGATATTATTGATTCAATGTATCAATTTATCAAATATTTTACTTTTTTTAATAAATTAGGTTGCCTTATGATGTGAAGACAATTTCACTATAGTCATCTGTCCTTTGAGCCGTTTGTTCACTTTCCTAACTATCTATATTCTCAAACGTTTTCACTAGATCATAACTAGATGAAATCAATACTTTTTCTTAAAATTTGTTTTTTGGGTCAAAGTTTTACATACATAGAAACATACATAGGAAATAATACTTGTAAAAAAAAAAGTATCTTCATTTTATAAACACAATTCTGCATGTTAAAAAACGTCTTAGGCTTTTTATTATAATTTTGTTTATTCTTATTCTGTCATGACATTTCCAATTACTATGTCTTTTGTTACTGATGAAGGATCCAAGAAAACAGAAACTTATCCACAGTATATATATATATATATATATTGTAACCTTTCAAACGGTCACAGAACACTGACCAAAATAAAGTCACCAGATTGGTTCCCAAAATCCACCAACTGTAATCTTCTAATGCAGGGTAGAGAACATAGGGAAGCCGACTACAAATAAATCTACCAAATGAACTTACTTCAAAACATAAATTTCAAGTTCTTTCATATTATAAATCTTATATAATGAATACAATTACTTACAATAATAATAATTATCTTAATAAAATATGACCATCCAGTTACAATTGTGGGTTGGAAATTTCTTCTTTCAGGGTTCATATTATAATTTAGATATCCTAAAATTCTAAATATTAGCACACAAAACATTCTTTAAAGCATTTTGATTTTTTTTCCTCTATAAATATTTTATTTATATAAAACACATAAGTATATCCGGGACTATAATTTTATAATAAACGAATTTATAATAATATGCATATAGATGACATAATGCAGCAAGCAGAAAGAGCACATTTTATTCTATACATAGCATTACAAAAACACAAATAAATATTAATTAATGAGACATACGACTTGCCACAATGCTGGTGAAATGGAAGTAAATCAAGTAAATACCAATATGTGATCATCGAAATGTACTCTTTAAAACAACCAATAATAAAACTTTATTATTATGAGATTTTCAGATTAATGAATGTAATAATAATGGCAACGAAAACAGAAACGTATTTTAATAATAACAAAAATATTTTTTTGTCGAGTGTTGTTACCCGAGAGGTCAGCGCAGCAGTCTTGCAAGCAAGCAGTTGGTTGCAGACGGTTGTTGAGGATTCACCTCCCAGCCGATGCTATAACATATGGAAAAAGAAAAAAAAATATTTATATGCAATATAAATAAATATTTGAAATTTAGTACAATAAATATTAAGTAGTAGTAGTAGGAGGAGGAGTAGGAGGGGTAGAAGTAGTGGTAGTGGTAGTAGTAGTGGTAGTAGTAGTAGTAGTAGTAATAGTAATAATAATAATAATAATAATAATAATAATAATAATAATAATAATAATAATAATAATAATAATAATAATAATAATAATAATAATAATAATAATAATAATAATAATAATAATAATAATAATAATAATAATAATAATAATAATAATAATAATAATAATAATAATAATAATAATTAAGATATAGTATTTATACAATTTTATAATAAATATCTCCTTTAAGTATTGCTACAAAATTATAATAATAACCTTTGCATTATTTATTAAGTTCTCATTCTTATTATCTAATACATTTTTCCAACTATTCTGTACTAAAAATAGAACAAAAGTATATATGCTTATATTAGGCCACTAGGGTGATATTAACTACCTAATGATATCAACTATGTCTCAAAACCAGTGTGAAAAAGCATTTGGTCTTACATTACAAAGATAGCATATTGTATAAATTATAAGTACCCCATTTCAATATTATTGATACCTATAAGAGATGAGGAAATGGATATAATATACATACCACAATTCAAGAACTGCTTTAATACACCATGAACTTAGTTCAGTCCCATATGATATTTAAGTTAGATAGCTGGATTGGAAGACATATGGATGTCTGAAAATTTCAGAGTTTCCACTTAATAATTATTTATTAGATAAAATGTTGGACTTGTCCTGGTATTTTTAATCTAATGATTGAATATCCTAGTACCTCACTGAGGATGCCAGTAGCAGAAACTGGTCTGAAGTTGGGGGCATTCTACAAAGCTTGTTAAGAGTTTGTTTTGTGAGCTCTATATATAACATTTGTAAACACAAACTTATTAAATTAAGTCATGTGACATCTGACTTGATTTTTGGAAGAAATAAAGATTGAATTGCATTACAGATAATATATATAAAACAACAGCAATTGTATCCAATAACATATAGACTAATAAAGATAGTAATCATAATGAAACTAAAAAATGTATATACTTACATCAACTTTCAGAGTTTAGCTTTTAATCCACATAAAACTCTGGGCATCATCAGGCTATTTTTCAAGAATGTATATCCTATTACTGTATTAATATTATTTAAAAGATTGTATTCATATTACTTAATAATTAAAGTGACCAATACATCATTCTCTATCTATATAAGTAGCAAACCATGTATCACAAAAGTTATTCCATACCAATTGAAACTTTATAATATATAAATAAATAAAATCAATTCATTTACAAATTTGTAATGAAATAGTTATCAGTACTGCTATGTCCAGGAATAATCGTATTATTACCAGGTAAATATGCATTAATAGTTAAACTAAAATGAACACCTAACATAGAGGATAAAACTTAACACATCTGAATTTATTAATTCTCTTTCAACAAATAAATATAAATCTTCATCTGTACAACTAGCTTGCTTAAATGTTGTTCTTACATTAAACATTGTTGTGAATACAATTATATATCTTCTGATTATAGATAGTCATCACTATCTCTATTGTGTAATTCTATTGCACTACTATCACTCTCTCTTCTCATCACTGCATGCATACTCAAAACTTCTGCTAATTCTCTATTTTGGCCATTTGCAGTAAGTTTTATTTGCACCAGCATAATCTGTATATATTTGCATAATGAGTAGACATTTGCTTAATTAATAATGCTTTGTATATTTGTTTACAATAATTTTCCAGAATATTCAAAAATGAGAATGTTAATAAATATTCTGTCTATTTGTTACATCCACTTCCAGTTTATAGGCTCTGCTTGTGCTATGTTTACTGGCATTATCATGTTTTTTTACATTCATAATATTTTGAAACCTTAATGTATTATCCAACACAGCTTCATAGGTTACACATTTTTCCAATACCATGGTTATAAGTTAATTTGATTTTGCTCAGCAACAGTTGCCTGAGTTGTTGTCTTTCATCCGTCACAATAACTGATCAAGAAGCATGTCATCCAACTGAACATTGAAATTGCAATTTTTGACAATCGCACATAAACCCATGTCATATTGCTGTACCTTTTCACATTGTGTCTGTTTTCTATTTTTAAATCACAGATGTACCATGTGTTTAAATGTAGTAGACTTGAAATGCATACTTAACATCTCTTTTAATTTTTCATATGGAATAATCCTTGAAATTTTTGGATCACACAATCACTTAGCTATCTTCAATACTTTTTTATCTGCCATCAATATCAATTTCTTATATTTTTTTCTTGTCATCCAAATGTCACTATCATTAGTTTATCATCAACTATGTTATTAATATCTTTCTACATGTGCACATATATGTTTGACATCTTTCTGCATTTTTCACATTAACGTCAATCATAGAGCTATTTTGCTGGGACATTTTGGTTTCTCTTTATTGACTCCTTCATATTATCTCTTCTTTAATGTCAAACTGCACCAACTGTTATATTCAGGTGTAATCTTATTGTTACCAACTGAATACACATTAATATTTAAACTAAAATGAACACTCAACACAAGCAAATAACAAATCAGAGTTTATTAATGTAATACAAGCAAATAAATATAAATTTTTATCTATACAAATAAGTTTCTTGAAAGTTGTTCTTACATTAAGCACTGTTGCAAGCATAATTATACATCTTCTCATAGTAGATAATCATTACCATCTCTTTAGCTTAATTCTACTATTCTTCTTTCATCTTCTCTTCTCAACACTCCATGCATACTCAAAACTTTTATTCATCTTCTTACTCTGGCCATTTTCAGTATATTTTTATTTACACCAGCATAATCTGCATATATTTACATAATGAATAGATATTATAATAATTAGCAATACTCTGTATATTTGCATACATTAATCTTCTAGAGTATCTAACAATGAGAGTGTTAATCAATATCCTGTTTGACTATTCGTTACATACAACATTTTGATTTTATTTGATATTATTTTATATATACATTATCATCATTATTATTGTCAGCCATTAGCAATTCATTACAGGATGAATGTCTCTCCAAATTCAATCCATCTTCTCTGATCTCTATTCTCTTTTCTCCACATGGATAACTAAATATTTCTTTGTTTCAACCATCCATCTCACAGGTGGCCTTTTCTGCATCTTTTATAATCCTTGGGATCCAGTTTAATATTTAACTGTCCATCTATTATTATCTCTTCTAGCAATATGTTCATCCCAACTCCACTTCAGTCTCTTAATTCTTTCAACAATGTCATTAGCACCTGTTTATTCTCTTACCCATGTATTGTCTGTATATATACATATACACACACATTTATTCAGACTTTGCAAGTACAACTTCATTTTTGTATTTACAATCAAATATACATTCATTAAACTATTATTAATACTCTTTTAAACTATTTTTACTAACTTAAATTGAATTAATTTTTATTTACAACCATTGCCTTATCTAATGAAATTTTAATAACAAGTTAATGATGAATCTTTAATAGTCTCATCTCTAAATTTTTCTTTAGTTGATATTTATGAGTAATATATGGAAAGACAAATCAGATAATAACAATCATATGTCCTTTAAAATGTTCAAGGTTTATTATTGATCATAATCATAGCATATAATATAAAGATGTAATTATATGATCAAGCATTGCTTGCCATAAATAAACTCATGCCTTTAATGCATCAAAAATATAATTCTATATGCTGTTGGCCCTTATAAATATCTCATTTATTCAACTATCTATCTCATAGCTGTTGCGTGTATATATATATATATATATATATATTGTAACCAATTGATCCGGTCACATTCGGAAAGAGCAATAGGAGCTCATTTGAGAAAAGTGCGTTTATGTGGAAATGCAGTTGTTTTCAAATATAAACTTTACGAATATTAAAACTAAAATAAAAATATATTTACTTATCTATTTGTTAAATAATAATAATAATTATTATTTTATAATCTAATACTATGTGTGATTGTATTACTAACAAATATCTTAGGATACTCTGCTAGATTCATAGTATAATCTTAGTGTAATTTGTACACAGACTGTATCTTACTGTACAACAAGTAAAGAATTATTCTAATACGAACGAGGATGTGTATTCATATAAGACTAGCAATTTAACTCTTTCATTCCCATATTATATGTATTACTAAAATGGTAATTCTCTTAGGGTTTTTAATCAAATTTAGTCAATCATTAATAAAAAAAATTATAACCTTAAAATCAAAATTATATCTGTTCTTGATATGACTAAGATATCAAAGGGATTTTGTTGCATCTTATCTTATCTTAAGAAATATGTGTTTCAACTACAGAAAGAAACAAGAATGGTGTAAATAAATTAAATAAAGAAATTTAAATGTAAATATGAGCAATTCATATTAAAATATGTAGATGATGATGACGACTTCAATTAACAAAAACACCGTAATATAAAATAACAGTTAGTTTATTATTGATAAACAATTATATTAACAAAAATAAAATTATTAATAAATAACAATGCATACTTTTAATAATAAAAGTTCTTTACACGACGTTTCTAAATCTTATTGATTTGTTTCTCTAAGAAGCACTTTTAATATTGAGTTATGGTTGTATGCATGATCAATGAAGTGATGCACGTAAGAAGACACCCTATTGGAAAGGTTTGTACAAGAATCATTCACTATCTCACATTAATTAAAGGTAAATATGTGAATGTTTTTTTATGTCCTTTAATACCTTCATATTAATAATTAGCATACTAACAACCTCATTTATCGTATCGGTACAATTCATTAATCTTTTCGGAACAAATGAATTGTTCAACCAGTAATACTATTAATTCTCTACTATTATATGACTTTATAAAGTCTGACAATTATAAGTTTATTTGGCCTGTCTTGCTATATTTTTTAGCTTATATATCTTTAAAATTTAATATATGGTTAGGAGCCTATCTCAACTAACTCATAAGGCTTATAATCATCAATACAACAAAGTACTTTAATGTTATAATATAGTATTTATTAAATCATATACACACTCTGCTGGACACCTACTTAAGATACCTTTAATTATCAAACAACATGAACCAAAATAAATAACCAACAAAACATGTAACAAATTAAATATTAACGAGTTAATGGGAAATCGTACATTAAGCTTAATACAAGCAATCCAATACAAAATATAATAACAAATATTACACTTATACTCAATCTTATTAATAAGTTAAATTGTTACCTGTACCTTCGCCAGTCTAGAATTCTATTGAGAACTTTATTACTATCATATTTTCAACAATAATAATTCTAAAATATATAATTCAAACAAACTAAGAATAAAATCCATTACATAATTTTTTCACTAATAATCCTGGTTTCATTTAATGTTCGAAGAAATTTATGTGGCATATTTAAGCATTTCAAATTGTGTCCAAGTAATATTGTAGTTTCATAGTAATAATAAATATTCGTAATGATGTGCACTTAACACTAAATTCACATGATAGTGTAATCCATTCGGAGGTTGAAATTTATACTTAAATCTCAAACCTATGACCTCCAAAGACATTTCTATTTCAGTTTATGTTATAGTGGCAATTAATCCATTTAGAAACTTTATCTCTAACTTATAATGTTTCTAGCATAGCTTCGAATTATAATGCTAATAATTTAAATCCTTTATCTTTAGGCTGATATTATGATTCTATTATTCTATCAATTCGATAATTTAATCCTTTAGAAAACAATATGGAAAGAATATTTATCACTCCTATAAATGCAAGAATTGGATAATCTATTAGTTCGAGCAAGTTGAATTTATTCAGCTATAGATCAACTTACTTTTATTAAAGAATACGACCTAGCAAAGAATAAGTAATACATTGACTCGAATTAATTTAACCAATTTTTATTGCAATATTAAACAGATTTTTTCCCCTATGTTTGCACAAATACAGTAGATTAATCCATAAACTAATCCAAAATTCATAACAATTCATGCAATTCATAAGTAGATGTAGCTAACATTGTTTTAATAAGTTATTACAATTTTAAAGAAAATACAATAATTATTGAAATATCATTATGTTTAGTAGCATCCCATATGCGAGTTTAAAATTCCTTTGGTGCTTTAAAATATTTAATTTTCATGTCTTTTTGAATAATATTCAGTGAGAATCATTATTGCTGGTGGAATTTATCTATTTAGGTTGATGAGAAGAAACATTTTACCAGATAAGCAAAATGCTTATCATCTTTCTTTACTCTCCCTTATTAAAGCAGGCTAACAAAATGGCTATTTAGATGTTAAACCTGGCAAAGTCCTTTGTGCACTGTAATTTTAGCAAAGATTACTAAAATTTTGACAGAGGTTATATTTATAGCTTTCTATCATATCGTCTGTGATATTATTAAATATTCCCTACAATACATTGTTCTTCAAGTTTGTGCATGAATAATTTGTTCCGATGCTAAGGTAACCCTAAGGTGCAGGTGAGTTTAACCATCTAGAGAGTCTCAAAAGAGCCAATTTTTAAAATATACTATTAAATGGAGATTAAAATATTACAAATTTAATATTATACTCTATTGTACATTATTTATCCACAATAAAATATACAATTGTTTGTTTCACAAGTAAATAATTTATAATCTTAGAATATTAAATAATAATTATTTTATGAAATTTTAAAGTTCTTAACATTTTAATTAATAAATTTATTTAATAAAATAACCTTTTAAAATATAACAAATTTATTTGATCATTTTGCAGTTATAACTTTTTCAATTGACTAAGTTTTTAAGCACAAAGCTTTCGTGCATGCACATTCACACGTTTTAAAAGCAAGTTAAATATTACTATACTAACTGAATGTAATGTAGACTTATATAATTCCCATAATACAATTATTGGATGAATGTTTTACTTAATCTATTTTATTATAGTGGGTGTAATATTTTCTATTGTGAATATTTCCCACTAATATCAAATTTATGTATGTGTGATTTATCCCCCCAAAGATATAACGAAAATCAACTGCGTTTTTTAAAAGGAAAAATTGAGATGAATGTGTTTTGGTATGTGTTAATTACTAAAGTCTATCCGGAAGATATTTTAAATAATTTTAAAGTAATCTATTATATTAGGTAGTAATATAATAGACATTTTAATTCTATTTTGATCATCTTATCAACCATAATACCAATAACAGTGATTGATTTACTTCATTTAACAGTAAAGGCAAACTAATAACTTTTTTTTTTTACAGTTTATGACTATGTCTATTAATCCCAGTGGAAACATATAAGATTACAACATATACATATTGTAGCTATAACAGTGATTATACTGCAACACTGGAGAAAAATAAATTTGTTTAATTAATAAAAACTCAGTGACTGTCTAATAAATATCCAAACTGCCATTTATATGTGTGCACCTGTCACTTGTGAAATAAAAATGTAAATTACCTAAAGGTTAAAAGAAAAATTAATTCATGCACATTATTAAAGATTATTAAGTATTATTTTGTAATATGTGAGAAACAAGAGAATGATAATAATACTGTAAAGGAAAAAAAAATCAAAATTATAATCTTATTTAATCTGCCTTTCAAATGGAAGCTTTAATTAAACAACATGCCCATTTTTTTTAAAAAAAAAGATCTGATGGTGAATTTGAATCTAGTATTAAAATTTTTGAAGTAATAACATTTTATAAGTTATAATTAAAAAATTAAATGTTGGCAGTGAATTTTTCTCTTTCCTATGTTAGCAAAATGTAAATAAAAAGAAAAAGAGACAAGCTTTTTTCTTCTTTTAGTTATAAAAAACATGATATAATGTATTAAAATTTGTATTCACAACATGTTTTAGAGGGAGTAAATGGGGTCTGTTTCAAAAAATATACTATTGTAATGACATAAAGATCATATATCCTCTAGCTGGTAACATATACAGGGCCAGGGAGAGCTGGAATTAGATATGTGACAGCTAAGAAAGGTAGGCCTCTGTGTAAGGCTCTGATGTGAATAAAAAAAATTATTTTCTAAATTTCTCAAACAATTTGTATTTATTTAAGAATATTTTATAAGCTTTTTTCTTAGCAAATTCTTTGAAAAGTCCAGTAACTTTGCTATATCACTATTCATATTCAATATACCCAATCCATTTAGTCATTCTTTTCCTAGTGTCAACTGTAAATAGAAGTTAATTAATTTTAGTACCCTAAAGCTTCTTTTATTTGATGCCACCATTGCTCAAAGAGTCAAGAAAATTCTCAATGCAATAAGAACATTCAGAAAAATATATGTGACAATAGTTTTTTTGGTGACATATCAATTTTAAAATTTACATCAAACACTCTCTTAACCAAAGGTGTTTCACTGAGGAGTTCAACTGAAACTTGATTCATGTATTGGTTCACAAATCTGTTAACTTTTTGAAATAATTTGCCTTCACTCAAGTTCTTAAATTCCTATAATGTATAATGTTTGCATAATTATTTAAATGCAGAAAAATCAATGCTTAATCCCATTAAGTACAAAGTCTATTAATTATGTAATGGATGACATTCACCATGAAGAAATTGTCTGCATGTTCTTGGGTTGAATGTGTGAAACCATGACACAAACTAACGTTGGTCAATATAGCTATTTTACTTGCCATTGTTCAGGCTCCTCATACCACTTGTTTCTAAGCTTCAGAAAATCTTAATTGATTGATATTGTCTCTTTCTGCATCCAATGTTGCATCACAACATTTCAATAGTAGATTTACATCATGTCATCATGTACCATTGTTAGCACTTTAATCCAAATTGAAGCCATTAATTAACACATTCAAATCTGTCCACACACTTTTCAATACTACCAAGGTCAGCCTTACATTCTGCTGTTATGTTTGTAAGCTTTCTCACCTTTTTAACAGTCTTTCTAATACTTCCCAAATGTCAAGCAATAGGTCAAACACAATCTATGATGGATGACCACCTCATTTTGGACATTTGATTCAGGGATATAGCAACATGTATTTTTCAGTATTTTCCATCTTTGTAAATTAGAGCTGAAAATATTATATATTTTTTGAATCATTCCAAAAAATGTAATTGCTTCTGTACATGCTTTGGCACTATCTGCTCCAACTAAATTTAATGTATGGTTTGCACAGCTTGAAAATAAGCAATTCTTATTTTTTTCTTTCAATTTAGTTTGAATATTGTTATACATGCCAGCAATATTAACACCATTGCCACATGATTGACTTACACAGTCATTAAAGTTAAGATCAAAAACTATTGAGGAATTAAAAAAAAAATTTCAGCAATTTCTTCACCAATTCTTTTAGGGAAATCACAAAACATAACAAAGTATTCTTCAATACAAAAGCTTGTATCTGTAACTTTAACATATCTCAAGTTTATTCACAAACATAGCAAAATATTTTACTGCTTTAACTTTTATAAATTTTTTCTGCACGAAGGAGTCACAGCTTTCAACAAATTTGTTTTGAATATGATGAGAGAGATAATACCTGAAGATGGGAGTTATTTTCTTGTGAATTACGAACTTGTGCAACATAATCACTCAATACTTGGTCATACCTGTTCAAAAGCGCAACTAGGTCCAAAAAGAACCATAGTACTTTCTCCTATTCATTCAGAAGATCCATTGAATGCAAGTTCTCTTTCAGCAAAAATATAATATCTAAAATTCGATGAAGGATCGTCTTCCATTTTTCACTTCCTGCCTTAAGCTGATTAACAACAAAATTATTGATTGTAGAATTACATTCAACTGCTTTCATTGTTTCCTTTTAAGTGATATAATTTCCTTTATGTATATTGGAATTTTTAAGGTTTTGATACAATTTCTTTCAATCTTCATTCCTTTTTGCGATATCCCAACCTCGATGTTCAGGTAATGTGCTTACATCTGAAGAAACTTATCTTTTGTTAAATAAAAAACAAGGAGCACAATACAAAGAAATATTTTCTTTACATCTAACACAGCCAATCTCTTTTATATTTCCCCCGTTCTTAAGGATCATTGTAAAAAATTTAACTAAAAAAGAATGATTGTCCTTATCATGAGGAACATTGGTTGATATTTCAAGAGCTGGAACTTTCAGAAAGCTTTCAGCATGAAAATTGTTCTTTTTAACAATCAATCCAATGTTGCTTTGTAATAATAAGCAACTTTCGGATACCGTTTCATAATTTTTCCCCCTTAGAAGACTGTTCCAATTGGATTATTTGATTTGTTTCTTTATCGAATGCTGGTGCGGAAGGTAATACAACCACTTGATTGTCTCTGCTAATCTGATCACTTCCAACCTCATGTGTTTTTTGTTTGATGATCAGAAATCCTGTAATCAATTTCGACTTTTTGACTGATTCTTCCTGGAATTTAGCTCGTTTTCTTTGTGCCGCACCACTTTCAAATTTTTCATTATCACCCAAAACTAAACGGAAAAAAATTGATACAAAATTATGTAAGAAAGAATATTTTAATTTCTAAATTAAAAATTAGTATTATTTGAACCTTTTAATAATAATAATAATAATTAAAAAGATGATTGTCTTTATTAATTTATTCTTGTTAAAAATAAGTTTGCTTCTAAATAACATTGTGACAATTTTGTCAACAATTGTGAAAAATGTTTAAAACATATGACAAGCATTACAATTACATACAGTGTTGTTACGACATAGAGGTGTTCATCAACAAATTGCTCAGGTAATCTAAATAAGATGGTTTTAGTAAAATGAAACCGTCATATTTAAATTTAGAGAAAAAATAACTGAATCCTTCTTATGCATAAAAATGTTACTACAATAAGTTAAAAATTTGAAATACAGGCATTCTTATACCTGGAACTTAATTGTAAATATAGGAGATTTGAACTCAGACTTTCAAGCAACATTCAACTATCCACACTATCTTATACACTTGACCACACACATGTAGAAAAGATAAATAATCACCAATATTCGTATTTTGTGCTGAACCAGCACTTATCAGTTGGTCCAGATTGTCATCTCCCCACACACACACACACACACACACACACACATATATATATATATATATAATCAGTGCTCAGTTTATATTAAGATAGCAAATCTTTATACTTTAATGGATAGGCTTCAATATACTCCAACATCCAACTCTTCCAACATCCATACTATTGAAAATCCTGATGATAGAATGCCCAATTCCCATGCTGATGCCAATATTGTTGTTCTGCCCATGTTGCATCAGCATAGGATTTGGGCATTCTATCATCAAATTTTCAATGGTATGGATGGCTGAAGAGTTGGAGGTTGGAGTAGATTGAAGCCTGTCTATTAAAATATAAAGATTTGCTATCTTAATTTATAAACTGAGCACTGATTATATATATGTGTGGGAGATAATAATCTGGATCAACTGATGAGTGCTGGGTCAGCATGAAATATGTATATTGGTGATTATTTATCTTTTCAACATGTGTGTGGTCATGTGTATCAATAGTATGAGATAGTGTGGACAGTTGAAAGTTACTTGAAAGTCTGAGTTCAAATCTCCTATATTTACAATAATTTGAATAAATTTTTTATTTATATATGTTAGAAATATACATATTTAGCTTTTTATTAAATTTTTGCCCAACAAAAGTAGGCACCTTAAACATTTTAGGCCCTGGTGGCCATTCTGGTACCCCTCTCTCCTGGCCTGGATGTATATGTTGTATGAAAACTATGTTGTTTGGACAACATGAAATGAGTATAAATAAGTTGAAAACATGCAACTAGATATTATTATTACTATCATTCTAATCTTAAGGGCGCAGAAGTTCATTTCATGTTGCTTTGCATTAGAGTGCAGTTTATTATTGAAGCCCTGTTACCGTAGTCCACGCTGAAGAGAGAAACCATCTCATATTTTTCTGACTGTTTTTAAAATGTTTTTCAATACTCCAGTTACAACAATTAGTATGATGATTTTATTTTAAAAAATCCATCTACCATGTATGGCTAGAATAACTAAAAACCATACCAGTAAAAACATACCTGGCAATGCAGTCGAATCCAGAAATGAATGCTGAAGTTTAAAAAACCAGCTTGTGGAATGTTCTACAAGGCCGTGAAAAAAGAAATGGATAGGCCATATAAATTATTCAAGACCTACAGATAGTATATCTCCCTCATATAACATTATCAGAGCTGCTGTATTTACTCTCTCTAAAATCGCCAGTGTTCACAGAGAAGATCATCATCGGAATCGCCAGTGTTCAAGGAGAAGATCATCTTCGGAAAATCTAAGAAAGACGATAGTAAAATATTAAAAGAATAGTACTTGAAAAAAACATGGTTAGTGACTGAGACAAGATCTTATCATTGAAAATACCATAAGGCCTTAAATCTGAACCATGGCTTAAACTTAAAATATCTTTTGTTACTATAATATTTTGTGGGTGTGTATTGACAGTTACGACTACATACGCAAGCATTTTATTTATTCATTGGCAAAAAATTGTTAACTTTTTTTATTAATCCATTTAGATTGTATTTGTAACTTAATCCAAATATATGCTTTTACACACTTATGCTAGTTAAAATCCACAATCATGAGAAATCCAATTCATTAGGTGACATGCTGGGGTGGTGGTAAAAATTGATAATGGTCGTTTCTTTAAAAACTTTTCCAAAATTAAACTTTTTTTAGGAGATTTGGCACCTTTGAGTTTTTTTGAAACTGAAAAACAAATTTTTAAATTATAAATCATCATCATCACATATGTTAATATATTTGAAGTAAATTTTATTTGAATTTTATGAACCATTCAACTTATTATAAACCAAAATTTACAGTACATATCTTAAAGATATTATTATATATGTGTGTATATTTGTGATGATATATATTCCAGGTTCAACCCCATCTTTCATCTAATATGTAAGCTTCCAGCTACCTGTTACAAGAAAATACTGTTACATAATTGGTGCAAACAATGTTTTGGAGCCTGAACATTCATTTATTTTATTAAATTTTAGTCTTGTACATACATATTTGTGCAAACAACTTCATAGCTTGTACATCCCCCTTCTTATGCTTAACTTTACTTATGTATCATCACGAAAAGTATGGATAAATTTGGTATATTGTGATGTATTATAAGAAAGTAAAACGCAATGTTTGGATTGAGAAAAAAATGTATGTACTAATATTTTATGAAAACAGCAGGGTGTATCTATGTAGTCAATGTAATATTTAATATGTGACAGTATATATAATAAATAATATAAACTACAAGGCAGAGATATATCACTTTATTCTGGAGAAGATGGTAAATAAAGAACTGAGACTGGGGTGTATTTAAGTAATGATAGGATATATAAAAACAGGCAAAACTCACTATATGTATCGCCATATACAGCAAGTTAGATTAATCAATGGATACCAGAAAGCTTGTACATAAAATTCCCATCTAGTGCCTACTCATCCAATATCCCCAGACTAGTTTCTGGCTTGTGGCCTTCATTAGTGATGAGCCATGGATCTGAGACCACTGCACCTAGATCTTGTAACAGTTATAAGCAAGCATAAGAAATGGTGATCATGTGATAGGATATATACATAAAAAATATTTAAGTTTGTAAATTTGTAAAAAGAAATCAACAAGAAAAAAGAAAAATAGAAAACATTTAGGTTTATATATACACACAAATTAAATGTCCATTAATTAAAAAAGATTATTGTAATAACAATAAAAATAATAAATATAATGATAATTAACACATTCAAAAATAAAAAGAATGGAAGCTCAATTAAATATGAATCTATCAGCAATATAAGAGCCAGTATAGCCAATGGAATCAGAACCAATTGTGCAAGAAGCTATTTCGACAGTACAAAGGCCTTTAGAACAAAATCCAAATACATTTAATAATGAAGGAATACATTCAAAATTTGAAGAAATTTATTCAAGAAATGAATAAATATATCAAAGAAATCAGAAAACGGTAAAAGAAATACTACAAAAAAATGGAACAAATATTTTTTAAAAAATGGATGAAAACTTTGAAGAGACACATAAAGCAGAAAAACATAAAAACGTGCAAGTGATGTAATACAAGACTTTAAATCTGTGAATGTTTAGACTCTGGACTCGTAAATTAAAACTCAAATAAAATAATTAACAAAAATAAAAGTCAAGAGCTTAATGAAGCAAACATATAAAAAACTATTATAAGTGAGGATTTAGGAAAAGCTATTGTGAAATAGCTATTACAATATGATTTAGGAGATAATTTTAATAGCAATGAAACTAAAGATCTTATAGATGAATGCCAGAGTTCATTGTTTAAGGAATATTTTGAGGTTTTTACCTTTAAGCAAGAATATGAACTCTGCTGCCTAAATATTAAAAAGAAAGGAGACAATAAAAGATCCACTCCAGAATGAAGAGAATATTATACTTTTCAGATCATCCCAAATGATATTTCCACCAATAAACAAATATCTAGAGAAAGATCAAACTTAATTTTTAAAAAATATAGGTTGGCTCATTCTCTGTTGACTCTGAATCTGTTAAAAGGAAAATGTATTAATGAGGAATAAATTATATACTGAATTAAACGGTCAAATATACGGCAATCTTAAAAGTGGCATTAAAAATATAAAAAGAGAAATTACCATCTTGTTAAAAAGCAAGAGAGATTGTTATTGATACTGAAAAAGAGAGAAAATTAAATACGTAATTTAAATGTTGGAAATAATTAGAAAACATATCCCCAGAATTGTTATTTATTGATTTATGCAGAGGAAAAAAAATACTTTTATAGTTTGTTTAGACATATTTTCTTTCTAGTGGTGTATTGGGATTGTGTCGTGTTTGTGAGACAGTATATTGTCATGTGATGAAGTTAAGTGTATATTATCTCAGGTACTGCCATAACATTTTTCTTTTCCAAGTTATTTACTCATTCACCTGTAAGGCTCAGTGGAAGCAAGGTGCAATTCAAGTGTTTGTGGTATTTATCAGCTTCTAAGACTCAAAAGGGAGAAAGGCTTCAATTTCAAGTGTTATACCCTTCAGCCTCTAAGACTCAAAAGAAAATGTTTATATTTTATTTTGATGTGTTGTGGGTAATTTGTCAGATGTCCGAGATAAAATAAAAATTAATTCACGATATTATTAAATATTATTTTTGTAATATTTGAGAAACAAATAAATGATTATAATACTGTAAAGGCAGGAAGAAAAATGCTTCATACACAATACATGAAAGAATTGCAAAGAATTGCATAGTTTTTAAAAAAAGAATCTAAATTCAAATTTTATTTGATCTGCCTTTCAAATGGAAGTTTTAATTAAACAACTTGTCCATTTTTACAGAAAATCTTATGTAATTAGAGGGATTTGAATCTAGCATTAAATGTTTAGAATTTTTGACATATTAGTAGTTATAATTAAAAAATTAAAAGTTGGTAGTGAATTTTTCTTCTTTCTATATTAACAAAATATAAAGAAAGAGAGAGAGTGACAAGCTATTTTTCTCTTCTTTTTGTATTTATAAAAAAGACATGATATAATGTACTAAAATTGGTATCCACAACATGTTTTGGATAGAGTAAAGATGGTATTTTTCAAAAAAAAAGGTCATATATCCCCTAGTTTGTGATGTTTATGTTGTTTGAATAACATAAAAATTGGTATAAATAGATCAAAAACAAACAACTAGGTATTATTGTATTGTTTGAATAACATGGAAATTGGTATAAAGAGGTTACAAATAAACAACTAGGTATTATTATTACTATCATTCTAATTCTAGGAGGTCAGAAGTTCATTTCACATCGCTTTACATTAATGTGAAATCTATTATTGAAGCCATGTTGCTGTAATCCATGTTGAAGAGAGAAACAACCATTAATTAAAACCTTTTCACCATCTCACATTTTACTGACTGTTCCTGTTGCAACAGTTAGTATAATGATTTTATTTTTAAAAAATCTGTCTACCATGTGTGGCTATATGACCAAAAGTCACACCAGTCAAAACATGCCTGGAAATGCAGTGAATCCAGAAATTAGTACTGAAGTTTGAAAACCCAGTTGGTGCCACACCTCTATAATACCATGAAAAAATGGATAGTGCCATATGAGACCAATAGATAGTATGCCTCATATAACATCGCCAATGCTGCTGTATTTACTCTCTCTCTAACATCACAAAAAATCCAAAAAGAAGATTATGGAAAAACTAAGGAAAACAACAGTAAAATATTAAAAGAACAGTACCTGAAAAAAACATGGTTAGTGACTAAGTCAATATTTAACGTGATAAGATCTTTTTATAAATACCACAAAGCCTTAAACTTGAACCATAGCTTAAACTTAAAATATCTTTTATTTATAATATTTTTGTATGTTTTGATAGTTATGATTATATACACAACTGTTTCATTTATTCATTATTAATACATTGTTAACTTTTTTTTTATTAATCCCTTTAGTTTGGGTTTGTAACTCAATCCAAGTATATGCTTTTTACACACTTATGCCAGTTAATATCCATAGCCCAGAGAATTCTTGCAATCTATTGGGGGACATGCTGCCATGTGGTAATAATCGTTCCTTTAATAATTGATGATGATCATTCCTTTAAAAACTTTTCCAAAAGTAAACTTTCTTTTTAGGAGGTTTGCCATCTTTGAGTTTCTTTTTATTGAAACTGAAAAAAAAAAACTTTTCAGAGTATTTGTATTTTTAAATTATAAATTATCATCACCACATTGGTTAATATTATTATATAGTTCAATTAAATTTTATCTGAATTTTATTAACCATTCAACTTATTATTTATTTCAACTAAAATTTACGGTACACGTCTTGAAGATATCATTATATATGTCTGTATATCTTTGATTGTATATACTGTAATTGGCATATGGTTCCAGGTTCAAACCCATCTTTTGTGTCCTGTTTCAAGAGATACCCTTACAATATATATAATACATAATCATGATCATATTAAATATAATATATATATACTTCTAAAATTAAATCTGTGTACCAAATCTACCGCCAATGTAAATCTTGGTAAACATATATTTAACTATCTTTTCTCATTCTTTAGCTTATAATAATTCAAAGAGGTGGTCTTCTTTTATTAACAATAACTATAAACTTAATTTAAAGATATGGTCAGTTATTAGATCTGATCTTACTGCAAAAGTATTCTTAATATTAAATTTTTCCTAAAGATAGTCACTTCTGGATCCAATCTTGGATATCAAAATCACTACTTCCATTCATTAAAACAGGCAAAAATCTCCATACAGTAGTGCCACTCAGTGCAAGCCTGAGTAATCAATGGATTCCAGAAGGCTTGTGCATAAAATCCTTATCTAGTTCCTACTCATCCAATATCCCCAGACTAATTTCTAGCTTGTGGCTTTCATCAATGCGGAGCCTTGGATCTGAGAACACAGCACCTAGTTATGAACAAGCATAAGAAATGATGATCATGTGATGTTTAGTGGTTTATTTCCATTTATCTTCATCCTAAATATAGTATATACTTAACCATCTATCCAGCAATCTAAAGAACAATATTTATATAATTAGTTCATACATACAAAAGTATATTTCAATGCAAATTATTTCAAGCATCAAATGTATATCCAACACACTACTGATTATATTTAACATAATAATCAATTTATTTCTTTAATTTTAAAATATAGTAATTATAATACTGGGGTTTTTTTCTTGTAAAAAAATATTAATGAGTGGCCTTTTATACTAATTCTTGGACATTTCGGAGCATTTTTCCCATGGTGGTACACATAGTATACTTTCTGCCAAGACAATTGTACTTTTTGGTTAATTTACCTAAATGTTAATATTGTGATAATGTAAAATATTATTGGAAAACCTTTTGCTTAAATAAGCTCTAAATTTTTGTTCTACTTATCTACTATATCTTTGAAAGAAACACTTTTTAATATATATATATATTTCAAACAGATTAAATTTTAAATTACTTCTATAAGAAGAAGGAGCAAATTCTTATTTTCCATATTCTTAAAAACAAATTAAAAATGAAATATTAAGATAATTAAATTTCAATTTAAGAAACTTATTCTAAGTTTTGGATAATGATGTTTATTTTGTTTTTTGTTTTTTGAAAGAATTTTTTTTTTTTTAATAGATAAAAATCACATAAAAAGAAATTGTTTTTTTGTATATACTGTATATATTTTATAGGTATGCACTTTTTTTTCAAAAGTTTCATTTCAATTCAAATGTGCTTAATACTAAAATATTAAGAAATATAAATTTGTATATTAACTAAAACTATTACCATTTTATTACGAATATTCATACTTATAATTTTGGTGTGGTAAAAACAAAGAATGGGTGATGTCAAATTTTTATCTGAGGAAGGGAGTCGCAAATGGGGATTACAACCATTTTTTATCTGAGAAATGGGTCACAAGTTTAAAAAGATTATGCACCACTAATATTGACCATGAAAATATTTTGTGATGGAACAACAATATTACGCTATAATTAAAACTTTATTTAATTAAAAAAAAATGAAATTATTGCAATGCCAGGTTTGTACTCAATTTAAAGTTCATGAAAATTATTTTCTGTAGATATTCTGAATTATTTATTCAGATTTTTTTCTCTTATATAAATATTAAATAATTAAATTTTTTAAAGCCGAATAATTAAAAATACTACATAGAACCCTTTGAGAACAAGAAGACAAAAATATTTTGCTAACATTATTTATTAAAACTTTTTTCTTTTATCAATTCCACAATATTAAATTTGTAAAATTTTAAATTCCAGGTTAAATTTTTTTTTTTTTATAAATATTAAATAGTTAAAAATTTTAAAGCTGAGTAAAAAAATATAGTTGTTTGTAAGACAACAACAATTCAAAATACTAGACTAATATATTCATCAAGAGGGATTAATCAGAATTATTTACTTTTGTTATGTGCTTTAATTCAAATACCTAAGAGAGTTATATTCTTGGAATTAAGAATTCATGAAGTGGTAATTAAGTTTTATTACCATCGATTAGTACACACACATATCATGCTCATAACCTGTGCATTTGCATTAAGGCAAAGCTTGGAAATTTTTTCAAATTCTAAGCAAACATAAGATTTTTCATTTGTTATATCTAGTTAATAAAAAAATGATTTTTTTAAAAAATAATGCTTTTATGTAAATGGCTGACTAAAAAATACAATGTAACAAAGTAATACTTTTTCGGTTAATTTACCATTCTTGGAAAATATCAGAGATCTTAGAAATCTAGATTTATTATAAAACAATTGGAAATTTCAGAAATATTATCATTTCATAAAAGCATTTGAGGCCTTTTTCATTTTTATTATTTATTTGAGCCTCAAATGCTTTTACTAAATAACGGAAAATTGTTTTATAACAAATGTAGATTTTTAAGATCTCTGATATTTTCCAAGAATGGCAAATTAACCAAGAGGGATTGCTTTGTTATTTTGTATTTTTAGATGGCTATGTACATAAAATCATTATTTTTAAAAATCTTTTTTTTAATTTTATTTTTTTACATTTAAGTTATTACATACTATTTTAAAAAATGATTAAAACTACAAAAAAAAAAAAATCTAACAAAAATTATAATTTAAGTATATACTGTGTGTGTGGATATTTTTTTATCCCTTACTCTAAGTGATTTTAATTTAATCCAGAAAGTAATTTGTTCTTTCCTAGAATCATTATTAACTTAATTAAAATTAAAATATATATATATCTGATATATGGTCCTTAATTAAGACAGCAGTGTCTAAGACACTAGAGTGCTATTTCGTATAAGCAGAAGCATTATTAAGAAGAACATTGTTTTTCTTATTTTTATAAATATGTAATATATATGATTATGTAATTGATATATGATTATGTGATTCTATATACTATTAAGTGAAATACTATTACAGGTTTTATTATCATCCTAAGTATGATTTTATAAAATAGAATAAAAAATTATGTAACATTGAAATATTTAAACAATGAAATCCTTTGAAACATAAAAATTATAATTTAAAATTAAGACGTGAAAATAAAAAATACGCCCTCTAACAAATGAATTATAAATTAAAATATCGTGTGATCGTCTACTTTATAAAAATATTTACGTATTGGCTTTTTAATTAGTTTAATTAAATAAGTCAAATCATTATTAACCAGACTTTATTCAACAAGCGTAATATTTCCGTTAGCTCAGTTGTTAAAGAAGATTCTAAACAAGATCGGACACAGACAGAGTAAATTAATATAAAAGCATTTAATTTTTCCAACTTTCTATATATTGGTCAGGAAATAGTTAATAAGTCATTCTTAGAAGGAAAACAAAAAAGGAAAATTATAAAACCGCATCACCTAATATATTTCTGTACAGGGATACTATTTAGCCTTTGCTCCACAATCATAATAACAATGCAATATTAAGTACTGAATGTCATTCTTTCTAAAATTTTCCAATTACATTCAACTATTAATAATAACACACGTTAATATGTGCATAACATTTTGAGTGGTATTAATTTCCTCTCTTCTTCAGATGTTGCTGGCCTGACCAGTGACAGTACTAGCATGGGAATCGAACTTGAACCTTTATATTCTTGAATATTAAATTTTAAGGCAATGCTCTAACCAATTGAGCCATCCTGCCAAAGACAACAGTCTGTAGAAACTTTCATATACTTACCTATGAAGTTCCTCCTGATTTCGTCACCCTTTCCTAAGAGCAAAGTTGACTAGTAGTATCCAGATATTATGTATGGTCACACTACATTGACTTATGGGATTATTTCCCATTGTCATGTAAACAGCTTCTTTGAATTTCCTTCTTTGTAGCTTTTCCAGACTATTCAATATTTTTGGATTTTCCCAGTTGAACACATGTTCATTGGTGCATACATGACCATACCACTCAAAACATTGTGCATATACTAACCTGAATGCTAGTACTAACAGTTGAATGTAATTAAAAATTTAAATAAAAGTAAAATTATTTCTAAAGACATCCAATACTTAATAATAGATAATGGAAGCAGCCCAACCCATAAATATAACTAAAATATTATCATTACAAATCTTCAGGAATATTCAATGAACCCATATGGTATAGTGCTAGAGTATTCACATAAACTGATTTCTGACTTTTATCTTTGCCAGTAAAGATTTTGAATTCAAAACTCAAATTACTGCACTTATGTTTTGAGTTTTATTCCTTTATACTTTTCGACTTAATGCTCTGAAATTAAAAGTAAAACTTAAGATTTGTGAACTCCAGTCAGTTCGCTTGCATAATTATATAATTCTGATAATAAGTCAATTTTATATATTTTAGAGATGTCGTTTATATGCTATTTGAAGATTTTTCCTAGTCTTTGGCTAGGAAAATTAATATCACATAACTTCTCAGTTTGCTCATATTCATCCAATAACCGTTCTTTTTTCTTCTACACTAGAGTCATTTATGTGTGAATCATTCAGTATGAATATTTAAATAAGGGTTTGTAATTTCGGATGATGCTTAGTAGAAGTGTTCATCTTAAATAAAATGTGTATTATTATTTGTTTTATATATGCAGTACATCAATTTTCTCAATTTTTTATTCACTCTTTGTAAACTGTGAATTATTCTCTAATTAAGTGTTATTAATATTTAATCCTTTTTCTATATATGTTCTTGTCGGATCTGTATTATTCAATGATCATAGAAATTTATTACTTCTATTTGTTTTTGATATTTTAACCTATTTATCAATAGGTCATCTTTAGGGTATTTATATATTTAACTTAAATTCTTCACTTGCATGAATTTGAAAATGAGTAAGGAATGGATCCTCCCATGACAATTAGAACCAGACTGTATGCAAATGAAACTGTTTATATCTGTATTATAATTGATTTCATTCTTACTTTGAAAATTTACTAGATCTGTTAGTCTCTCTATACTGTTGGTACTGCTAATGCAATGGTCATTTCTCATTGGCAGAATAATCTAGTGTTTGATTTATTAGTCAAAATCAGAAATTATGTGTATGTTGAAAAAAATGCTGTATTTATTATATGATCTACATATAAAGATTTATGACAATATATTTAAGCACCAATAATCTTGTTACACAAATATTGTTACATATATGCTCATTGTCCTATTTAGATTCATAGATAATATAAATATAAGCAGCAATCACTTGCATGTTATTACCAAACACCAGTATTCCAATCCCCCTTCCCCCAAAGTTAAAATTAATACCAAACTAGTAGTTTTGCAATGATTATACAAATCAATCTGTGAACACAAATATGTCCATATGTAGCATATGGTGATCCTTCCTGTTTATTTAATATTTTGTGAAACTGATTTAACTTCTGCAACAAACATATATAATGAGCATGCCAATAGCTCGTAACAAGCTTTTCAGAATATCTCTATTCTCAGATCTGTTTCTAGTTCTAGCTTTTGTCAGTGAGACACTAGGATATTCAAGCATTAGATTTAAAATACAAGATCAAGCCCAACACTTTATCTAAAGTTTAACTATTAAGTAGAAAATCTGAAATTTTCAGACGTCCATATATCTTTAAATCCAGCTATCTAACTTAAATAGATATATGGCACTGAACTAAGTTCAGATAAAACCATATACCCTTTAGCAATGTAAAATCACCAAAGCCTTACGAGCAATAACAATAATTGCAAGGAAATCAAGTCATATATCACATGACTTAATTTAATAAGCTTGTATTACAAATGTTATATAATGAGAATGCTAATAGCTCTTAACAAGCTTTTCAGAATATCCCTATTCTCAGACCAGTTTTTAGCACTGGCTTTTGTTTTTTTGGTTTTTGTTTGTTCTGAGAAAGACATCAAAACCTAGTTTAATTTAATTGTACTTTTCCAATATATTCTTTCATCAATCATATTTCAATGGTAGCAATAAAATAATGCATTTCTGTAGCATGTCTATGAAATAATCTTTATAATATAAATAAGGCCTGACTTTCGCACAAAACTATAGTCATGTTGACCATAAAATACTATTTTAGGAAGTTTTGCATTGATTAATCATTACATACATCCAATCCAGTGAAGTTGTAATTTTATAGTAGGACTCTACAGTATTACTTCCAGCAAGACTGGAGAAAATATTGATTGATTTTATGATCTTGCTATCCTATTTTTAGAATTTAGAAAAGCAGAAAAAACTGGCTATGACAATATATTTATATTAAGATTATTGTTATATATGTAGGTATTGTAATTAGTTCTTATATATAATAATATTTATGGAGAAGTAAGCTCTGAATGCAAATACTATAATACATCACCAATCAGACTTACTAGAGTCATTTTAACAAACGTGAAGATCTCTTACATTGATGGCCATTTGTAAGTTAAACAGACAATGGATATATTTTTTTTTGTCTAGTAAATTAACATCGATGCAAAAGAGTGCAATTGTAAAGCTATGTTATACTATTTCTATCGTTAATATTAATTGTTAAATGTTTTTTTAAAAAATTCACACTTTTATTTCATTTTTCAAATACATTCAACTGCAGTAATAGTGCACAGGTTAGTATGTAGCATACCATTTCAAGTCGTATTATTATCTCTTCTTCAGGTGTTGTAGTCTGACCAATAATAGGACTACCAAGAGAACTAAACCTGGGATTTTCAGGTTTATGAATATAGGAATTGGGGCAACTCTATAAAAAAAACTAATTTAATTGGTTAGAGCATCGCCTTTAATTCAATATTCATGAAACTGAAGGCAATTCCCTTACTAGTATTATCATTCATTATATCAATAACGTCTGAAGAAAAAAAGAGAATAATATCACCTGAAATGGAATGATATATACTAATCCATATGATATTACTAACAATAGATTGTATTTGAAAAATTAAATAGAATTTGAATTTTTCTAAAAACATTTAACAATCAATATTAGATGATGGAATTTAAAAACTCTAGATTCCCTTATGTCATATACTAATCTGTGGGTTATTACTAACAATTGAATGTATGTGAAAAGTTTAAATAAAGTTTAGATGTTTCTAAAAACATTTAATAATTAATATTTAATGATCGAAATAATCCAACATACTATCATCATAAACTTTCAGACTAATAAAAAAGACAGCATTATTTGCAAGTTTGTGAAAGTGTCTCTAGTAAATCTTACTTGTGAGTTATGATTATAATATGCACATTTGGAGTTTACTTCTCCATAAATATTTATTATCTATTTTCAGCCCTACGTATTTAATAACAATTACTTATTAATGGGATTAATAAAGTTATTACATTTCTTTATACTTGCATGTGTAAAAAAAACATCCTAAAGATGACCTATGCAAAAATAGGTTGAAACATCAGAAGTAAAAATAATATTAAAAGGCAATAATTGTTTAATAATCTAGATGAAATTAAAGTGCATATAGAAATAAAGTATACATTATATATTTTTCAAAATTCTTGGTACTTATTAGTGTGATATTCTATCATACCACAACATCCCCCAGTGTAGAAAATCAGACCATTCTAATTCATTACACATGCACTTCATAAACCCTTTGCTCTTCAGGTGAGCTAGGGGCAACAGAAGTTCAAATTTCACACCCATGTTTTACCACAATACCACTCTCACACATTCATATATATATACATAATTTAAATGGTAGTATTTCGAATTATAAACAGTCATTTGTGTAGCATATAATAATAGTTTTTACTTATCTATTACTGATAAATATTGTTTATATTTTCAAATGCCAACCTTTTATCACTAAGATTGTTTATCATTAGATTAGATTTATTTATTTTTTAAGAATAGAATCGTAGATTTTTTTATTTTAAAATATTGAACTTTGCGTTACAGCATGGTCATTTAAAAATGTTTTAGTTTTTAATTAGCAAAATGAGAAAACATTTTGTTTATGTCATGGATTTGAACTCAGTTCAAGAAGCTGAGCAGTTTGACAATATACATGTTAAACAATGTTTACAGCATTTTAAAAGTATAATTTTAGAATCGTTAAATATGGAATCTTTATTAAGCCCTATGATCGACAATAACGTACTCAATTTACAAGAAACCACAGATATCTTGAAAAGTGGATCCAGATTGGAACAAAATACTAAGCTGATTAACATTTTGGAGCATAAAGACAATGAAACTTTTTGGAACTTTATTGATGTCTTAAAAACCAATCAGCATGTTCAAATGGCTGAACAGCTTTATTACTATATGAAAGAATTTCGGGGTGGAAAAAAAATGTTAAACATCGGCAAAGTACCCATAATTCCACAGGTTTATATTCACCGCCAGACATTGCAAAGTAACATTAAAACAAGTTTAATAACTCTTCCTAAAAGTGAAAAGTTCTGGATTTTAGTATGTGGATTCACGGGATGCGGCAAGTCTACCGAATGCGCAGCTGCGGTCCATGATGTTAATATAATGAAAATTTTCACAGACGGAATATTTTGGATTAAATTTGGAACTAGTCTTAAAGAATCAGACATTTTGGACAGGATAGTTGATCTTATCAACAGGCTCCAGAAACTAGCAAATACTTCATCATATCTACGAGTGATCAATGACATAGAAACAGGGAAACAATTACTGTTTAAAATAATTACGGAAAAGTATCCAAACGTTTTATTTATTCTAGATGATATTCATTCTAAGGAATGTATCCAAATATTTGACATTAATCGTCCTGTACTCGTTATTAGCAGAGACTGTAAAATTTTAGCAGATGTTAAAAACATAGCACATATTATAAATTTTAACGAATTACCAGAAGGTAGAGGTTTTTCTTTGTCTCAGACTGAAGTATTATTAAAAAACTTTATGCCACATTTGAAGAAACATGATGATTTGTACAGAGAGTTTGTAAATGTTCACAAGGCATGTAAAGGATCCCCTATGATATTATCATCAACATTGGAGAAAATGCAAACAGGAACCGAAAGAAGTTTATATACATATCAAGATAATCATGTTATTTTTAATATGGAACCTCAATCATTTTTAGAGAAAAAAATGTCTAAAGGGATTTTATTTTTAGAAGAACCATTAAAAGAATTATTTTTTTATTTTGCAGTTTTCCCAAAAGAAACTAAAATACCTTATCATTTGCTTAGTCCATTATGGAAAATGAAATCATCCAAAGTTAACCGTAATGTTGGTATATTTGTAGATAAATGCTTATTATGGAAAGAGGAGTTTGGTGACTGCCAAATTTTTTATAATATTCATCCTCTTCTACACCTATATATTAAGCATCACTGCCATAATCTAGACAAGGGTCATCGTAGAATTGTTAATTATTATAGCTCTGTATGTGACAAAGAATGGCATAAATTACCCCAAGATGGATACATTTTTAAGTTTATGGATTATCACATATTAAAAGCCGGTATGGTTAATTTAGCTGTAAACCTTTTCTCAGATTTTCAGTTCCTTCAGATAAAAATTCGTGAAACTAGCGCAGATGCAGTTATTAATATCGTAAATAAGATTATCACTCTTTCAGAAAATCAAAATATAGATAATTTCAAAAATGTATACACATTTCTGTTGAAGAATCACTCACTTCTAGATCAACCAGATGTAGATATTATTCAGTTAGGATTATTAGAAGATATTTCATCTCATGTGTATCAATCAGCTATGGATAAAATGATTGAAAGCACAAATACTTTTTATACAACCCGCAATGTATCCTATGAAATATTAAGCATTTCTCACAAATATTCAAAATCAGTTTACGATAAACGTAATATATTTTCAATATTTGATAATGGCCATTATATTTTAGCAAGTAATATCATCAATAATGATATTGATATAATTAATATTGAAACGGGGAATTTAATTACTTCACTTTCAGGCCACACAGGAAAGGTAAGGAGCTGTAATTTAACAAGAGATAAAACCAAGTTGTTGTCTTGCAGTTCGGATCATACTGCTCGACAGTGGAATATTACTTCACTAATATCGTCATTAGAACTGAGTGATGGATCACTAAAAGATGCAGTTAAAGACAATATTATTTTATTTGAAGCTAACAGTGAGATTTATTACAGTCAGTTATCCGAAGATAACGAATTAATCCTTTTAATTAGTCAGGCTAATACCATTTCTGTTATAAATATTTCGCAAAATCAAGTCATTTGGGAAAAAACATTAGATTCTTCTTTGGACGATTATTATGGCTGTTTTTCTTCTGATAATAAATTAATTGCAGTTAAAGCAAAAAATAAAATTAATATCTTTGAGTGGGAGTCTGATAAATGTATCATCTTAATAAAATCTTTAGGCTCAAAATATTGTTTTTATAGCAGTACTCTAATATTGTGCTCAGGTGAGCAAAAACATTCATTAATGATTCAGGATGTTTTAACTGGTGATATAATCAAATCATTTTATCCCAATAAAAAAGAAATTGAACGAATTGCCCTTGGTCCATATGTTTCTCAAAACAGACATTTTATCGCTGCGACTACAATTAAAATTTCCAGTAGTACTGGTGTTACAGAAACTATTTATATATGGAGTGTATACTCTGAAGAAATTATTTATATTTGTGCTATTGTTAATTCTTCATTGCGACATATCTCATTTTCTAATGAAATTCAAGAAAATGATACTCTTTTCACATTAGACACTACAGGACATCTTCAAACCATATCCATAAAAAATGATGATTTACCAGATACACTTAAAACCAATGAAAGTATTTTAGCAGTGCATATTAAAAGTGATAATAATAAATCGATATTTTTTGTAACCTCAAATAAGGAAGATTTATGCTTATGGAAAATTCATCATATTAATGATCGTATTTGGACTATTCTAGAAATCCTGACAACAAAAACCCTTGATGAATGTTATATGTTAGAAAAGTCAGAAAGCAGAGATGTTTATTTAGTCTGTGCCTTTAAAGAAGGTCAGATATCTGTCTATAACATTGAACAGGAAGAAAACCCAACAATTCCTTTATTCGCTGAAAATATAAAAGGTGTTATTGCAAAACCGTTTATCATTGCTTATGAAAGTAGCTTAGATAATTTAGCTTTAGCTCTAGAAGACTCTACGATTTATATATCCTGGTTAAGACATAGTAGAAATGAATATTATACATGTAGCAGTGCTTTACAGAAACCTAAAATAATTGGCTTACAATTTTTAAAAGAGTTCTTTCAATTGTTAGTGGTATTTACAAACTATGTAGGAGTATGTAATACAACTAATGGGAAAATGATATGGATTAAGGAAATGACTATCTTAAATTATGATGTGAGTCCTGACAAATTAAACATTGCGCTTTGTCTATCCAGAAAAATCAAAATTTGTTTGTCTGAAACCGGTGAAAATTTGTTTGAGATTAATAAAGATGCTACTAATAGCACAATTATTTTTTCTCCCAGCTGTAACTTTTTAGTTTATAAATCTGAGCAAGCTTTACGAATAATTGATTGGAAGATCTTAAAAGAGGTCATTGGTGAAATAAGTTCCAACAAAAACATTAAATACATTCAGTTTGCAACTGAAAGTAAAATCATTATGTCATGGGATGGCCAGGAAGTGAAGTTATATTCTAAAGAATTGCAATCGTTGCAGTGCTTAGTGCTAAGTGACGTTGAACAGATGAGAGCCTCTTCAAATTTTGAAACATTTCTATTCGTCAAAACAGATGGCAGAATAATTATTCTGGAAAAGATCGATAAAAATTTGGGAGTCAAAAATAAAAATACCCTTAAATCTTTCAGTCCTTTTATTAAAAAACGCAAAAGTTTTAAATTAAAAAAGACCATATCGGAACAATTAGAAATGAATTCTATTCCCTTGGAAAGTCACAGTTCTACGGAAGATAGTGCTATAAGTTCTACTGGCTCACTGACAGATGAACAACCAAAGAGTCCATCAGTTAAAACAAAAAAGACACCTTCTTTACGCAGGAAAGGCATACAAAACAGCTAAAATGTACTTTGCAGATTACTTCCTTTTTTTTTTTTGTTTTAAATTACTTAACAATATTTTTTAGTCTTTAATTGTTATTTTTCTCATTAATATTTTTATGACTTGTATTTTCTATTTTGCCTGTTAAGTAAATATCTTTGTTATAACATTTTTAATTATCATATTTGACAATTTGGAAGTCTTTTATTTATAAATAGCAAAAAATGTCTTGCATCTAAAAGGTAGAAAATAGATCTACCACGTATGTGCAAAATTGTTGAATCGACATGTGACATTTGGCAGATAGTTTATATTGCAATCACTATCTAGTGTTAATTGTTGTGACAAAATATTTAAAACATCATCAATGGGAGACACATCAAAAAAATAAAATTATATATACTATTGGATATAAATTAACAAGAATAGTATGCTGAAGCCCATTAGAGAGAGAACAAAATTTTGAGTTATGGTCTATTGATGAACGATTCATTGATGCAGAAATAGAAAGTGTTACTATCAAAATTGATAAAGGATAATGTTCATAAAAATCTATCTAAAAGAGCAAATTTGGAGGTTCACTCTTTGTATGAGAATAACAATGAGACCAGTAAAGAATGATGATGATGATTGTAGGATTAATGATGATAATGCCAATAATTGATCTAAAAGATTAATAACATTAAAATAATACCACTTACTAAAATTAAATGTTCAATTAGTTTTCCTTTGAAGGTTATATGCCATCTGAACTCTAATATGACTAGTCGAATTCAACAGTTCCATTGAATTGATGAAGTTGAGAGTTTAACGAGAATTGAGTCTGGAATTTTGATTTCATGAGTCTCAATTATTTCCACCATTGTGGACAATAATCAATAATAATTCTTCAATCTGTCTTTAGCACTATTCAGTTTTATTTTAAAACTTTCTTTTTAAAAAAGGGCAGAATTTTTTTTCTTTAGATATAATATATTTATTTTAGATCTTGGAAGCTACTTTGAACCAGTTACATGATAAAAATTTCATGCTTCATGATATTACAATTATTGCCACAGGTTCTAGTGTTTGAGATCGTTTGTACAAACTTTTTTAAAAAATAAAAATAGCTCCAGCAAGAATATTGTAGCATGATCAAATCTATCAAATGTGATATCCAGTTGTTTGTGATCCATATGAGGTTAATTTGACATTGAACATTGAATACAGAAATGCCATTGTTGTTCTTGTGATATAGTAGCTCTATCTTGCTGGAACCATCTCATATCTGTGACCTATTGTAGCATTCTTCCTCTATCTCCCAATAAGCATTATCTTCAATAACTTCAAAGAAATATGATCTGATATTCATTCTGAGGGAGCATAGTATCAAACTGTACAACAGAAGGTTTGCCGCTGGTGTTGGTGGATCATCAACAAGGCCTTGGAGAAATGAACTTGACCAACAGAATTAGTATCTTTGCTAAATATTATTATTTGAAATGCAATGGAATTATTTTTGCCCTTGTTCAGTTGTACTCAAAACAGTAAAAAATCTTTTAAGATTTTCATACACAATCAAATAGATTATTTTTCACGGTTTTAGAAGCAGTTAGAACAATTGGACTCCGTTCCATGGTCATTGAATTCCAGAGCTTGACACTCTTCTATTGCACCAAACAGCTAAGGCAAGATTTTTATTAAATATCCCTAACAGAATAACATTTTAATTTCAAAATGGAAAATGATTTATGTCGACTTATATTAACAGTATCTCCTTCCCCCTTTAAATTTATGGTTTCTAAAATTAGTCTTTCATATCAGATCTTCCAAAATGTCAAATATATTACTTGACTGTAGTTCTTTTTTCTGCCAGCCGATTTCTTGAAAATCCAATAGTTTTATTTATTTATCTTTATTTGAAGTTAATCCAACAAAAGAGGTATTTCGTTTTATGAAATATTTTGGTTACGCTTATTTATATAAATATGTGTTTCATTTTATTCCCCCACGTTTTACTTATATATTATATTCTTTTGCAGTATAATCTTATATTTTATAAAAATAAATGTATTTGAATTTATGATTAGAGTGAATATATATTTTTAGTTTTAAATCAAATATTTTTGAGAATGAAAAAGAAGGTACAATTTAACTGTATTATCAAGTTTTGTTTTATAATGATCGAAAGTAAAAAGTCCAAAAACATGAGAGAAAATCAGTAGATTACACACAAAGTTAATTCATCAGTACCATATATCTATCAATAGATTGCAGCACAGTCAAATTTAAGCACTGCGTAGGAGTTTTAGATAACAAAGAAAGAACGCAAAAAGTAGTATAGATACTTGCAGTGTAAATATAATTTATACGGGGGAAGGGGGTGAGAAACATATATTTTTGAAAGCTAGATATTGACAGAAGATCAAAATAAATTATATGGAGAGTGGAAAATATGTAAAAGGTAAGGGAATAAAGAAGTGGGAGTTTTATGATTTTCCTCTACATACTCATTTTCATTACAATTCTTGCTTTATTGCATAAACCAAACTATTTTCTGCTGTATATCATCATCATTATCAACCATTATCAATCCACTGCAGAATGAAGGTCTCTCCAAGTTCAATCCATCTTCTCCAATCTTTAGCTTCTCTTCTCCACATCACCCCTGCACACTTTCTTATTTCGTCCATCCATCTCACATGTGATCTCTTGCTGGGTTTTTTACAATCTCTTGGAATCCAGTTTAGGAAACTGTTTAATAGCACATATATCAGAATAAATTAATTTACAGTTTTGATAGAGTTGTGCAATCTGTTTCATATAGTCTCATGTAACACATGTCAGAAGGTTTTGCTGAAAGCTATTTAACAAAAGCTAGAATCATATTAGGGGAAAAAACTATCATATGATTGAATTGGTTCTAGAAAAAGTAGCCAGACCTCATATCCTTGATAATGCACATCGATTAATTGAAAAGATTAAGAAATATTAGGAAGATGTTTCTCTTTGCTTTATTGATCACATTAAGGCTTTTAATTCAGTTATCTATTCTAAATTACAACTGTTAATTCATCTAGTAGGAAACTGATCACCACTCTCAGTAGATAATCACAAATAAATTATTGTCATTCCTGTTATATGAGAAATAAGGGTAAAAAATCAAAATAAAATAATAATAATAATAATAATAATGATGATGATGATGATGATGATGATGATGATTTCAATTTTATTTACAATGCAAAATAACAATAATTAGTAAATTACAAAATGCACATTTAATTAAATTTTTTTTTAGAAAATGTTTAAATTTCACCATTTACTATACCATTAATAGATATAATGGAAGAGATCTAGGAGAGTGGTCTTCAACCACCGGTCTGCGGCCCGGTGCCGTGCCTTAGAAGTTTTTTGCTGGTCCGTGCTAGACTGGCAAGAAAGTTTTTAATAACAAAATAATAAGATTTTAAACTTTTAATTAATATAAACAATTTTTATTTATTTTTTTCATCGCACTTTTACCTGATTAAAAAAAAAGAAACAGAACAAAATCTAATCAGTCATACATAAATTAATTTGTTTTTCTAGTTATCACAGATGTTTAGGGGGGGGGGGATAGAATTAATTTTTTTTATTCCTTTTCTAAAAAAATTCAAAATTAAAAAAAAAAAGTTTTTTATTATACAAACTCCATATATATATATAACTTCATCTAAGGCTAAGCTGTTTACATCTTTAAAAAAATTTATCTATAGACTTCTGCTGGTCCATGAAATCTTATCCTTATTTTTGCCGGTCCGCAAAACCTTATCCTTATTTTTACCGGTCCGCAGGTGTGAAAAGGTTAAAGACCACTGATCTAGGAAATCACCCAAAAATTGCCACTAGAAGTAGCAAAATTATGCCAGAAAGTTAAAGATTGAGAGTCTAAAAAACAAATATATTGAACAGGGTCCATTTAATAGAAGTTGTTTAATTGAGTTTAAACCTTATTTAACAGAATTTTAAATTTTATATTTTTACTATTATGTGAATGATTCAGCCCTTCAAGCAGAGGGGAGAATATCATCGATAGTAGAGCCATTAAGGATATCCATGGTCAGACTGAGCTATGCAAAGCATAACACGATCACATTTCCAGACTGTGGCCTACCTCAGTTGCTAAATTCAAACCTCTGCCATGCAAAGCATTTTATTTGTTTTGAGGATCAACCCCAGGCATCATCCAATCATAAATTATATAATCAGCATGCTTTGGATGACAAAACCACAATCCAGCACTTGCAATATCTCATGACTAGCTCACACTCTGTCTCAGGGTCCAGCATATTTACTTAACACATAACTCTACATTAAATTACTGGTGACACAGTGACAAGAAAGAGAAAATAGACAAAATAACAATTAAAGCAAACATTAATATTTAATTACTTATGCATACATATATTTAATATAATAAAAACCAAAACTGTCTAACACTATACTAGCAAAACTAAAAATGCAAAACCATAAAACAATACAATACTAGATTAAATCAAAAATTTTACCAAAATCCTTACACAACCATGGTTTCATCTACTACAAATAGACCTTCTCAAGTGAAAATCAAACTAAATAAAACATATATATATATATATACAAACAAACATTATGGGAAGGTTTGTTTGTTTGTATGTATAAATTTATATATGTTTTATTTAGTTTGATTTTCACTTGAGAAGGTCTATTTGTAGTAGATGAAACCAATGAATTACAGGAAGGTTTGTTTGTTTGTGTGTGTGTATATATATATATATATGTACAGGAAGGTTTGTTTGTTTGTGTGTGTGTATATATATATATATATGTTTTATTTAGTTTGATTTTCACTTGAGAAGGTCTATTTGTAGTAGATGAAACCATGGTTGTGTAAGGATTTTGGTAAAATTTTTGATTTAATCTAGTATTGTATTGTTTTATGGTTTTGCATATTTAATATAATATAAAACAACACAATAAATTTTACATAAAAAAATATGAATGACTTTAGGCTATAATTATAATAGTCCGTTAATGAAAGTTCATTTCATTTAAAATTAAGTGTGTATACAGCTATTTAAAAGTATCTTTACCAAGGTTTTCATGATTGTCAGTCTCCAACCGGTTGGCTTTTTTTTTGGTCTCCATCGATGGTTCCAGATCTTGTTTTCTGTTCCTTGGATGAACATTAGGAGAGATTAGCAATAGCATTGATTCAATATCTAGGTATTTGTTTCAGGCATTGGTCCAGACAAGCACAATTGATGGTGAAGGCTTGGGGCATAAAGCCCTGTAAGATATCCATGGCTTATGCAGCCTCTCTATTAATGTTGAGGGTTAGCGATTAGCTTACTACTGCATTTACAATTTCAGAATATTCTGCACTCTTTAGAAAGAATCCGAACTCCGGATTAATACAAATTGATGACTGGAATAACTTGATCACAAAATGCAGACCAGACTGTATTTCACAAACCATACTGAAGACCAATAACCAAGATGTAACTTTTATATCTTAACTCTCTCATTGTTTTATTTTATCTTGGCTTGAATCTTCTTTTAATTAATTTTACATTTCTTCAATTAATTCATTTTTACATTTGCCTTAATCTTAATCCATTCAGATTCATCTAAATGATCTCAATAAGACAGATTACAGTTTTTTTAAATTAATACAATGGAATCAATAATCTTTTTAATTAATTACATTTTCGAAAGTTTTCTTTTACAAACAAATACAGACTAATTTTATTCTAAATTTTACGTATTTATTTAGCTTTTACTTTATACAAGCTTCTTTTTTTTTAAAGAGAGATTCTTCCCCCTACTGCTAAGAGGTTTTATTCTAAAAGAAAAATATGATGAAGTATTTTTATTTTTTAAATTTTTGTTTAAAAAAAAAATCTTTAAGCCACTTATAATTTAATTTTTTCTTAAAAAATTATGAAACATGTAATGCTGTTCCATAGCAGTACAATATAATATATATATATATATATATATATATATATTCTTTAACCAGTGACTGAATTAATTTTGAATACCCATACTTTTATTTGATACATATAATTTTTAAAATTGTGGTTGAAGAAAAAAAAAATTTTATTATTATTACTGAATATAGTAAAAGTTTTTTTTATAAAATGTTATTTAGATATATTTTTATTTTTTAGTATTTAAATATTTTGTAATAAACTTTTGGTATTCAAATTTAAAAACTCACAATCAAAACAACGTTTCCATATTTCTAGTATTTCAAATGAAAGTTGAATGTGTTAAAAATCATAAGATTTTTGAATACAGCATTTTAAAAAGCAACTTTTAGCTTAACAATCAAAAGAAATTACGATTTCATTCTTTATTTGTTTTTCTTTATATTTTAGTGTAAATGCTTTTTAGTCATGAAATTTAATGAAAGTATACTTTTAAAATATTTACCACAATCTATTGCGCATCACTGAAAAATTACTGAACTGATATCAACACAGCTTGAAATGCTATTAGATTGGTCAATGGCTGCTCGATCTGAAGTATAACATACTTAACATATGTACATAATTTGAAGAAAATCTATTTAATAGAAGTATACTAAAAATCAGTTACAAGAAACAAACAGAATTGTTAAGTTAAATAAAAATATTTGAAAACATATTATTATTAAATGAAGAAAAAGAAATAAGGAAGTTTTGAAAAGGAAATAATAGATGTATGGATAATGAGATTACAATTATATTTTAGATTTAGGGCTTTGCTGAATTGAATAAAATCAAAAATATCACTATTCATAAAATCCATATTGTAAGGACTGAATATAAAGTATGAGAGAGAGATGAAAGTGAATTTAAATGACAGTAAATTGGATTTAAAACAATGTAATCTAGTATAGAATTGAGTAGTATGAGAATATATATTTGAAAACAATATCATGGTAATTGTATATTGAGAGCTGAACTTGTATAAACATTTAATATTTTTGATAGTTTTTCTTTGAATCAAAAAAATACTAAAATATTATTAAAATAATTACATTTAAAACATTTAGCAAATACAAATTAATTTTTTTGGATACTTTCTTAGTTAATAATAATAGCAACAACAATAATGATACACTAGAATTGTTTGTGATGATTATATAAACCAAGAATAAAACATAAAAGCCTCAAAGTATATAAAATGGTGGGCCATTATTCTCTTTATTTGACATTTTGAAATGTCTTTTAACTCTGCAGGAATTTTTTCTTTCTGAAATAATTCAACACCATGTTTAATTGTAGATCTCCAATGTAGTTTATTCTCTATTATATCTACCCAATGGAAACAATACACCTTCCACTTCTATGTTTTCAATTTTTATAATTTAAACAGAATCTGATTCTCCCAAACAATCTTCATGATTCATTCATTTCACATATGCATTCTGACTCAGAAGTAATGTTGCAACAGTGGAATCTCATAATATCACATCCAGAAAATTGAAGAATGTTGATTAATTTTATGATCTTACCAGTTATTATATGAGATTAAAAGTTTACCTAATATAGTCTGTGATAATACATGCTGCTTTCTCATTAACATTCGCAAAGAAATTTGATCTAAATATTGTTACCCTACATTTTTTTAATGAGTATACATGGAAGAAAGCCATGAAGACAATCATGGATTCAGGATAAGCACAAGCAACATCATTCATCTGGAAATATTAATCCACTTTTTAATACACACACACACTATATATATATAAAGTAGGTCGAAGAGTGGCCACTCTTGTCTTTTAAATAAATCTTGTGTTAAGATTTGTAGAGGTCCCTACTGTCGTTTTTCAAGTGCATGGTTTTAAGGTTATAGCCTTAATATAAATTATTTAACACACTATAGAAAGTTTCTAAATTTCATTAGGTGAGATAAAGATATGAGTATAAAGGAGGGCTGCAATAAGTGTGAAAAATACAAAGATTGAATGACAGGTATCTATTTCATGGTCATCCATGGGTTCTCATTATGAGAGTGAGCTTTGATTCTTTATTAAAGGAGTTATTAAAAATAAAATTTATAATAAACATTTTAAAAAACGTGTAATCGATTAAACTGTTATTAAAAAAAAGTTTTTTAAAAAAACCTAAATAATATTTTATAATACAGAATAAAATAATGTCGCTAGAAAATAAGATTTAGAATCAGAAAAATGTACTTAAAAAAATGTAGGAAGGGATAAGTAGGTATAAATGCCGTTTACTTCAAAAACAATATAATTAAGGTAGATTAAAGGAATAGATCTTAAAAGTAATGTTTATTAAAACATCTAAATTTTGTTTTTATATTTAAAAAATGAGATTAAAAGGATTAAGATTTATTTTAATTTTAAGATTACATTTTGTGTGGATTTTTTTTTTTTTTTTTTTGTCTTGGAGACAATAGATTAAGAAAATAAATCGTAATTAGTTAGATCAAATATAATGTTTACTCTGAAATAAAATCTGATTAAGTAGATAATTATTGTGGATACAATATTCGTTTTAATTAAATGTAATTAAAGTATCGAAAGTTATGGGGAAAAAAAAGTCAATTAGAATTTATATAAATCTGACTTTTTTTTAGAAACTCTCTTAGCTCTCTTAGATATTGCTACTTGTCATTCTTTGAAACTGGACTGGAGAAAAGTTAACAACGTGTAGTGGCTTGAAGTTAGACAAGCTACTATCTGCCTGAAATCTATCTTGGATCCAAAATTTGTTAATTTCAAATATTATTTTAAAGAAATTACACCTTACATTACAACCAGTAAAATATGATAATAATCCAGAAAATACTGATGCAGCAAATTTTATTAAACAAAAGGGTAACATGAGTAAAAAAATTATATCCTGTGAAGGAGGCCTGTATGTGACATTTTAGCTTTGCCATGGAAAAAGAAAAATAATACAAAAAATAAATACATATACATATCTGTTGAGAGAAATATCAACATAAACTATGAAATCTCACCATAAGTTGCTGAAAGAAGTGTTACAAAGAAAGATCTAATAATGGTTATAAGGGATATGTATGGGCATATTGAAAAAATTGATGATGTAAGTAATAAGAATGGACAGCTTTTGAAAAGTTTTCGTCAGAGAGTGAATTTGACCATTGGAAATTTATCGAATATTTATGAGGGACAGACAATACACATGGTCTATAAATAATATATTCCACACAATAGATTATGTATTGGTAGAGAAAGAGAGAATGAATAAAGTATGGAAAATTAAGGTGTTTGATAATGAAGAGAGAGTATATAATGGTGATCATAACTTCTTTATAATAGAAATGGTTAGTAATATGATGAAAAATAGTAATAAAAATAGAAAGGATAATAAAAAATGTGGATGGAGAGTGAATGATGAGAATAAGTTAGAAGACTATAAAATAAAAGTTGAAGAAACCATGGAAGAGTTGGTTAGAGATGAGTATAAAGACTAGTATGGTAAAATAGAAAAACTGGCTAATGGGGTTTTAGGTGAGAATATTCAAAAGAATAAAAGTAATAGGAAAGTGAGGTTAGTAAAAGTGAGAAAAAAATCATACCGAGAATATAAGTGTGCTATTAAGAACAAAGAAAGTGAAAAAGATGTTAATGTTAAATGGGAAAAGTACTTAGAAAAAAAAGGATACAATAGATAATTATACAGAGAGAATGAAATTGAATAGTAAACTGTTGGAAGATATTAATAAAAGTGGAAGAGATGGGAGTAAAAAATTTTGGAAATATATTAAAAGAAGAAATGTAGGGGAGATAGAATTAATATTACTAGATGATGAGGGAATACGGTGTAGCTCTAGAGAAGAATTAGAGATAGTCTTAAACAAGTATGTAATGGATATAGAAAATATATTAGATGTGAAGGACAGAGTGATAGTAAACCTGAGAACATTTAGTAATGGGAATATATGATTTACATAAAATGAACTGAATGAGGCAAGTAAGAAATTGAAAGATGGAAAGGCAAGAGGTTTGGATGGATGGGCAGCAGAGATGGTAATGAATTTAGGGCAGAAGGCAATATTAAAACTATTATCATGTTTTAATAAGTTTGCACAGAAGAGATTTTCCAGGTAGTTGGAGTAATACAAGAGTAAGGCTATTATTTAAAGGGAAGAGTTAGGATCATAGAAAGTTAAACAATTATAGACCAATGGCAGTAACATCAGTGCTATATAGTTTTCTCATATATAGTGGCTGGAAGAGTTGCAAAATGGAGGGAAGAAAATAATATGGTGGGAGAAATGCAAGAAGGTTTTCGATCAGATAGGCTCATAGGAAATAGTTTATTTGTAGTTACACAACTTATGGATATAAGTAGGAATACAGGTTGAGCTAATATTTTTCTACCAGCTCATATATATATATATATATATTATTTTATAATAATACTTATTTTTATACTAAAATAAATAAATAATAACACTTATTTTAAAATGGACTTTTTGAGAGTTTTGAGATAGATTAAATCAAGATAAGAAAAAAAAAGATTTTGCAAGTTTTTTTAAATAAAATCTTGTCTTTTAATTTGTTTCTGATTATTAAAAATTCTTTAAGATAGGAGAGGGAAGAAAGTAGAGAATTTTTCTGCAATTAGCTCTATTGTTGAAACTTTAAAAAGCAGAGTTTTTTTTTTATGTTATCTATCACGCTGATCAATTAGAATGTTTCCACAGGATTACAAACAAAATTTGAAAAAAAAAGGGAAGGACAAGAAATGTGTGAACTCAAACTTTGAAAAAAACTATAAATTACAGATTTGCCTTTTGTTTGATTATTAATTGGAATTTTGCTGAAGTCAGTACAGTCTGATATATTGGTTCTAATTTGGTTAGGACTCTTCAAAAAAAAAATCGGCAAATTAAATAAAGAGAGAGAAAATGTTGAGTGGCTAGAGGCAACAGAACTTGCCCCTTTGGGAACCTTCTGTCTACCACCTGGAATTGCCACTGGAAATGCTGACATCATAGGATATTGAGAGCTAGCTGAGGAAAATGGACTAAAATGGAAATTCTGGACAAACCACAAGCATAAAATGAAATATTTCACCCATAAGACCAATACACTGATCAATCAGGGTAAATTGACATTTCTTTTTATTACAAGAAATATTTGCATGATAATATATGTATTATGTATAATGGTGTATTTTTGAAAATCCTCCACTTCAACCATATATAAGTTTCAACAACAGAAAAGGTGGGTGTCTTATAGATTCGTTAATTATATTTATTCCACTAATTTAAATTAATCTGCATTATATTGTTTTTTTTATTCTATATTTTATTAATTAAACTTAACTTTATTTCCTATCTTTATTATTCTGATAATGTATATATGAATATAAAAGGAAAAAAAATTGTATACTCAATCGAAGGTAATATATATAGGATTTAATATTAGAAAGAGGACGTTTGAGCGTACTTGCTAACAAGCATGTTCTTATAGTAAGTCACCCTTGAGTGCACTCATAGTATGTATTTATCATAATTATTGATAAAATTTTATACATTTAATAAAGTGCCAGTGCATATTCCTTTGAGAATGATGTGATAAATCTGAATTAGTAAGGAAGAGATCGGGATGGCTTGATTAAATAAATGCGAGGGAAGGGAATAAGAAGAGAATAGGAAAAATGTATAATAAATGTTTCAATATTAATCAAGTATTGGTCTGATTTTTTTTTATTATAACTAGTTAAGTATTATATTTCATTTTATAAAATTTTAGTACAATAAAATAAAATTATTTTAGAGATTACATTTGGTGATTGTCGTTCAAAAACAAATAATCAACCATGATTGTGGAAACAATCTGGTTCCAAGCAAGAAGTGCTTGGTGGTACCCTTGAATGGTCACCGTATTTGCATAATCTTTAAAAAAAATTCGATCATGACAAAATGTTTTGGCACAGAGAGTAGGGGAAAGCAAATTAAAAGAAAATGGTGTCTCAACGTGTAGGGCTTGTTAATTAAATAAACGGCCTGAGATCAGGCTAAAAATGGGGTAAGACATGCTTGGGTGGTTAAAGCATGGGGTTGGTATCCCAGTAGGGGAAGTTTTTGAGTTTTGGAAGTAAATTTAAAACATTTTAGACAAAATTCAAGATAGAATTAAGATAAAAATATTTGAAGGAGATAAAGAAGAGACTCTATGTAAACACTTGGAATGTTTAGAAGAGTGTTTTTGTATGTACAGGGTAAATGAAAAAGGGAAAATAATTATAGCAAGTAATCATTTGGTGGGTATGACAAGAGATTGGGGGGAAACAATACAGAAAAGACCAGACAATTTTAAACAGTATAAAAATAAATTAATCATATGTTTTGGAATGGAAAGAGACAAGAAGAGATACAAAGAGTGGTAGAATTAGTCAGTTATAAAAAAAGAAAAAGGGATAGGATATAGACAGTTTTTTTAAAGCAAATGCTGAAATTGAGAATGATGATAGAATATCATATTTCTGAATGGCAGATTATAAGTATTATAAAAAATATGCCAAAAAATGTATGAGAGATTAGCTGTCTGTAGATGTGAAGGGGTAAAAGACATATTGGAAGTTCTTAGAGAAGAAGAAAACATGCAGGAAGCAGTGGTACAAGAACAATTACCTAAACTGTTAAATGTAGTCATTGAGAAAAAAGAAAAAATACAAATGATGGTGAAACAAACTTGTCCTATGATAATAATAAAAATACAGAGAATAGAGATCCAGGCTCTACTAGACATGGGGAGTCAAGTCTCAATAATCTCAAACAAAATATTAGAATCAGAGTTCAGGAGAGAGAAATACAGTTGTTACCATTAAGAAAGTCTGAAATAACTATGTCTAATGGTAAAGGAGTTAAGTGGGACCCTATACAAATATACGAGGAAGTACAAATGGCGAAAAAAATACAGCATACATTATTATCAATGCCAGGCTTGGTAAAAGATCTTATATTGGGGTCGGATTTTATGCACTGAACCAGGATGAAAATTAATTATAGTGAAAAGAATATAGTGATAGGAAATGAAAAAGTGCCATTTAGTGGGTATCGTAGACAGAATGATAACAGTGTAGCTTATATGGCAACTGACAACATATATCAAGAAATAAAATGTAAAATAACTGAGTTAAGGAGTAATAATAGAGTCTTGAAAAGTCAACTTAAAGAGAAACTTGTGCAAAATGAACAAGTATTCACTACAAAACCTGGAATTATAAAGGGATATGTTCATCGGATAAAGGTGAAAGAATAAACTCATTTCCAGGGTAGGTTGTACCCAGTTCCTATCAAATATAAAGATAAAGTTGATAAGCAAATATGACAAATGGAACAATAGGGCATCATAAAAAAACAACAGTCACCATATATAAACCCTTTAGTAATTGTAAAAAAAAAGACGGCTCTATGAGAGTATGTTTAGATGCTCATCAGTTAAATACTATTACTATACTTGATCGGGATGTGCCACCACAAATTACAGATTTGCTGTTGGAATTTAAGGGAAATAAATATTTTTCATCATTCAATTTAGCATCAAGTAATTGGAAGATGGCACTCCACACTGAAAATCAAAAATACATGGTGTTTCGCTATGAAGGCTTTTTTTACGTGTTTCAATGAGTTCCATTTGGACTAGTTAACAGTGGATCATGGCTATTGTGATGTTTAGACCAGGTACTTTCTCAGAGGGTAAAAGAATTTATATTATATGGACAATGTTGTGATGTCACAATATCCTTAGGAACATTTAGAAAACTTAACTGTCTTCCTTCAAGAGTGTCATGAAAAGAATATTACTATAAATCTTAAGAAAAGTAGTATACTATGGGAAGAAATTATATTTCTCAGTCATTTCATATGTGATAAAGGGGTAAGACCTCCTTCTCACAAGATAGAAGCAATCATTAAATTCCCTCGGCCTAAAAATAGAAAACAGGTTAGATCGTTCCTTGGTATATGTAATTTTTATCAAAAGTTCTACAAGGATTTTTCTACAGATATGAAAGCACTTGTGTGCCTGCTGAGAAAATAGAGCAAGTGGGAGTGGACAGAAAAACAAGAGCTGGCCTTTAATCAGATCAAAGGAAATTTTGTAGGTACTGTAACGCTCACCTATCCTGATTTTGCCAAACCTTTTATGTTACAAACTGACAATAATAGTGTAGGATTTGGGGAGGGGGTATTATTCCAGGAAAATGAAAAGATGGACAAGTTTTATATTTTTTAAGCAGGACCTTAAACTCAGCGGAAAGAAATTATACCACTGCAGAAAGGGTAACATTGGCAATTGTGTAGGTCTTAAATAAATTTAAACATTTACTTCTAGGGTCTGAGGTTATTATTATCACCAATCATATTATGAGTTTATAAATAGGTGTTATTTAACCAATGATAGACATAAGATGGGTGTTGTACTTGCAAAAATTTAATTGCAGGATAGTTTATTGCTCCAGGAAAGAAAATATAGTGCCAGATATATTAAGCCAAAATTCGATTTTGGTTAACAGTCAAAACTTAACACTAGAGGGAGTTTGACTAATCTTCCTTAAGACTGTCCCTGAGGTATAGAGAAAGACATGAAGAGAATCCAGTTTTTACAAAACTCAGATACATGTAAAAAGCTGATTCAAGATTGGAATAAAGCAAAGGTTTGTCACAAAAAAATCACGCACACACAAAAAACAAATTATATCAGTATAAAATAATAAATGGGTTGTTGATGTTTCAAGTTAAAAAGAGGTAGATTGTTGGAGAGTATTTATACCATGAAGTCTAAGAGGAAGATAATTATGTGCATGGGATATATGGGCATTATGGGTCACATAAAACAAATAAACTTTTATAGAGATGGTATCATTGGCTGAGTTTGTATAGATCGGTAATCACTACATTACAGAAGTGCCATGAATGTTAGAAAAATAAACCAGCTAATAAAAATTATGATAGAATGCTGGCACCAATAATAGCTAAGAACCCAATGAGCAACTAGCCATAAATTTTTACGGTCCGCTGTCCTTTCATAGATATAAATATATATTAGTAACCTATGATATTTTTTGTAAATTAGTACAGGCCTATCCCTTACAAAAGGTTGACACAAAGTCTTCCATAGCTGTAGTAAAAGAAAAACAATTTATTCAAGTTGGAAAACCCCAGACAATTTTGAGCGATCACGGGACTCCTTTCATATCAAAAGAATGGAAAAATTGGCTTCAACAAGAACAGATACATCATGTTCTCACCTCTATCCGTAACCCCCAATCTAACCCATGTGAACAGGTTATGAAAGAATTGGAGAACTTGTTTTGTGTATATTTGAAAGGTAACCATCAGCAATAGTTTAACATATTACACAAATGGTTAAAATAATTAATTATACATATCATGAATGCTTGCACTATGGTCAGGTTGAGCCTTCTCTTCTTAAGTGTACCATGCTTATCGGGAATGAAACGATAAATGTAGTGGAGTATCAAAGTTTTGCTAGAGACAAATTAAAGAAGAAAGCTGAACAAAGAATAAATAAAGGGAATGCTCACCCATTACAATTTACAGTAGAAGACTGGGTTTATGTTAAAACTCAGCCAATTAGCAAATTAAGTGATAAACAATGTAAAAAGTTTTTTCCTTTATTTAAAAACCCATATAGAATCATCCAAAAATGCAGACTTAATGCATTTATAGATAAGGAAAAAATGAGAAGGGGACTTATAATTTACGAAACTTAAAACCCTTTAAAGATAAAGTGGGAAAAGACGCCACAAAGTGATTAAAAGTTGTTTTTTATATATTTTTTTTGTTTTCGGGAAAGGTCCAATGAGCCGATATTTTTCTACCAGCTCATATTCATATATATATATGACATGTATATTTTATTAAAATATATATATTATTTTATAATAATACTTATTTTTATACTAAAATAAATAAATAATAACACTTATTTTAAAATGGACTTTTTGAGAGTTTTGAGATAGATTAAATCAAGATAAAAAAAGATCTTGCAAGTTTTATTTTAATAAAAGCTTGCCTTTTAATTTGTTTCTAATTATTAGGAATTCTTTAAGATAGGAGGGGGAAGAAAGTATAGAATTTTTCTACAATTAGCTCTATTGTTAAAACTTTAAAAAGAGGAGTTATGTTTTATGTTATCTATCACATTGATCAATTGGAATGTTTCCACAGGATTACAAACAAAATATGAAAAAAAAGGAAAGACATGAAAGATATGAACTCAGTCTTTGAAAAAAACTATAAATTACAGATTTGCCTTTTGTTTGATTATTAATTGGAATTTTGCCAAGTCAGTATCTGATATATTGCTTTTAATTTGGTTCAGACTCTTCAAAAAAAATCTGCAAATTAAATAAAGAGAGAAAATGTTGAGTGGCTAGAGGCAACAGAACTTTCCCCTTTGTAACCTTTCCATTACCACCTGGAATTGCTTTCTCTGGGCATAGCTGCTGAGAGATTCCTGACTCCGTTTAAGGAGAAGTCACAGTACATCACATCACATGAAAGCTAAAATAGAAATTCTGGACAAACCACAAGCATAAAATGAAATACTTTGCCCACAGGACCAATACACTGATCGATCAGGGTAAATTGACTTTTCTTTTTATTACAAAAAACATTTACATGAATAATATATGTATTATGTATAATGGTGTATTTTTGAAAATCCTCCACTTCAAACATATATAAGTTTCAACAATAGAAAAGGGTGGAGGGAGAGTCTTACAGATTCATTAATTATTTTTATTCCACTAATTTAAATTAATCCGCATTATAGTTTTTTTTTATTCTATGTTTTATTAATTAAACTTTCTATCTTTGTTATTCTGATAATGCATATATGAATATAAAAAGAAAAAAAATTGTATATTCAATCGAAGGGAATATGTATAGGGTTTAACATTAGAAAAGGAGTTTTGACCATGCTTGCTAACAAGCACGCTCTTATAGTAAGTTGCCATTGAGTGCACTCATAGTATGTATTTATCATAATTATTGATAAAATTTTATACATTTAATAAAGTGTCGGTACATGTTCCTTCGAGAATGCTGTGTTAAATCTGAATTAATAAGAAATAGATCGGAATGGCTTGATTAAATAAATGTGAGGGAAGAGAATAGGAAAAATATATAATAAATGTTTCAATATTAGTCAAGTATTGGTCTGATTTTTTTTTATTATAACTAGTTAATAAGACATTAGTCCGATAAAATAAAATTATTTTAGAGATTACATTTGGTGATTGCCATTCGAAAACAAATAATCAACTGTGATTCTGGAAACAATCTGGTTCCAACCGAGAAATGCTTGGTGGTGCCCTTGAACGGTCATCATATTTGCGAAATTTTTAAAAAATTTTCGATCATGGCAAAATGTTTTGGCACAAGGTAGAGTTATATATGGTTTTTATAGATAGAGAGGTGTACAATAGAGTAAATAGAAATAGATTATGGATAAGTTAAATAAATTTGGGAATGGATGGAGCTTTAGTGGATATTAAGAAATTATATGAAAATAATAATTGCTATACATATCAATTAGAGAATATAGAATCAGTTAAAAATGGGGTGGGACTAAAGCAAGGATGTATACTGACACCTATTTTGTTTTTGTTGTATTTGAGAGAAATGGAGAGAGCAATAAAAAGACTAGGAAGAACGGTAAAGGTACCATTAATAGGTGGCAAGGGAGTATATACATTGTCAGGTCTTTTATTTGTAGATATTTTTGGTATGAAAAAAAGAGAAGATATGGAAGTTATGCTGAGTTCAGGAGCAAAGATGGGTAAAGAGATGGGGATTAAATTTAGTGAAGAAAAATCAAAAGTAATGATGATTAATACTGGGGAAAGAGAAGACAAGGAATTTTTACTGGGGGATATAAAGTGTGGTGAATAGATATAACTATTTGGGAATCATCTTAAGTAATCAGAGAAATTGCTTGGATGAATGAGAAAAAAACTGATAAATGAAGCAAAGAAAAGAAAGGGATTGATAAAAAAAATTAACAGTGTTCTCGTATAATAAATATGATGTAGCTAGAATTGTATAGGGGTGGCAGTAGCAGGGTTAATATATGGTAATGATGCATTATGTGTTAGTAAAGGGGTATTAGATTACTTCGAAAAAGTACAAAGAGAAGTAGGAAAGCATGCACTAGATGCAGAAGTGTGGATGGCATAGGAGGCAATTCAAGGAGAAATGGGATGGTCATTTTTTATATGAAAGATGCAAAAAACAAAATGAAAATGTTTGGTAGATTTGCAGTTCATGGATAATAAAAGAATAGCCAAAATAGTATTTAATTGGGTTATGAATAAAAGCAGGTAACAAGATGGGTGAGAAAGGTAATGTGATATGCAGAAGATTTAGATAAAGAATTTATATCAGTATACTTATACAAAAGGTGGTATGATTGTATTAGAACTGTTGAGCGTTAAGGAATAGGATAAAAGAATAGCTGCATTAGTAAAGAATAGGGAGTTGGAGAGATGGAAAGTTAAAATAGAGAGTAAAGAGTTTAAATATTTATAGAACAGAATATTGGGTGTGAGATAATTTATGATAAAATGATAAAAAATCCAAGTCAGATATCACATGACTTAATTTAATAAAGCTTGTACTTACAAATGTTATATACAGAGCTTGCAAAATAAGCTCTTAACAAGCTTTGAGAATATCCTCAACCCTGGACCAGTTTCTGCTTCTGGCATCATATGTAAAGTGCCAGAATATTCAGCATTAGATTAAAAATATTAGGACAAGCCCAGCACTTTATCTAATGTATAACTATTGAGTAGAAAATCTGAAATTGTCAGACATCCATATGTCTTCCAATCCAGCTATCTAATTCAAATAGCTATATGGGATTGAATTAATTTCAGATACACTATATATTAATAGTTTTAGCAATATAAAATAACCAAAGCCTTAATAGCAAAAGATAAAATGATAAAAAATCCAAGTCAGATGTCACATGACTTAATTTAATAAAGCTTGTATTTACAAATGTTATATATAGAGCTTTGAAAATAAGCTCCCAACAAGTTTTGAGAATATCCTCAACCCCAGACTGGTTTCTCCTTCTGGCATCATCAGTCAGGTGCCAGAATATTCAGCATTAGATTAAATATACTAGGACAAGCCCAACACTTTATCTCATGTATAACTATTGAATAGAAAGCTCTATATATAACATTTGTAAATACAAGCTTTATTAAATTGAGTCATGTGACATCTGACTTGATTTTTTATCATTTTATTTTTTGCTATTAAGGCTTTGGTGATTTTATATTGCTAAAGCTATTTATAGTGTATCTGAACTTAGTTCAGTCCCATATAGCTATTTGAGTTAGCTGGATTGGAAGACATATGGATGTCTGACAATTTCAGATTTTCTACTCAATATTTATACATTAGATAAAGTGCTGGGCTTGTCCTAGTATTTTTAATCTAATGCTGAATATTCTGGCACCTCACTGACGATTCCAGAAGCAGAAACCAGTCTGGGGTTAGGGATATTCTCAAAGTTTGTTGGGAGCATATTTTCCAAGCTCTATATATAACATTTGTAAATACAAGCTTTATTAAATTAAGTCAGGTGACATATGACTTGATTTTTTTATCATTTTATTTTTTGCTATTAAGGCTTTGGCAATTTTATATTACTAAAGGTATTAATATATGGTGTATCTGAACTTAGTTCAGTCCCATATAGCTATTTGAGTTAGATAGCTGGATTGGAAGTTATATAGATGTCTGACAATTTTAGATTTTCTTCGCAATAGTTATACATTAGATAGTGTTGGTCTTGTCCTAGTATTTTTAATCTAATGCTGAATATTCTGGCACCTCACTGATGATGCCAGAAGCAGAAACCAGTCTGATGTTGAAAATATTCTCAAAGCTTGTTGGGAGCTTATTTTGCATGCTCTCTATATAAAATTTATGACAATAGCAAGGAAAGTAGTTTACTGTTTAAGGCTCAAACAGGATCTTTAGCAATAAGGGAAAACATAAATGGAAAAATATGGGTGATTTAGTCTGCAAGTTGAGTAAGGAAGGCATAAAAAATATTAGGCATCTGTTAATTGAATGTAAATGTCTGAAAGCAGAAATGGTACAAATAATGAAGTTGTGGAAAAATAAATATGAACAAAGCGATTATACAAAATGTGGCTTATTGGTTTTTATGCTGGATTTGGGGAAAGGGGATTTTAGATATAAAGGCAATGGAGTTGACAAAGATTATTTTGTGGAAATGGGGTGGAGCAGGATAAGAATATGGGCAAAAATGGGTTGGGGAATGGAAAGTCAAAGTGGCTAACAGATTTCTCTGGGCATAGTTGCTGAGAGATTCCTGACTGTATAAGGAGAAGTCACAGTGCATAACATCACATCTTTGTCAACTAACCTTTTGAAAGGCTAACCTTTCTATAATTCCGTGATCTTAATATTTGCTGCCTGTCTGTTAATTAAGTCTTTTTTAAAAGTTATATTTTATATATATATATATATAATTACTGTATTTAAAAATATTCAATTATAAGATTATATATACTGATTTGAAGAAATACAGATCATTGAATTATAATATTACATATATATATGTGTGTGTGTGTGTAAGCAATAAGAATTATTTTAAAATAACTATTTATGATTTAGACTTATATTAAAAACATTTTTTGATTACCTCTGAATATAAACATTAAAAGCATAAAGCTAAACTAATCCTAGATTCACAATTCAACCCTAGCCAAAAAATAAACTAAAACACTACCAATGGTTTTGCTGCTATAAGCAGACTTCTCAAGTGTAAAAAACTACAAAATAACATATTTAAAATAAACATTATCCACAATTCCACTTACCTCCCATATAGCCTTATTATTAAAAAACTCATAATTTTTAATAATAAAGATTCTTTAATCCTGTATCTTTTTCATGGATATATAAAGCAGAACTAAAATATTTATTTCTAACCTTACTTTTATGTACCCTTAATCTTTCATTTAAGCTCAAACTATTCTGACCTATATATAACTATGCCAGGAATAGTCTATAAAAAATTTCCTTTGTATTATTTAATAAATTATTCAAGTTAATACCCCTTTTTCAAGTAATTTACTTATTTCCAAACAAATTACTAATTTTACATATAATTTTATAAAAAGACAATTTAAATGATAAAGAAATAAAATCATTTTTCTTTATTCTTTACATCATTACAAATATAGAGTTTATGAGCACAGACTTTCACATGACTCACCATTCTATCTTATACCACTGATACTCTTGAACACATATATGTCAAAAAGATAAATAATCACCAATATATATATTTCATGCTAAACCAGCAATCATCAGTTGGTCCAGATTATCATCTCTATACATATATGCAATAAGTGCTTAGATATATATTAAAATAGCCAATCTTCATACTTTAATGGACAGGCTTCAAACCACTCCACACTCCAACCAGCCATCCAATTGAAGGCCACCCTGAGGCCATGACACTTTATCGACTTCAGGGTGGCCTTTGGGCATTTCATCAACAGATTTTCAATTGAATGGACAGTTGAAGAGTTGGAGTGTGGGGTAGATTGAAGCCTGTCCATTAAAGTATGAAGATTGGCTATCTTGACATATATGAGCACTTATTGCATATATGTGTAGAGATGGTAATCTGGACCAACTAATGATAGCTGGTTTAACATGAAATAAGTATATTGGTGATTATTTATCTTTTCGACATATGTGTTCAAGTGTATCAGTGATATGAGATAGAGTGATGAGTGGTATGAAAGTCTGTGCTCATATACCCTATATATTACATATATTGATAGAGGTATATAATAAGCCTGTATTTCAGTTATATCAGTACAAATATTATTCCTATTAAATAAAATGTTTTTAACATTTTATCAGAGTAGCCAAAACTCAAGTAATCTTTACAAAATTGATCTTTTTGAAATAAAGCTACCCCTCTAGAATTATTTAATCTCTTATTTCTATAATAATAATTTATTAAAGCAGCTATTTCTTTATGAGATACAGATTGATAGCTACCAGGTTTAATTGTAGACCTTAACTCTTTATTCTTAACATGACTTTTACATTTCTAATCACCAATAGTACTAAAAATTTTAATTTAACAAAATCTAACCACCACCCCCTCTTTCTACAACATATTTTATAGAAGAATCAAAATAATTAAACTCATTCACCAACTCTTTCAATTTATCACTCTCAACTACAAACAAACAATCATCAATATATCTAACAAATAACTTTAAATATAAACAATTCTTAATAAATAATTTCCTCTTCCAAATAATTAATATAAACAGGAATAAATTAAAGGAAACATAATATAACCTATTATCCACCCTTCCTTAATCTTATAAAAATTACCATTATAAGTAAAATACATAGAATCCTCCAATAATAAAGGCAAATCTTTAATAACTTTAATTTTATTCTTTGACAAAGATCCATATTTAACTAACATACATAAGTGCATCAATACTGCGTAATCTATTAACAGATTGATGCATATTGTCAATATCCAAATGACCAAATATCCAGTTACTTTTTTTTTAGTTTATTTTTTGGCTTGTCTGTTTGAGTTGTGAATTTGGGTTAATTTTAATATATATATATCTTTAGTAGTTAATTATATATCAAAACTAAACTGTAAATTGATTGAAACCTGTTAGGAGAAGCAAATGGTTGTTTTATTTTCTCTTTTTAAATTGAATTAAAAGAAACAACTTTAAAATTTCACAATTTTTCTGCAACTCCACGACCCACAGGTTGCACATCGCTGGTTTACATCTTGCAATTTAGGAGGCAGTAACGACTTATAAAATCCAAAGCACATTACTTCTTAAATTTCTTCCATTTTAAATACTTTCATATGTATTTCAGGGTGCATTCCTAGAGTTGATATTTCAGAACATATGTCTAGAGGTTGAGATTATAATATTACTAAAGTTAGGTATAAATTAGATAAGCAGCATTACAAATCAAATCGATTAATATTTAAAAAAACAAGTTAATAAAAATCAACAAAACAAATAATTGGACTTTGGTGATAAAGGTAAATGTAAAAGACTATAAGTGGTACACTGGGGACTAAAAAAATATTCCAACTATCTCACATAGAGAAATGGTAGAGAAGGGATTATTTTTTCCAATTGATAGCTTGTGAGGGGTTGAATGATTATTTCATTCTTGTATTATCCTCTAGCTAAAAACATCTTAATGCTCATTTAAAGGCAAAGCTAATCATTGGTCATGCTAGAGATATATCTTTATACTATATATTCTACTTTTGAAATACAATGAAATATAGAAAATTTGTATCTGCATTATATTTAAAAGTTTGCAATACCTGTGACAAAATATCATACAGATGTTCAAACTACAGTTTTATGAATTTTTTATAAGTAACTGAGATTATCATGTGAATGTGACAATACAGATTATACTCGAGTTTAATAATTCTTTTACTTGCTAAAGCAGTGGTTAACATCTTAAAGTGATTAGTGTATATGCCTTAATATTCCACTTTGTTATACACCCGAAATGGAGTATCTAATTAAGTGGTTGAAACCTGTTCAAACTTTCACTATTTGGCAAAATTTGCTACTACTTCCTCTCTAACCGTTCCTTTATTAAATGATTGTTAGAGAAAATATTACTTTGTAGCAAGATATTTAAGAACCAATTTACTTACCTTCTTTAATACATCAACAAATCCAGGGACTTTTTTTTAATTCGGCAGTAAAGCAGCTATCGTTTTGATGTCATACAAATGATTTGACTAAATCTGGTTTATTTCAAAACAATTTTCTAACGTCTATAAGATAAAGAAATATTGGCTAGCTAGTCAGTAATACTCTACGATTTTTGGCACTAACAACAAGCTATATTTCAATTAGTTTTCATTCTATTATAGTTAATATATTATTCTTTTTTCATCATCTTAAAGTTAGGAATCAGTATTTGCTGAATGCGAGCGAGCGAGCACATGCGGCTCTTTGACTCCAAGCTTAGGGTTCTTTTTACCATAATAAACAAGCTATTTTTATTTGTAATTTATAAATATCTTTGTCGGCTCCTGGTTGACTTACGACGTATAATAAACCCACAATCTATTCTACTAAGTTTAAACGAAAGGAAATATTTTGAAGTTGTGTTGACATCATTCAGATACTTTCATAAATTCATAATAAAAACTCATTGGATTTTCATTTCATTATTATTATTTTATTTCACTTTTTTTTAATAATAATAATTAAAAAAAAAACCTTTTCCAGTATGAAAAAGACAACTTAGTGATGTGAGCTAGAAAAGTTGTTCAAAACGGAAGAATCAAAATAATGTTCAAATACAGATACATTCAGAAAACCGTATTTTCCATCTTCCTAGCATCTCTTAATTTTTGTCACAATATTTAAACCCAAAATAGCTCATATTAAAAAGACTGTCGATCCTAGACCTAAGTAAAATGCTCTCAAACTCGAATTGTTACCTAAGACTGACGGCTAATGCAAGGTTTAAATAGTATAATCCTCTTTTAGATTATAACATTTATTCTAATTCTTTAGTCTAAAAAAATCAAACATTATTACTATATTGCAATTTTAAACAAAACAGGCTAGACAGATAATTGTTTAATTTTCGCACCTTAGATAGTATAGCTAATAACTATTCAAATATCAATCAATAGTATTGTCCTATTGACAAGTTCAGAAAGGAGACACATCACAAATTCATCCATTTCTCCACTCCGTTTTCTTCAATGTCCAACTCGTCAATTCCACATCTCACTTCCCACTTCCTATACCAACCAGCAAGATTAAACTTTTCCGTCCTTTCTTCTTGTTTCCACTCACCATTCCTTCCAAAATATTTTTCATTAAACTATTCTTTTCTCCTTAATATGTCCAATACAATTTCTCTTTATCTTCAATGTCCTCAATTTTCGTTTTTCAATTCTTTTCAAAACTTCATTTGTCATTTTATTTAGCAAACTAGTGTTTTTCATCCTTCTCCATGACATCTCCAAGATTTCCAATCTGTTACTATTTTTTTACTCATTGTCCATGATTCACAACCACCTAATAGTCCACTCCACCCATTGCACTTAATTGATCTTTTCCTTATTTCTTTTTTCAAAGGTCCAAAATATTTTCTTAGTAAATGCCTTCTTTGCCTATGCTATTTTTTTAAACATCTTAATTTCATTCTCACTCAACCAACTACTTCCTCAAATATCTATATCAATTTACCTGTTGAATTATATTATGGATTTCATTTTGCAATCTTTGTGTATTCCTCAACATCCTTTTATATTTGATTTTTTCAAAATTAACCTTTATTCCATACATCCTTCCTCCAATTTATTCAACACATTTTAAAGACTCTTTTCATCCCAGCTATGAGAACCATACCATCTGCAACTCTTTTACATTTTTTTATTCTACCTCCAACATTTGCTCCTGCACAGTATAAATATTTATTTAACATCTAAATAAATATTAAAAAGCACAGGTGACATATTACATTATTGTCTAATTCCTTTTTCTGTATTTATTTCATCAGTATCATTATTCTCCAGTCTAATTCCAATATATTCTTTATAACTATTTAAAATTGGTATTAAAAAATAAACTAATAACTGCTTACAAAATGTTACAGTTATATATTTTAATTACATTAGAATTGATTACACAAAAATTCTGAGCGTATGTGAAAGTCCCATGGAGACTAGATAAGCTGAGTTACCATGCACATCACATGACCAACAAAATATCATGACTTTAGCTTACACATATTGCTATTCACTAACAAATTTTTATTTTCCCTTGTGTGAGCTTTAAAAATCGCTGCTGAATAAAGATTTAATAAACACTACCATTTAGCATCTATCGATTACTAAAGCTTACCCAAGGTAGCAAAAGAGTAGATAATAAAAGAATCTACTCATGGATTACTATCCAATTGTTAATTCGTGGTTATTATATGAAAGATCTTTGATTAGGATATATCATTTGTTTAATTTCTCAAAAACCACTTTATCTAAAATTATTTATTAAACTAAGCTTAAACTTATGTCGAGCCCTTCATTATATAAACCAATTCACCAATTATATATCTGCATATAGATCCTGCTGATCCTTTGTTCTGTTTGATATTTAATATCTTTTAATTTATTCTACTTTCCAAAGGACTTCAATACTTTTCTAATTATAGCACTCTCAGCCGTTCCCAATGAAAGCAATTAATAATCAACTTCTTTAGTAATTTTGAGATATAATTAGGATGTGCCTCTCTCATAAAAACCAGGCTCAAGTCCATCATAAAATACATTTTTTAGAGTTATCTTATTCATTTATTTCACCTTCAATCCAATGAAGATGTGATTTTACAACAGTGAATTTTATAGTATTCCCCATACAGCAAGTTGAAGAACATAATGATTAGTCTTATGCACCATTGAATGAATTTTTTCAAACGCCTTTATGTTATTCCTATACAGCAGGGATGGCCAAGACATCGACTGTAAAGTCTCTGGAAGACAACCATAAAGCTAACATGAACATTGACAAATTATAATGATAAATTCAGAGCTGATATGAATATAAAAAAAGTAAAAATTCAAAATTATTCTAGTTTAAAAAGTTAAAGCTGTTATTGTCGATCTCAAAAATAAACCCAGGCTGGAAGAAGCTGAAAAGAATTAAATAACGCTAGAGCTAAAATTCTTAGAAATATTTAATTGCCATTTTTCTGAGGAGAAATGAAAATCAATGGATTCAAATAAGAGTTTCTGGACATTAATAAGCAGGGATAAATATCCAAATGTTTGGAGAGTTGCTGCATATTTCAATGCATTTTTTGGTTCAACATATTTGTGGGAATCAGCATTTTCCTGCATGCATGTGATAAAAACTAAACATAGATCACAATTATCGGATCTACATTTGGAATCATGTTTAAAAATTAGTTTAAGTTCATACAAGCCAAATTTTGACAAACTTGATGAAACTATGCAATGCCAAGCGTCATCAAAATAAAAAAAAATTTTTTTTTACTTAGTAATTTTTTGTAAAATTTACATCTAATTTATTTTAATACAACTCTAAAACATTTTTTTTTCCTCTATATTTTCTTGAATTTTTTTTAAAATTTAAAACCAGATCTAGAAAATAATTATTTACAGATAAATTAGTAACTGTAATTTAATAAATATTTTATAAAGCGACAAATTGTATTACTAGATGGAGATGAGGTAATTTAATAGTAGTCACAATAAAATGTCTTGACAGTCCATATCTTACAGAAAAAAAATTCATCAGTTCGTATCTTCTAAAAATGTCACCAATATTTGTGAGTATCTAAAAAGCCCTTATAAAAAAAATATATATGTCACTTTATAAATACATTCTAAAAAACAGGACTTCGAACCGTTATTTTTTTCCATTCCAGCAAAAATAACACTTTTTTTCTAGTTTCCGGTTCGAAGCCCTGGAAAAATTGTAGTCGTCCTCAAGTACACTTTCAACAAAAAAGTCACCCTCGACGTCTAAAAGTTTGACCACCTCTACTATACAGAGTCGAAGTCTCATTTCTCCACAATAAATTAGATAAAATAGCCACTCTATATACAGCTAATTTAATTACAGTAATTATTTAATTAACTATGATAACATATTGAATCTTTTAGCTTGTTAAAAGAAGTAGCAGTAAACTGAAATTTGGTTGCAGCTCAATATCTAAGTCCACTTTTCTACTTAAAAAAATACCAAGATTTCCATACTGATAACCAGTTAAAGAAAATTTGAACATTTTTCTTCCATCGCTGGCTGCTAAGATTAGTTTTTAGGTTTTGAACAATTAAACCAGTCTTTATAATTGACATTCAAAGAATTAAGTACCTTTGGCAGATCATCTTTTGAATTGGCAAAATTGATGCAATTATCTGACTTCTGTAAATACAGAATGCTTGTTTTTAAGTTAATACAGTTGTTCTTTACATTTAATAATGAAACATACTTTTAAAAAAAATTAAAGAAATGCTTTTATTCACATAAATGCATTAAAAATATAAAAAATTTCTTCAGTTTTTACATATAAAAGTGTAAGGTGATTATATTTAAAAATTACCATGCATAGTTTGGTGCAGTGATAAGGCATTGGGATCAGGAGGTTCCAGGATTGATTCTGGTGCTCACAGATCTGGCACTCGAATTTATGAACTCCCAAACAATAAAGCCATATACATTTCTTTTAATTTAAAAAGGTACTGGTACATATGGCAATCAATCCTGCTTGATGACATTGTTTCTCCAACAAAACATTGATATGTTACCGGGACATTAAATTTTCTTTAATATTTTAACAAATAAACAATCCACAGACAACTCTTTAAAATTACATTACTTTTGAAACTAATTTTATAGATTTTCAATTAATAACCTTTTTTAAAAAATAAATGTTCCTTTATTTTAGCTTTTTTAAAAAATAACCAATATTTTTTTCCTTTTGTAAGAAATGTTCCTTTAGGTTAGGTTTTTTTTGGAAAGTAATTTAATATATTTGCAAAATGTTCATTTGTTAACTTTTTTTTCACTACTGTTGATTTGATTATTTCAAACAGTTTTATTTTTGGTTGATAAACAACACCACAATAACCAATTTATTTTTGTTTGGTAAAAAATGTTCCTTTATGTTTTTGTTTTTTTTTGAGTGTGAACTGTAATCTAATATATTAGGCAATAGAGACAGCTTGAATGAATACTTTTTTTCACAAGTAGCCATTTTTTCACCAATGCAAGCTCTCACAAGCTGAGACTTTAGATTCAGGTATGCCAAATTGCCACATTTCCTAGTTTTAACATGTTTACATGAGGGGGGTGCCATTGGGTACAGTATGACAATTTGGAGAACCTTATAGTAATTCATTTAGGCTTAAAAATAATTACTTCTCACCGCATATTGGTTCATTTTCTGTCATTAAAATTATTCATACCTATCATGATAAGTTAGCGATATGTTAAGTGTCAGCATTCATATAGATGGTAAACAACATGTATCAGAGCTGATTGATACGGTAGGCTAAGTGTGAACTGCAAGAGCAATTGATCACAAATCACGCTGGTCACCGTTAGTCAAAAGACTCAATTACTGCTAGCAATTGAGAAGTTGTGCCTGATAAACAATATTTTCAACTACTTTTGGCTAGCAACAATGCCATCAAGCGGGATGGATTGTCATATGTATCAGTACCATATCAACTCACAAACCAGACTCCCAAAAAAATCAGGCCTTTTTAGCATTGATGCCAGTCTTTTCAAAGTAGATGTTAGTTGCGAGTTAAATTAAGCGATTACTTTGGAAATCTGACATGAATTTCTAAACATAACCAATACTTTATTTATGAAAGTTGAAGTAAATTTATTTTTTATATTTTAATGCCTTTATATGAATAAAAGCTATTCCTTAATTTTATATACATATATTATAATTTTTGATTTCATATAGTTCCAGAAATTAGAAATTAAAAAGTGTAGACATAATTTTTATAATTATTAATAAAGATTTATTAAATCTTTATTATAATGATTATTAGAAGAAAATAAAGTTTGTAGTGTCTTCAGAGTTTTTAATAAAAATCAAAAAATGACATATATTCAAACAAAACCAAACCCTCCTCACCAACTTTCTTGAATCTTATTGTCCCTTCTGTAGAAGGGTAATGGTGAAAAGTAAAAGTTGTTTTGATTTTTTGAAATGATAAAGAATGTTTAATTTAAACAATATTTGAATTGAATTAAAATTATTATTGATAAAATAATATAAAAATCAAATTGTTTGAAAAATAGTAAGATATTAAGAATTATTTTTATTGTAATATTGATCTATAAGTGAAAAAAAAGATTGATAGATCTTTTTGTTAGTTGAATAGTTTTTTATTCGAATTGAATATTTTAAATTATAAATCAAATTTTATTTGAAAAGATTGTTTTAATCTTAAAATTAGTATTTTTTTAAAAGAAATATTATATTATTAAAGTGATCTATTTTAAAATGATTTTGTAGTTGTGAGTTGATTAATTTGTTTTATTTATATATATAAAGTTAATATCATTTACTAGCAGTATCATAAAACCTATTGCACCTTGTATAATGACAAAATTTTAATTTTTTCATTAATAGTTTTGCTAAAATTATTTGCAAACATAAAAAAATATTGAACTGGATACTTTATCCGACTCAAGGGTTCTATCATGTAAATTAAAAAAAAAAAACAACCAAGTTTTATATGTGCAATAACACACATACTTATTTATTTTGAAATCTTATATTTTTAATTCTAAGTTGATTTTAGTATAAAATATTTTTTTTATGACGCTTGTTTTCTTTTAAAATAATTAAAAGCAAACAAAGTTTAATTAGTGCTCTTATATGTATTTTATTTAAACTAAAAAAAAAAAATTTAATGTTGATGTATTTTAAAGCTGAGATTTAGTTTTGTATTTTTTTTTTATAAAAAAATAATAATCATTTTTGTAAGATTAAGCCCTGTAAGATATTGTTTTTCTAATTAAGATTGCGCGGGAGATAACGAAGGACATAAATAGCTGGGTAATTTATTTTTTTGTTTGATTAGAGAGGAGGATTCAAAGAGACTATTCTGTTCATTCAGTTTTTATTGCTCAGCTTCTTCTTATTGAGGATCGATCCAGATTTTAGCTGTTATTGAACTGTTGCATTGTGAAAGTGACTAAATTTTTTTTTTTTGATATTGGTGCCACGGGAATCACCAAGTTGAATTTCCGTTGACCGACAATAACTCTATTTGCCACGATAATAGCAGTCATTCAGACGCCATGCCTGTAATATATGCCACGAAGAATCTCCACAACATGATGGGCTGAGCCTTTCCAAAGATGAACCTCCGGAGCTCCAAATTGTGACTTCCATCATGACCTAACTGTCAAGTCCAGAGTGGATCCCGATAATGCCTCCAGACTTCTGAACCTGTAGTAAATGACATCCGTTGTAGAGGACTCTATAAACCGAACTTTGTGTGAACAACAGAAATTAATATTATCTCGAGGTAACTTACCTTTCCATATCAAAATCAGGGCTAAATCTCTAATTAAGTCTCTCGCAAATCTCAGCTTAATCTTAAAAAGAAATTATATTTACGATGTGTAATTTATCAATTTAAATATTAATGTATTTTTGTTTATTTTACATTACAATCTTAGTAGCAAGATTTTCAATCTTAAAATGTTGCTTGTTCGAGAGTGTAGGGCGAGTGATATTTTATATGCTTAATAATTTCTCAGTTTTATGATTAACCCTTGTTAAATGCTCAGACCGACCTTAGTAGTTTTCTTTTATTTTTGTTTGTTTGTTTGCTTCGGCGTTAAACTAAATCAAACTTGGCTTTGGCTAGCGATTTCTAGGATATATGATTTATTTATTTTTGGTAGAGATTTATTTGCTATAATTCAGATTGCGTAATTCATGTTTCTTTCTTGTGTGAGACTAACCTTGGCTCGTTTCAATGTACTTGTCCATGAGCGTTTTGCAGAATTATGACATTCTTGGTTCCAACATTTCTTTTCTGGACTAAGAAAAGCTCGTCTGCGCTGTCCCGTTATTCTCCACAAACATCCATCTTACTAAATCTCTATAGGGAAAAGGGAATTGGTTGGGTGAACCGCTAGCAAGAAGATATAAGCCATTATTGTGTTATAGATAAGAAATGAACTTGTCTGCCTGGGTATTTAACGTAGTTCTGCTCGCATACACTCAATGTTAAGATCTGCTAAGTAAATGTATATCAAGTTTCATGTTTATTTTGTTATTATGTTTAATAAATTTAAAAAGTTCTTATAAGTATTTTGGCTGACGTTTGTCTCAGTGTTTTCTCAATTGTCTGAACCACATTCATTAGCTTTTGCTCTCCCTGGGTTTAGTCCGGCACATTCATGTTCGTATATCCTGCCCACCCTTAAAATAAATGTCTAGTTCCGATTTTCGGACTAGTGGCGCCCTCATGGTCAGGATATACGAAACAAAAATCTTTCGTCCGGCACATAGCTATAGTAATTTTAGCGCTACCAACGCGGGCCTTCGATTTTAAATCCCACGTGAGATTTTGTTCGGACAATTGAGGAATATTTCAGTGTTGGAGGCAAGATTCAGTAGGTAGGGATCAGTTTGTGCTAAATGGTAGAAAGCAGTTTGGAGTAGGGGGTTCATCTTTTCAATATGAATAATTAATATATATAGTTAATTAAACAGCATTCTTTAGAGTTATTACTGAACGGACGGGTCAGACAAAAAGATATTAAGAAGTTATATATTTATTTTGTTTCTTTGTTTATTAAAAAAAAAAAAATTAGCTGTTACGTTCATAAAAAAAAAAAAAAAAAGCAAGCAAAGAGTTTAGGTTCGCGTTTAAAGAAAAAAGTAAACAGTTTAACTTTTGTGCTTTAAATATATATATATAATAAATAGCAATTGAAGATTAAAAAAAAGAAATAAATTTCATAAATAGACAGAAGTTGCGTTGGGAATTTAAATAAAGTTAGAGAAGAGGCTGAAGATAGACTAGCTAGCATCATGGCCGAAATAGATTGGCAAATAAAATCTTTTACGGCTGATATTTGGGAAAGCCCATTAGAGCATTTGGAGAGCCTGCAAGAGATGTTTCGATGTCATAATTGGCAGGAGACTGAACAAGTGGCAATTGCACGCCACTATTTACAAGGAATGGCTGAGGATTGGTGGCATATCTTAAAGATCAAGCCACAGACTTTTTGGGATTACAGATGCAAATTATTGCACACTTTTTGGAGTGAAGAAAAGCAGTATCATATCTTCATCAATATATCACAAGAAAGATATATTAGGGATAATGGAGAAACTTATACCCAGTTTTTCTGCAGACAAGCAGCAAGGCTGAAGTCATTGATAGCTTTCTCTTTGTCTGAGAGGCTGATATGCCGAATTGTATTGGGCAATATGCCAAGGGATATACATCAGATCATGTTGTGTAGTAACAACATTCACTTTGAAGAAATGATCAAACTGTTAAATGAAATTGAACATAATCAGGCCCAAGAAGAAGTGGAGAAAAGAACAATGCAGGGCGATCAGATAATTTCGATAGAAAAAGGTCAAAAGAGTCAATTATCAACTCCAATTAAAAAAAGTAAAGAAAGCCATAGGACTGTAGCTAATGTGATGGTGGATCAAGAAGAACCAGCATGGAATGGAGCTATGCAGACTTGCCCAATTGTCAGTATAAAGACTGGAGACATCATTACAGAAGCATTGGTTGATTCAGGAAGTCAAATGTCATTGCTCTCTAGTAAGTTTTATGTGAAAATAAAGAAAGACCAGCCACGTTTGTATACACTGCCAATAAAAAGAATGCAGGTGACACTGGCCAATGGCAAGAAGGCAAATATTGAAACCAAACAGGTGTGGTTACATTTGCATCTGGGTAACATAGAGTTAGACCATGTCTTTTTGATAATGCCTGGTCTCATACAAGATGTTATAATTGGGACTGATTTTTTGTACAGGCATAAATGTGTTTTGGATTATGACAAATGTTTATTTCTTTGCCAAGAAGTTTTGATGCCATTTGAAGGGCTAAAGAGTTATAAGCCACTTCAGGTACAGTGTGTTCAGCAAGTGAGGGATACCGTGGAAATGCAAAATAAAGTGTCGCAATCCATGTTAAAAGGAATGGAAGAACAACACCCTCTAATGGAACTGTTGAGGGAGTTCTATTCAGTTTTTTCGAATAGGCCTAAGATCATTGAGGGGTATGTGCATCGCATTCAAGTTAAGGATGAAAGCCATTTCCAGAGTCGTTCATATCCCATTCCGTTTCAATATAAGGCTGAAGTAGATCTTCAAATACAGCAAATGATTGAATGGGGAGTTATTGAAAAGCACACATCTCCATATGTTAACCCATTAGTAGTGGTAAAGAAAAAAGATGGATCTGTCAGAATATGTTTGGATGCCCGGCGGTTAAATGCCATTACCGTTCCTGAAAGAAACATTCCACCTACAATAACAGAACTTCTCTCAAAATTTCAAGGGAAAACCATTTTTTCTACATTGGACTTGACATCCAGTTATTGGCAGATCCCTCTACATCCATTTGACCGCAAATATACTGCCTTCCGCTATGAAGGGCATACGTATGCGTTTAAGCGTATGCCTTTTGGATTAATCAATAGTGGTTCAGGACTTCTAAAGTGTTTGGATCAAGTGTTATCAGACAAAATCAAGAGTCTGATTGTGATATATATGGATGACATAGTCATCGCATCTAAAAATATGGAAGAACATATGGAACACTTGAAAATGTTCTTAATGGAGTGTTACCAGAAAAACATTACCATCAATTTACAAAAAAGTTGCCTGGTCCAGGAGGAGGTTACATTTTTAGGCTTTTTAATTGGGAAAGAGGGTATTAAACCTCATCCCGAGAAACTAACAGCGATACAACATTTTCCCACACCCACTAATAGGCGTCAGGTACGGTCTTTTCTGGGATTATGCAATTTTTATCATAAATTCTATGAAAATTTTGCATTAGATGCTGCAAATTTGGTTCAGTTATTGACAAAAGACCAAAAATGGGTATGGGAGTACAAACAGGAGCAGGAATTTCAACACATTAAAAACAAGTTCTTGGAACAGGTGGTTCTAGCCTACCCTGACTTTTCACAAACTTTTTATGTTCAGACCGACAGCAGTGGGCAAGGGCTTGGAGTCGTGTTATTTCAAATTGACAAACAAAAACGTCACAGAGTGTTGTATTTTTGTAGCCGCAAGCTAAAAGGGGCGGAAAATAATTACACGACGACAGAAAAGGAAGCTTTGGCCATTGTTTGGGCTTTCAGTAAATTCAAACAATTCCTGCTTGGGTCAGAGATTGTTGTAATTACGGATCATAAGAGCTTGGAATTTCTTAATAGCAGTTATTTATCGAATGATCGATTGATACGTTGGAGTCTTACGCTACAGAAATTCCAATATAAAGTTCTATATTGTAAAGGAAAGGAAAATATTGTGGCGGATATTTTGAGTCGCCATCCCGTAGATCTGACCCCACATCATCTTGAGCCCAACAATCTAAGTATTGCAGCATTCACATTGACCATAGATGAGTCCATAGAGCAACAATTACTAAGGCTATCTGAAATACAGGAGACCAGCCCAGAGTATGCACAAATCATGACATATAAGAAAGGAATAGGAACTTCAGACCCCAGTGACACAGCAACATTGGAAAAATATGAAGCCTATAGAATAAAAGATGGTGTATTGCAATACAGAGTCGCCTCAGAACAAGACTCATGGCGAATTCTTATACCCCAAACACTCAGGAACAAACTTATAGAGTATATACATTGCCTTTATGGACACTATGGACCACGTAAAGTAGAACATGTGCTCAGGGAAGTATTTTACTGGCCAAGTTTATATTCAAATGTTGTATCAGTTTTGGGAAAATGTCATGTGTGTTCACAAACTAAATATGTAAATAAGAGATTTACTGGGATCTTGCAGCCTATTTTAGCACACAACCCTAATGAAATGTTGGCCATAGATTTTTATGGGCCTTTACCTGCCTATAAACGATACCGATATTTAATCGTAATGTACGACATATTTTCTAAGTATGTAACTGCATATCCGTTAAGAAAGGCGGATACACGAAGTACTATCCGGATCTTACAGGAGCATCAGTTTCCTAAGATTGGTAGGCCCCAGATGATACTTACAGATCATGGGACACCCTTTAAATCTCACCACTGGAAAAAGTGGATTCAGCAACAGGGCATTCAGCATGTATTAACATCTATTCGTAATCCTCAATCGAATCCCTGTGAGAGAGTCATGAGGGAGTTAAACCGTTTATTTCGGCTTTATGTCAGCGAAAATCACCGTGGATGGGTGAATCAGACGGGAAACATCACTAACTACATAAATTGGACACAGAATGAATCTACAGGGTTTGCCCCCATCAGATTACATTTTGGACAGAATTATCCAATGCTGATAAAGGCTCCCTTGCCTGTAGATCGGGACAAAATTGATAAAGAAATGGATAAAAGAAAGGCTCGAATAAAGTTGAAACATATGGCTGAAGTACGCATAAAGCGGGGAAATCCACGACCATGTAGATTTGAGGTAGGGGACTTGGTTTTTGTACGAAAACCTCATGTCAGCAATCCAACCCAGCATCAATATAAGAAATTTTTCCCAGTATATGAGGGACCCTTCACTATACAAAAGAAAAATGGTCCGAATGCCTTTGTATTGGAAGATGAGCGTGGGGTTTATGGATCTTATAATGCACGAAGCCTTAGGCCAGCCACCTAAAAGATAGGAGGTACACTTAAGGAATTGATCTCAGGGCAAATGTTCAGCCAGGGGGAGGGGATTTAAAAGTTTTAAATGTTGGGGTTTAAAGTTTGAAAAAAAAAAAAAGAAATAGCAAATAGATGCTTTTATTTTTTTTTTTTGTTGGCGTGAAGGGGCAGTTGAACTGGATACTTTATCCGATTCAAGGGTTCTATCATGTAAATTGGAAAAAAAAAACAAGTTTTATATGTGCAATAACACACATACTTATTTATTTTGAAATCTTATATTTTTAATTCTAAGTTGATTTTAGTATAAAATATTTTTTTTATGACGCTTGTTTTCTTTTAAAATAATTAAAAGCAAACAAAGTTTAATTAGTGCTCTTATATGTATTTTATTTAAACTAAAAAAAAAAAAATTTAATGTTGATGTATTTTAAAGCTGAGATTTGGTTTTGTATTTTTTTTTTATAAAAAAATAATAATCATTTTTGTAAGATTAAGCCCTGTAAGATATTGTTTTTCTAATTAAGATTGCACGGGAGATAACAAAGGACATAAATAGCTGGGTAATTTTTTTTTTTTTTTGATTAGAGAGGAGGATTCAAAGAGACTATTCTGTTCATTCAGTTTTTATTGCTCGGCTTCTTCTTATTGAGGATCGATCCAGATTTTAGCTGTTATTGAACTGTTGCATTGTGAAAGTGACTAAATTTTTTTTTTTTGATATTGGTGCCACGGGAATCACCAAGTTGAATTTCCGTTGACCGACAATAACTCTATTTGCCACGATAATAGCAGTCATTCAGACACCATGCCTGTAATATACGCCACGAAGAATCTCCACAACATGATGGGCTGAGCCTTTCCAAAGATGAACCTCCGGAGCTCCAAATTGTGACTTCCATCATGACCTAACTGTCAAGTCCAGAGTGGATCCCGATAATGCCTCCAGACTTCTGAACCTGTAGTAAATGACATCCGTTGTAGAGGACTCTATAAACCGAACTTTGTGTGAACAACAGAAATTAATATTATCTCGAGGTAACTTACCTTTCCATATCAAAATCAGGGCTAAATCTCTAATTAAGTCTCTCGCAAATCTCAGCTTAATCTTAAAAAGAAATTATATTTACGATGTGTAATTGATCAATTTAAATATTAATGTATTTTTGTTTATTTTACATTACAATCTTAGTAGCAAGATTTTCAATCTTAAAATGTTGCTTGTTCGAGAGTGTAGGGCGAGTGATATTTTATATGCTTAATAATTTCTCAGTTTTATGATTAACCATTGTTAAATGCTCAGACCGACCTTAGTAGTTTTCTTTTATTTTTGTTTGTTTGTTTGCTTCGGCGTTAAACTAAATCAAACTTGGCTTTGGCTAGCGATTTCTAGGATATATGATTTATTTATTTTTGGTAGAGATTTATTTGCTATAATTCAGATTGCGTAATTCATGTTTCTTTCTTGTGTGAGACTAACCTTGGCTCATTTCAATGTACTTGTCCATGAGCGTTTTGCAGAATTATGACATTCTTGGTTCCAACATTTCTTTTCTGGACTAAGAAAAGCTCGTCTGCGCTGTCCCGTTATTCTCCACAAACATCCATCTTACTAAATCTCTATAGGGAAAAGGGAATTGGTTGGGTGAACCGCTAGCAAGAAGATATAAGCCATTATTGTGTTATAGATAAGAAATGAACTTGTCTGCCTGGGTATTTAACGTAGTTCTGCTCGCATACACTCAATGTTAAGATCTGCTAAGTAAATGTATATCAAGTTTCATGTTTATTTTGTTATTATGTTTAATAAATTTAAAAAGTTCTTATAAGTATTTTGGCTGACGTTTGTCTCAGTGTTTTCTCAATTGTCTGAACCACATTCATTAGCTTTTGCTCTCCCTGGGTTTAGTCCGGCACATTCATGTTCGTATATCCTGCCCACCCTTAAAATAAATGTCTAGTTGATGTGATGTGATGTATTATGGCTTCTCCTTAAACGAAGTCAAGAATATCTCAGCAATTAAGCCCAGATAAACCTGTTAGCCACTTTCTTTTACATTCCCCACTCTAAATTTACCCATAATCTGCTCTATCCCATTTCCACAACATAATTTTTGTCAACTCTATAACCTTTATATCTAAATCCCCCTTATCTTTTCCCAAACCTAGCATAAAAACCAATAATTCACTTTCTGTATAATCACTCTTTTCATATTTATTTTTCCACAACTTCATTATATGTACCCTTTCTTGTTTTCAAACATTTACATTCAATTAACAAATGCCTAATATTTTCAATTCCTTCCTTACATAATTTACAAAATAAATCACCCATATTTTTCCATTTACATGTATATTCTTTTGTAGCTAAAGATCCCGTTCGAGCCTTAAACAATAAACTACTTTCCTTACTATTATCATATATTAACTCACACCTAATATTATATTTAAACTCTTTTTACTCTCCATACTATTTCTCCATCTCTCTAACTCCCTAGTCTTTATTAATAAATTTATTTTTTTATCCAAATTTCAATTAGACTGAAAATTAGGAAGTAGGTGAAAACAGAGTTATAAGATTTCGTCACAATAGACACAAAAAAAAAGGGGGGGGGGGTAAAAAGCTTATAAAAAAGTACAAAAATTATTTTGAAAATGATGTCTTTCATTCTTCAAAATGTTTATCAGCATCAAATAGCTTTTTTTTTAAAAAAAAAAAAAAGGATTAATTTATACAAAAAATTAATGTTATACATAATATGAAATGCAAAAATCAAATGTTATTCAATGTATTGTAAGAAATGAGCTCCATTAATATAATCATTCAAAAATTACCCCCAAATGTAATTAATTTCTTTTTTTTAACCACAAAGGGAAGAGTGTTTATCTTATACAATATCCCCAGACTAGTTTCTAGCTTATGGTTTTCATCAATCAGAGTCTTGGATCTAAGAGCAGTGCACCTGATCTTTGGATCTAATGCACCCCTCTAGCACCCACTTTTTATCTTTTTTGATTAACTATAAAACTATCAGCACAAAATGAAAACCCAATGTTTCAATTCAAGCTAATTTGCTTGCATAGTCATACATATCTGAATCCAGTTCAGTAATGATTACTACAACTTGCACTAGGTGGTACTAATACAGAAATTGGCTATTGTTTTAACAGCTTGTGTAAACATAAGAAAAGGCCGCCAAGTATTATTTTAATGGATTAAATGCCAAAAGCTTGTATTTTTGAATTTGAAGTAAATTCCAAAGCAATATGAAAATCACTTCATACTTAAATAAAGTATTTAAAATACTGAATACAAGTTTAATGCATTTCTAGTACTGACTATCCTTGTCAAAAGTAACCATTAATATACATAATAAACAAAAGACTGGAATAAACTCTATAATATTCAAAATACATTATATAAAAATAAATAATAGTTATTACCAGCTTACTGCACGTTTATTATCCTGAGTAGCATTTTACAGCTAAACTTTGAAAATTAAAAAAAAAATCAGTTTTATTAAAGTCACACATTAATGTTCTCACATAAATACTGATTTTCCATAACTTAGTTATATTAACATAATTATAATTTATTTAATAAATTGTGTCATATTTATAAAATGCACCTCTTTGATTTTTCTTCCCTGAAATCATTTTCCACATGCAAAATAAAAACATCAAACTGAACTTTCTGCAAATGCAGATTTAAATCTATCTGAAAAATATTGTAATCTATTATATAAAACTTCGTGAATTCCCTTTTTCAATGCTCATTTAGACTCACCAATGTAATTGAACTCATCTGTACACTTCCACTTTATATATAATACATTTATTGATTTTATCGGCATTTTTTCTATTAATAATTAATTTACCAGTTCTTGGTGCTGCATTAAATACAACATTAAAATAAGAATAAATTAACATTCTACTATTTATATATAAGAAAATCACATAGGCAAAACTCTCCATACAGAAGCGCCACTCAGTGCAAGCCAGAATAATCAATGGATACAGGAAGGTTTGTGCATAAAATCCTTATCTAATACCTACTCATTCAATATTGCCAGACTAGTTTCTAGCTTGTGGCTTTCATCAGTTAGGAGTCTTGGATCTGAGAGCACTGCACCTAGATCTTAGAATCTAATGCAACCCTCCCTATCCACAAACCTTTCTGCATCCATTGATTACTCTGGCTTGCATTGAGTGGTGTTACTGTATGGAAAGTTTTACCTGTGTGAAGACAGCTTGTGTAAGCATAAAGAATGATTATCATGTTATGATAAGGCAGTTCTCAACCTGTGGATCGTGACGAGGGTTGAACAACCCTTTCACAGGGGTCACCTAAGACCATTAAAAAACACATTTTTGATTCATAATAGTAGCAAAATTAAAGATTGGTAGTCATCACAACCTAAGGAACTGTATTAAAGAGTTGCGACATTAGGAAAGTTGAGAGCCATTGTGATAAGGAAATCCATTGTTTTCTTTCTCTTTAATATCCATCTTTCTCCATCTGTATATAAATCTGTATAATGGATTTAAAATATCCTTCCTATTTTATCCTACATTCAAGAATTCATTAGCATATATTTCATTATTGAATATTTTATCACTTTCAAATTTACATAATATATTACTTCTAAATAAAAATGCATGTAGAAAATGATTTGAAGAAAAACAAAAGCCTATTTTATAAATAACTTAGATAATTTATTAAATAAATATTGTGTTAATATATATATAATGGAAAGTTGATAATGTTAATATTGTACGTCTAATGACATTTTTTTTTTTTAATTTTAAGTGTAAAATGCTATTCAGAACAATAAATATGCTGTAAGCTGGCTATAGTTACTATTTATTTTTATATATTTTGAATATTGTAACGTTTATTCCAGTGGGTTTTTTTTAAATAAATGCATATTGAATATAATGATTGCCTTTTGCTTCACATGTGTATTAAGGTTGTATTTAATATTTTCTTTGAATATAAAATGGTATAATTATTGTCTTTATTACATTTCAGTGGTATGATTTTTAAGTTTTATTATCTATTCATTTATTTACCAGACAAAATTATTTTATCTTACATATAATGCTATAGAATAAATATCATTTAACACCAAATAATGAAAAACACTGAAGGAAAAAAAAGACTTAATAAACATTTTATTGCAAATTTTTACATCAAATTATTTAACAACCTGTTTAACTAAACATGGAAGAATACACTAAAAAACAAACCAATAATAATCATAATAAACAAATAGACAATGGAAATAAATAAATAAACATTTAAATAAATGGATGAAAAAAAAATTAATTGTAATAAGATATTAACATATTCATTCTAACATTAGAAAGTGGTTATTTATTTACACAATTAACAAAAGAATTTTTTCTCAAGAAACTCTTAAATGTGAGTAGAAATAAAAAATATATAAATATTTATATACACACAAAAGGAATTATTATATTCCCTCTTCAAAAAATGAAAAATAAATGAAGAAAGCCCGAATACTGAAAACATTGATAAAATGTTGTTAAAGATCAGCATTATTTCATTTATTTATAAGGTAAACTTATGTAACATCAAAAACGGTTTGTTCACTAATTTAGTTTACATATATATTTTATTTTTTAAAAAAAAATTATTTTTTTTTCCTTTTAAAAAAGTTAAATATTTTTCAACATTATTAAATCTTTTTTTAAAACAAGTATATATATATATTTTTTTAATTTACATATTTTTAAAAATGTACAAATCTGTGATAGATGAAATACAAGATATGCAAAGCATAAATACAGCATATATTAAACTAACTGATTTTAGTAGTCTAAGGTATATGGCAGTGTAATATTTGGAAATCGGTTAAGATTTAAGGCTACAAAATGAAAGGGAACAAAACATCAATTCATCCAGTCCATTCTTGATAAATATATATATATTATTAAATATGATACTAAAAAGAAAAATAACAAATATTTACTTGAAACAATAACAATAGCATTTTTTTTTTACAAAAAAAAAATTAAAACATTAACCAAAATGTAGGTACTTTCAATTGTAATTTCTTAACATGTTTTACGAACAATTGTGAATTAAAATTAGACTTCTGATGGCAACTAACACCACACTGTCTAAAATCTTTCAAATTCATAATACTAAATTACTTAATGCATGAAATCATCTATTCCATATATTAAAAAAAAAAAATCCACAGCCTTATAACTTTTTTTATAAATTTAAAACTGAACTATTCAGATTTTTTAAAAAAAAGAAAAGGACAAAATTCTTAAAATGTTGATAAATCAATTCTTTGCGTATTATTCCGACATGTGCAAAAGTTGTCACTCATACAAACCTTCAAAAAAATATTGAACATTAAAGTTATGTCTAAATGCAGCTGTAAACTTAAGTTGGGTAAATTATACTAATGTAATGGCAAAAAATTATATTCTCAGACCATCTAACATTCAGTAATAAGGCAGAAATTCTCAATCTTCTCAAATTCAGAGTGTGTTTAAAAAAAAGGCCAAGAAAGGGAATCCCTGAAGAGAAAGAGGGAGAGTTGTATAAGTCAACGTTAAAAAATTTCCCATTATTCTAATTTATCTATTCAAATTGCTGCTGCCTTCAGCTTTATACATCGATATATATTTAGCAATAAAGAGGTGATCCTTATCTAGTTTTTGGAAACTTGCCATTGTGAGATAAAAATACGCAACACTGTGTGATCTTTTCATGACATATTGCAAACACTGCATTAAATAAGAGTCTTTACACAAATATTTACATCAGTTAAACAAAATACAATTTCTATTAGGATTCCTAAGATATTTGCAAATGTTCTACTTAATATATGTTTTTAATGGTAATAAAATACTCTAGTACATAAGAAAAAAATAAATAAATAAGCCCAAGTTTTTAAATTATAAAACACTTTTTGCAATAAATGTATTCTCGCAAAAAAAAAATAATAATAATAAATACTCCCATTCTATACTTGGTTTAAAATGAGATGGAGATATGAATTAAATAATGGTGCATTAACTTTTAAATAATCAGGTTGGGTGAAGTAGTAAGTTTATGTTTATTTCTAAATTGAATCAAATATAAAATTTAATTACTAAAGCATTATTTCTTAATACATGTACTTCCATTAAATAATTTGGTTATTTCTGTACGGAAAACAAAATTTCCTAAACTGTTTCATGAATGCTGGTCTTCGCATGAGTTATAAACTTGTAAAAATATATATATAACCAATTAAATCTATTGACATTTTACTTACTTAAAAAAATACTGTAACTACAAAATTAATCAGCACCTTATCTTGAAATGTTAACAGATATTCCAAAAGATTCTCCTGATAAAATATTGCCTTTCATTATGAATGTCATTGCATAAATTTTCTAAAGTATTCAATGAACATTTTAAAAGTTGCAATTTCAAAACAAAAAATTCAGTTCATTATAATAAATTATGCAATTTCAAAACAAAAAATTCAGTTCATTATAATAAATTATCTCTCAAAATTGATCAAGAACACACTGAATTCATATCCATTTTAGTGATGAGCCTTTAAAAATGTGAACAATTAAAAAAAAATTACCGCCAATAATTTAGAACGTAAACAGCATCGAATGTGATTAATAAATGAAACTGCATGCAACCAATGCAGTTTTGTGTTGTACACTATTAAATAAATTACTAAATATATGATACAATATCCATACATACTTATATATATATATAAATTACATATAGGTGTGAATACATATGTACACTAAGTTTATATATACTAACACAAAGCAAGCTTAAAAAATTGGCACCTACCAAATTTGGTGTAGTTATGTGTATGATACAATATCATATAAATATAAAATTTATATATATGTGTGTGTGTGTGTATGCAATCTTATGTTAAAAATATTTTTATGGGCAAAAAGTATTAATACTGTAAATGGGTTCATAGGTTCCTGCAGTTGGTTGCTTATTATTTTCACCCCAAAGCTTTGGCTGAATCCACTGTCAGCTGCAGAACCACACATGGTACCCAGTTAATGATAGGTAAGATACAGACAATATCTTACCTAAAACAACCACATATAGATGAACCTGAAAACTGTACTCATATATACTCTTATACACACGCAAACGTGTACATAAATAGAAAAAACACAAACAATTTTATTTTTAAAAAAACCTGGCATTTATCAAATATAGTTTGCATATGTGTGGCTGTATGTATGTATATATGAAAATTTAAAATAAAATAGAAAAGTGTTTGTACATGTGTGTGTATGTATATGTGAACTTTAAAAAAGTCAACTTGAATGTGGGTGTGCATGTACACTTCCAAATGAATTGTAGGTGTACATCTGTACATTACATATGATACATATATTTAAATTACATATATACCTTATACATAATGGAAACAATAAATACATTTCAACAGGAAAGTAAGTTTTCCCACATTAAATTAATATATGAACTACATAATTATTTTGTAAACAGAATTAATAGGAAGACTTTAAAATATAGTTTATTGTAAATAGAAATGATTGCCTCAATAATAATATAATGTAAAAACAGAGAGAAACTGCAAATAGCATATTTTGAATAATTGATAATCCACAAGGAAGATATTCAAGTTTTTATATCTCATATTTCAATTAATACTCAAGCTTATTATAGACGGTACTAGAGTGAAAAACAGCCCATTTTATCAACCAGTACATATTTATTATTGTTAATTATGTTTTGATGAGTAATGTAAATAATGAAAGAAGTTGAGAAAATATTGCATTCTTTTTCAAATGAAGAAACTGCAGATATTTTCACAGTATACAAGTTTACCGTTCCTAATTAACTCTTAGTATGCACTCAAGATGAACACTTCAGGTAGTGTTGTAATTACTTCTCATGTCCATAAACAATAACTTATGCTTTTTTTTTTTTGCTATCAGTTGCAATCTTCATACAATAAACAAATAAGTGTGACCTCCTACATTATAGTTTTAGTTATTATTCCTAATGGAAACTATTGTCAATAGAGAAAATAAACTTATTGGACACTGATATGCTAGCTGACAGATTCTAAATTTTTATGCATAACATCGATTAAAACAGAGAAATATTTTTTATCATACGACCAATAATACATTACTTAATCTTAACTTCCACATTGTTATTCAATAGCAAATTCTTCTATTCTCTCTACAGTTATGCCATCTAGTGTAAGGCAGATATTACTTAAATTATATATATATTATTGCAAATTTACATGATTGATGAAATATTTTATATCAACAACATTGTTACAGGATTTTTTCCTTTAAAGACATTTTTATAAAAATTTATTAATAACTTTTGTTACCAAATTAAACACTATTAATATGAAGACCACTGTATTATAAAAAATAAATTGGACAATGAGGTCACTGAATGTTAAGCCAAAAGGGATTAATCACCGATATGTAAAATGACATGCTAGAGCTATATCTACTAAAGTCCCTCCTTTGATAGAATAAATAGCTAATATTTTATAATACTAATGGTGCGACATGTATAAAAAAAATGTTAATTTTTTTATTTATTTCAGGTCATATAAAGAATTCAATTTAAAAGTAGAAAGAAAAAAATATAATTAAAAACTAATGTTTATTTATCAAAAAAAAAAACTATAACTTTGAAAACATTAAGCGTGTCAAAAATTCGATAAAAAATAAAGACCATAATTCCTTGCAATATAATTCTTCAATGCCATATTGTTGCTATGGTAATGCTCTGCTTAATTAGTGCCATGGCAGTTGTCAAATTCTTGAATGTAAAGTCCTTGGATCAATTCTGATTTTGGAACTACCAGTGTTAGAACTTATTATATATTTCCAAGCAATGGAGCTTTTCAATTACTTTTATCTATAGTATAGGAAATTGGTTAGACTTCTGGGCTGATGGATGGTTGTGCTAGACTGAGTGAAAAGATGAACACACTAATAAAAACAATAACTAATAATAGTGATAATAAATGGTAATTCCAGCCAGAATATATGTAATGTGAGAAAAACGATGTTATTTTACTTTGGACATTAAATGATCTTATAAGTTAAAACTTGCTGTAAAACGGTAGTAACTGCTATATACATATATATTTTAAAGGTGAATCTTTATAAAAACAAGATCACCAAAGGTTCTACTAATACAATCCTAACATTGGAAGTAAAAACAAAGGTATAATTTTTAATTTTGTTGGCTGTTTTTTTTTAACATGATAATCAAGCTGTGAAATTTATTAGAATGCATTCTTTTTATTACAAGAAAAAAAAAACTAGAGATTAAATTGTCATTAACACAACTGAACAGAATTACATAAACCTTTCAAAATTATAAACCTTGCTTACATATTGTGAGAACTTGTTTACAATTCCAGACTTATGTTTCATGATGTTTTTATTATTACTGTAAATAATAATAATAATAATAATAATAATAATAATAATAATAAAAAAAGATAGCTTAGAATTTCTAACATTTTAACAATTAAATTTTTATTTGGCAATTAAAAAAAAAAAAGAACACAAGTCAAATTTTAATGTTTGCTTTAAGACATGTAAAAAAACAATCTTTTTAACGTTTTTATTTTATGTAAAATATCTCTTTATAGGCATTCTCTTACTTGAGTAAATTTGATTTACAGAAATATTTCCTGGAAAATATATAGTGCAATACATAAGCAAAACTTTGAATTAGCTCTTTTGTGCGTCATATTGTGTTTATTTCCATTTATTAAAAAAATAATTTTATAGACGACTGCTATGTTTAATAGTTAAATAAACTTGAATGGAAATTCAATTTATATAAAAAATGGAATTATGCAAAAAATCATAGTAAGCTACATTTTCGTACACAAATGACTGTTTATATTTTTGCATAGATTCATTATATGTGAATGTTTAATGTATATGTACATATTTCTTCACTCTACATATATATAATAATGTGGAAACCTTTTCAAAAATTTTAATTAATAATTAAATCATGATATGTAATATATATTGTAATTTCATTACAATTCAATTAACAATAATTTGCAACTTTCTAAGTAGAATTTCACTAAATCTTTAAATTAAATGCAATGTAAAAAATATCTAAAAATATATATAATTGAATTTAAAGTAAATAAATAAGTAGTTGAAAATCAATTTTTATCGGAGACGAGTTGTTTTTTTTATAAATATGAATTCAGAAAATAATCAAATAAATTTACTATTTACTCCCTCTACCAACAAAATACCAAACTAACAATTAAAATTTTTAATCCTGTATTTTATCATTGGATTTTTTTCTAGTTTCATTAATGACTGTAATTTCAATAATAAAATTGTATTTCTTTACAAAATGGTGCAGGAATTTTAAACATGCATACAAGTGTGTTTCTACATAAACTGTAACTTTTTGAAATATCAGTTTATAAGGTAATCTATCTTAAAAAATATCTAGTTTCTCTCTCTGCAGCTGAAATTAGTAACTCCTTTGCAGTAAAGAACCATTTTCAATCTAATTTTAAAAAAGTAATATAAAGAGACCTTTTAGTTAAAGTGCGTGAGAGGGGTGAAGAGCTTTAAAAAAAAAAAAAAAGTAATAATAGTAAGATATAGATATCAAAAAATATTTTTATATACATAAGCCTACAGTAACCAATCAAATCAATTCAGTGCTTCTTAACTGCACTTTACAATCTCCCCAGATATCGAATCAATGGAGAAAAAAGACTTTTCTCTTATTATATATATATTTCGTGAATAACTTTAACCTTTATATATGTGAACAATTATTATATGCTAATATCAAAAAAATGTAACTAACACTCATTCAAGTACAAACCTATTGTTAAGTTTTTTGGATGACTCAACATCAAGTCTGAGGTTCACAATATTTAGAGGGTTAGAATAACTATCCACTCAAATGCTATTTAGCGTAAACTTAAACATGAAGTACTATATTTGTTCTTTGATCTTATAACTTCTTTATGCAATGATTAATTTTATAAAACAAATAAATCCACCTTTTGTTAATCACTTTAACAATGTTCTATTGTATTCTTCTACTCGATCAATCCAAGTTTCAACTGACCAGCAGTCTTCTTCAGGGTTAAAATATATGAATATATTGATATATATTGATTAGATAAACTTTTTATATATTCATGTACTCATATATTTTAGCTCTGAAGATAACTGCTAGTGAATTAAAGCCATTAGATTGACAAGAGTAAAAAAAAAATACATTGTTAAAATGATTCTTTATTCATTTTATAAATTGAAACAATCAATGACTATTAATCTCATAATAAAATATCTAACCTTAATAATTAAATCCCCAACCTACAACCAATTTCTGGCTTCCATGCTTATCGATGAGGCTAAGGATTCAAAGTTGGACAGAATGTGGACACATATCCGACTACCACTTTTAACTCCATTTTACCTATCAAGCTGAAAATCTGAAATTCAAATCAGCCTAATTTTATACCCAAGTCAACCTGACTGAATAGTATATATTATATAGGTGATTACCCAAGCTTAATCTAAATAGCACTAGAATCAAGAGTTGATTATCACCTTAAGCTAAGGAGTTTGTTGTCTTCTATATAAACTATTTGAATGACTTTTAATAGTGTGTTTGAAAAAACTTGCTCATTTGCCAAAGTATATTAATTTAAAAAGTGAAATAAGTTCAAAAGCTACAATTATATAGTCAAAACTGCATAGGCTGTATAATGTCTTGATGTGGATTTTTTAAATGGATGTCAAGTACAAATAATGAGACAAGAAATTTCCAATAAATATGTTTCTTAGGAATAAAAAAATATTTTAAAAAAAAAAAAACTTTATAATTCCAACCTCCTTCAATATAGTACTTTCAACATTAACATCTTTGTCCCCAAGGTACAGCAATTTTTTGAAATATTTGGTTAAAAAAAAATTGTTCTGCACTGATCATAGAATAAGCAAACACCGGAAATACCTCTTCACACTTTATTAAATATCAAGCAAATTTCTTGTAAAACTCGATTCATGTGCACCTGCCTGTATTGTATAATTTTTGCGCATCTTTAATACATCTCTACCGCACAATTCCATATGCTTTTCTTTTAGCAATTTCTTTTACAGTATTGTACACAAGTGCATGGATCACATTTTTATTTAGTACCATTCTGCCAACTCACTTTATTAAAAAAACACTCTGGGAATATTTATCCACCAACTCTATGTAAAACAATCTCTATTACTTTAACAAATCATCAAACATCTTTAAAAAAATTTCCAAGTGACACTAAAGATTTGAATCTGAAGTCTTAAAAATGGCAGACTAAACTATAAAGCTTTTATAAAACAGATTCATGATGTTAATCCTGTCTTTGAAAGTGCTTTATTTTCATTCTTAATGTGCCTATAAATCTGTAAGATACTAAATCTGACCCAATAGACATATTTGAAATTACAGTTTTGAAACTGAAACCACTCTAACCAATGGCATATTAAGAGTTAATTCTAACAGCTTAACTACACATGATCCCATTAGTTATGGTTCCATGACTGTTGGAAGTGTGTGGTCATAATATTTTATAATGTTAATTAAAACATTAAATCTAAAATGTAATCATTAAATAAACATACAGAAATTATAATAAATTCATAATTTTCCAATAGCTAAGTTGTCTCCAAATGTAATTCACAGGATAATGGCCAAAATATAATAAACCAATAGAACATTTGCAATCCATTGTCATGGTAATCTTCATTTATTCTCTACAGAATGCCTTGACAACAAGTTGTGGATATTCTATTGGTTTATTAAGCTTTGATTGTTATGCTGTTAAAAAATTATAATATATTTCTAGTAAGTGAAATATAATGATAAAATACTCCATTTAAAAATATAAAAAAGTGAAGTATTTTATATATTCATAAATCAAAAAATACTGATGTAATTTGGATATAGTATACATATATACAACCACAAAGAGATGTGTGGCTGTTTACATGTGAATATATATATATATTCACATAATAATGCAACAAAGATTTTCATAATTAAATGATGAAATTAAAAAAAAAATTGGAAATATTATGTATCGACCCTCCACATTGAAAAATTCCTGCAATTAGTAATAAAAGAAGTATGTTATTTAATCTTTAAAAAGATCCCAAATCACAGAGGTTGAAATTTTCTCTAAGTAAATGGGTTGCTAATATTTCAATAGATTCATTTATCGTTATCAAAGCTTTGGTGTCTCAAAGTACCGTTGTGCCCCAAGTAATTGTGTCAGAATTAAAGTCTCTTCAATTCTCTTCGTTGATTATTTTATTAGGGAGTTGACCAATCATAGTAAAAGAAACTAAGAAACAAAATTGTATATCGTCTATTTTTTTTTTTTTTTGTGGTCGACCAACTCCCCTCCCCACCCTCTAGCAATAGTTTACCAAGTCAGCTGACCAAAAAAATTAAACAAATCCACCTTTCTTATTACCAAAATGCTTATTTTATTAAAATCAATCAACCTTAGGTGGATTTGTTTAATTTTTTGATCAATGCATAGAGATGGCTAAGTTGATAATACTTCTTAAAATAAAAATAGATAATATATAAATTTGTTTTACAGTTTCTCTAAATTATAACTGGTCAAAATAATTAATGAAAAAAAATTACTGTGCACAGTCTCGTTAGTATCTAAGTCACTAAAGTATTTGAACATCAAAGCTTTGGCAGAGATAAAAGAGAATTTAGTAAAACATTAACAGCGTGCTTCTGCAGAGAAGGTTTCCATATTTATGGATTGGGTTATTATTAAAAACTTTAAACAACAGGACTCTTTTATTACTGATCTTATGAATTTCGTGCCGCTCAAGAATGATCCACACTATTTCACAAAACCTTCTAAATTCCATTAAGTTAACAAAAACTAATGAATACTACCACTAATAATGTCTACCACTCATGTCTGCTAATATAAAACTATTTTGATCTAATAAACCTGTTTTACATATACATAACTACAACAGATGAAGTAATTAATCCTAAAAATCCACATATTCATTTTCTTTACAAATATTGTTTATTCAATTTATCATCCTAATAATTATAATAAGCATGTAAGAAAATTATGAATGTGATTACAATAAGCATGTAAGAAAATTACTGCTATTAAACAGATAATGCTGAAAAAATAAACTTATTCATGGGAGAATTAAGTCCAAATACATTACTACAGCAGTTCACAATTCGGATTTATAAAAAATCATTTATTAAATAATTTACAAGCATCTGCTTTCTCAAACCAATAACAATCTACTTTTTGGTTGACATAAATATGAAAATGTGGGCATCATTTTCAAGATAGTTAAAAAAATGATTGTTTAAAAATCTCACAAACTGTTGTAAGTAATATATTCAGATTTAATAATTCTGTGAATAAATTTAGATATTATTCTACAATTCCATCTATGCTTTCAACATATGCTACGATCATTTTCAAGGTCTACTTCAAATCATTCCTTTATACAATTGTTTTCTAACATGATAAAGAAATGAAATAAAAATATCTGTAAAAAAGTTATAATTGGAAATAAAACTTGAAAATAATCATAGGATATGGTTGAAATGTAGATGGAATTAGAGGATGATATACATATAAGGTTGTACCAGGTTTGTAAAGAAAATTAATGGACTATATTTTTTATACAATAAATAATCATTTTTAAGTTTTATATGCTGTCATATTATCATCAATTATGTCTCTACCAGCTTCTCCAATTCCATCTGTTTCTATTCTTCTCTTCAAACATTCAATCGTTCATTATTTTAAGATCGACCAATTTATTTATTCCTATCTCATCTTTGTTTTATTCTCCGCTTACTCTTCAAACATATTCTTTATAATTCCTTGCAGTATTTGTATCATACAATTCTTCTTCTATAATCTTTTTTTTTTTTGTTTGTATGTTCTTTTCAACATTTCTTTACTGCTAATCTTATTCTTTCAACTTATATTCCTCCATTTTTCTCTAGATCCAAATATGTAAAATATTCACTCTTTTTACCCACAGGCTTTTCCTAATCCAAATTTCTTTCCACATAAACAAAACTACATTCAATATGAAACATTTTAAAATTACAGCAACTTTCTTAAATCTTGATTACTAAACAACCTTCAACTCTTAATAAAACTAAAACAATTGTTGTAATATTCATCATTATATCTTTGTTGTTATTTCTAATGTAGAATTAACCAATTTCCTTACTTCTTTACTATTCTACATGACTGCTACTCTTAATTCTTAATTGCATAACTTGTTTAGTCTGAAATTTATTTATTTTGATTTCAATCTTTTCACAACTATAATAATTTTATTTAATTATGTCAAAAATTCTTTCTCGTTACCTACAAACGTTGCATTGCCAGCAAGTCTAACGCAATTAACTTTTCATCATCCTGCCGACATAATCCCTTATGGATTTAGAAATAGAGCAAAATATCACTGATATTCGAATATTTCTTTACTGTTTATCTTAAGATCAATTGCCATAAAACTCTTTGAAGTCAATAAACCTGGTTTTAGCAGACCCTTTATTATACATATGTGCACATACAAAAAAGACATTTGAGATAGTTGTTTTATATCCCTTCTTAAATCTAAGTAGTTGTTTTATATCTCTTCTTAAATCTATCTCTTCTTTAAAAAAAGTCCAAAAAATCTTTTACCTTTTATATACTGAAAAAATAAATTAATAAATAAATTGCTATAATATAAGCAATACAAAAAAACATTAATTTTTTCCCCCAAAATTCTCTTTATTTATTTTATACTTAAATAAATAATAAGCGAACAATTATTTTATTTATTTTACCTGCTGCATTTCACTTACATAGAAACATTCCACAAAGTAATTCAAGGATAGGAATGTAAATTATTGCTTAAATATTTATAATTAACAGTAACATCACATAAGCCTTCCATTATTGATAATTTCTTTATTTTTTTCCTTCATTGAAATATGCAATCATTATCCAAAATATTATTGCATATGTTTACCATGATTTTTTTAATCTGAAGATGCTTAAGTGTAAACCAGATGGCTTTATATACTTAAATAACGATACCAATTGATAGCAGTTTGCTATTACTTACCATTATATTAGATTTTCCTTTTACAACTACTTTATACAATGTATGAATTACTAATAAATAATATATAGGTAAATAGATATCCATAAAAAGCTACAATAGCCTTTAAATAGCTTGTTTCAGAAAACAAACACCTTTAACAGACCAGAACAACCATGAAGGCGGCATTGTTCATACAAATTGCTGGGCAGTTGAAGTATGTTTTCCTATCATTTTATCCTCTAGCTAAGAATAGTTAGATACCATTTACCAACTATTATTGGATGACAATCTGGACAAAAACGAAAAGAAAAAAAAAATTTCAAGCTTTATCCATCCGAATCAAATCCAGATCATTGTAATTTGCTACTTCTAATCCGAGGACCTTCAAAATAATTTTGAAATAAAATCTACACATAGTTTAATTATGCTGGATCTAAATCACTATGTGGCAGACTCTGGCGGCAAATGCCTTGTAGATTATTTACTCATGGTTTTACAATCTGCTCAGTTAAGTTAATAATCCAAAAGTATGGTCAGAGAGGGACCTTTTACCAACTCAATTGACCACTTTTATCACTATTTTATAACATAAAAGCATTATAAAAGTGGGTTAAATGCAATTTAGACTCTGCATTGAAAAACTAAAATGTTATATTGTCTTCTTAGAAAATTTTATGTAAAAATAGCAATTTGTTTGGAAATAAAAAAATTGCTTGGAAAAGGGGTATTACATTGAATAATTTATTAAATAATACAAAAGAAATTTTTGATAGGAGGACTATTCCTGGTGTAGTATATTTTATCCCTTGTTTTTGTAAGATCTACATAGGTCAGAGTAGTTAGAGTTTAAATGAAAGAATAAAGGTTCATAAAAGTAGAGTTAGAAATAGATATCTTAGTTCTGCTTTGTATGTCCATGAAAAAGATACAGGCCACACTATTAATTTTGATGGAGCTAAGATTGTCTTCTTTGAAAGAAATGAAATCAAAAGAAGAATTAAAAAATCTTTGTTATTGAAAATTTATTATTCTGAAGCAATTAACTTATTTAAGAGTTCTTTTAATATTAAGAGTGGATAGGAAGTAAATGGATTTGTGGGGAATGTTTAATATTATATATATGGTGTAGTTTTTGTAGTTCTTTACTCTTGAGAAGTCTGCTTGTAGCAGTGAAACCTTTGGTTGTGTTTTATTATTATTTCTTGGCTGATCTGGTTGAATTTTGGATTTGGGGTAATTTTAATTATATCTAAAGATGTATTATATCCAAATGATAACATTTGTTCATAACTATATTTATCTCACACTATCCCCTTCATGCATCTTGACATATCCTACAATAAATTTTGCATAGTAGGCATGAATACTTTTTAAATAATAAATTTAAAGTAATGCTTTCATTCACATAAGTGCACTAAAAAATAAAAAATAAATTTTCTTCAGCTTTCGCAATATTCTTGCATTATGCAACAGATGTTAGGACATACTTTGTTTATTGCAAACAAAATGATTACTTTCTAGCATCTAGCTTTTTCTCTTTGTATTACGCAGAACCCTTTCTTCATTGGTCGACATTTAGATCCATTGCACTCTATCTATAGTCATTTAATTTGAAGCATTTATGTAGGTGCTTAGACCCATGAATACCAAACCTTGTGTAATAAATGTTTTAACACATACACACTCTGATAAAAATTTAATTTTAAAATTATACACATTAAGATAGCAACAAAAATAATCAGTTAAAAATAACTCAATTTTAAAAATATTATAGTAATAAATTGATAAAACACCTAAGTGACCAATTATCCAAATTGATGAAATGGCTGGTTCATAATACTGCTCATACAGGTAATAGTGAGCAAAATTTTAGGAATTCAAATTGACAAATTTCTAATTTTTGATTTAATACCTATTCAAATCACAAATGCTGATCTAGTGGGCAAGAGTGGATTACTGTACTTATCCAACATTTGTGGTTGAGGAACAAAAAATACAATTACCTAATGTTACATCAATGATATCCTAAATTTTATCTAGAAAACACTTATTTTCCACAATTTTCAATCATTTTTTCTATAAGGACATTTCTAATAAATAAAATATTAATTGAATAAAGGAAAAATCCCAAAAAAGGTTGCAAGAAAAAGCAGAATATCTTTAATAGGAGTGAAAGATCTCTAAATAGATGTTAGAACAATCTAATTTGGAAAGAATCTAGGAAACAATAAATGCTCATGACTGTTCAATAGCTGCTACCAATAGCTTAAATAATAACAGTAATGAGAATTTAAACTAAAGAATAGGAGGGTGCTAGTGTGCATTTTCAGTGGGAGAAATGTACTTCTTACAAAGATTGAAATATTTTCTTCTTCTGATGAGAAATGGTCATATCAATATCAAGCTTATTGTAAGTGACAAAGATGATTATAAGGTTAAAAAGAAATGCACTAGTAGCAGAGACAAGTCCCATAATGACTCTGCTAGTTTTAAGAAACAGATGAAGTGTATCACAAGGATATTAATTAATGTTAGCGGACATCGTCAAAAAAAAAAAAAACAACTTGCCACAATGTTTTTTTCAAGTTCAAAACTTATTCAATTAAAGTAGTTATTAATTGTATAAAATAATTATATTTTGTAATTATATAAATAATTTTGTATATACTATTTGTAAATAAAATTAAAGCATTTTTTAAGAATCTTAAAAATAATTATTTTTCTAAAATATGAAAATAATTTTGTATTCTTATTACAGATGTAATTTGATAATAATGTACTCGTACTCAGAATTAATAACAAGTTTAGGCTTATGAGACAACAAATAGTGAATAGTGATAGACAGACATTTATAAATCATTAATATTTATTGATTAAAAGCTAACCAATAATAAATACAATTTAAAAACAGATACAAATAAAAAAAATCATTATCATCCCCTAATTAAAAATTCAAATATTATAATTTTTAAAAAAAAATGCTTACTAGCCATTATGAAAAAATGACTATAAATAGTATATAAGTATACTATAAAATCTCATCTATTTTTTTTCTGCAGAATACAATTTTCAATAACCTGGAGTCCCCTTTCAGTGAATAAGTAATTTATTAAAAAAACGTATTTCAACAAGTATCTTGTCAAGTCACTGTGAATATGTGGTAAGCCTATTGTCAGAAGTGGAATCACAATGGTCTCAAACATCGGTCCAAAGTTGTATAGTGCCTTATTCTACTGCAGTTCATTGCAAAAGCCCAAGCTGCTAGTGTTGTGATGGTATCAAATTATTAAAAAAATTTAAAATTTTGTTAAACGATTATTTATTACTTAAAAATTATAATCAGTTTATTTAAGCCAATGGATAGCGATCTATGTTTCGTAATGTAGAAACTTTTTCTTTGATTATACCTGTCTATAAAAGAGATAAAAATTACCTATGCAATTCATTAATTCAGTCACATTTAAACAATCATCACTTGTATGTTTTGAAAAAATGACTTCATTTGATCATTACACTTAATAAATTTAAAATTGACTGAAGTGTGAAAAGTGCAATTAACTGGCGAGATCACATAACTTTGAGCACCCAAATTACAAATTACCAACTGGCCTCTAGATAGTTCCATTTGACTAAACAGACAGGTCTTTTTTTTTTACTTTACTTTGCTGAGAATTAATTCAGAAATCTTTAGGCTCTTCGATGTACTGTAAATACATATGGCAAATAAACATCAAATAATAAATTAAGTATTTTTCTTGGTGTATTTATAGATTGTTTTTATTTAAACCAATGGTGGACAACTTGCCTCTATTTGTGACTATTAAAATTTTTTGCCTAAATAGTAAATATAATTTAAGAAATAGTGATTTTAAGACATTTATATAGATAAGTATAATTTTATGTATAGACAGAAAAAAAAAAAAAATAATGAAAAAAGACTTTTAACAAATTTAATAAAAATAAATAAATTTTGTAATTGTCATCTTAACATAGACTCGTTTTTTATTTACATCGCAAGCCATAAATCATTTTCTGGATTTGTGATTGATAATTCATTTTAATAGCAACTAATTTTGAGAAGACATTTTTGCCTAAGTATAAAAATGCAATTGTTTACTGATTTTTCATTCAATTCATAAAAATCATTTCCAATTGACAGCCAAAGTTTCCATCAAATTAAAATAGTCCAAATGCTATTATTATTTTTTTTTGTGATAACAGGACGTAAATATATAATTTGTTTTATTATGAATATTTCTCCAAATGTGACTACTGTTAGGTTACTATAAAAATGAGATGCATTATTATATTTTTGTCTTATTTTTACTTTTAAAGAGGGGAAAAAAGTTTTATATTTTTATTGTTTTATGCAAATTTCTTGAGAATTTCGTTACCACAAAAAGTTCTTGCACAGCCCTTCCAATAGTCGCGACCATCACTGCACATCACTGATCTGTCTTTTCAATAATCCTAAATTAAAAATCTGTTGATTTATGAGGGCATCATATTTTTTTTAATAAGTGTGTATTTCTATTTAATTAAGTATTAACATATATATATGTATGCATTTTAACAAAACATTTTGAGAGATTTTCAGAATCAGTTTTAAATCCCAAAAATTTCATTAAGATTTGTTACAAGTTCATTAATAATACTAATTGGATGAGGTTTTTGCTCAGGAATTCATAAAATGATAGCGCATTGGTGTGACAGAGCTGGGTGTGATCCGAAAACTTTAAACTCCAGAGTCTGTCACTCTGCTACCACATCAACACGCACAGGGTGCAAAGTTTTTATTTACAATGTTTCAGATTCCCATTCTGTAGATTAAAATAATAGTAATAATAAACATAATTATTACTAAAAATACCATAGATACAATTTAAAAAGATAATTAAACAATTTATGGTATTAATCTGATTTTTGTGGATAAAAAATGATTAAAATTAAGATACCGCAAGACAATTTGTTTAAAAATTAAACATTTAAATATTATCTGAGTGTTTTATAGTTTCTATTGGATGAAAATATAACTGATGAAATCGTAATATTTTCAATTCCAATAGTTTCATGTGAGACACGCACAAAAATTTAAGTAACTTACATTATTACATTTTATAATACAATTACCATTTGAAGATACATGAAGTATTTACTTATTCTTAATTATATCAATGAGTTAATGGTAAAATATTGCTTTTGTTGTAATAAATGCTTTTCAAAAAAAGCTTTCTATTGACAAATTGTACTTGTTTCACAATTTTTTCAATTTTTAAAATTTCAGTGTACCATGCAAGTTAAATTAAAAAAGTTATAAAAAAAGTGATTAATTTATTTCTCAAACTGTATTCGCTTCAGTTAAAATTACATACGACTTTCTTTAAATATTTGACGAGTTTTTGTTGGTATGTTTTTTTGTTAAATTTTTTTTCTTTTAAGTTCTGAAACCAAGAGATTCTATTATAAAATGAAATACAATATAATCACTACCGGCCTAGCACTGAAGATGATAACTAGCAAAACTCTGAACTAAATAATGAGTGCAGAAAAATGTCTTTTAAGGACCATATTGCAAAAATAAAATAAAAGCAAGATACATTCTGTTTTTTCTTAACTCAAGTTCAATGACGTCAAATTCCAACATGCTGTGTGAGAGAAAATCATTATTCATAAAAACATCCACTTTTTATTGTAATTAGTAGAAGCCAGACTTTTTTTTAAAGAATCTGTATCTTAATCAAATTGACTGTGGATCAGTTACTTGTAAAGATAAATCTTAGACCTCCTTAGAATCTGAAAATCCAGGGCATACATTTAGCAGATGAGTGAACAATTAAGAAATGTCTTTAAGCACCATGATAATGCAAGGTGAAAGTGAAAACAAGATACTTCGTGACAAGAAAGCTCATTTAAAAAAAAATGCTTAATGCATGAATCACCAGAAAGCAGTGACAATTTGTTGAAGCTAAGTAGAATTATGAAAAACCATATAGAAGTAAGAAGTATATAAAGCATGAAGAGATGTATGATAACATAAAAAGTAGTTTGTCATTTGGGTACAATAGGAGCTTTAGATTCCAGAGAAAGAAGACAAATAGAATGAAGAGATGTATGATAACATAAAAGGTAGCTTGTCATCTGGGTACAATGATAGGAGCTTTCGATTCCAGGGAAAGAAGACAAATAGAATTAACAAGTATATAAAGTATGAAGAGATGTATGATAACATAAAAGGTAGCTTGTCATCTGGATACAAAGATAGGAGCTTTAGATTCCAGGGAAAGAAGACAGAAATGGAACGATTTGATCTGTAGATGAAGTTTATGTAGAGATAGAAGAGTATAGAAAACTTATTTTTGAAAGTAATATATTATAAGATCTGAATAAATTGTATGTAGGGTAGAAGAAATTTAACAGTAAAGGGACTGAAAAAGGGCCGAGTCTTTAACTATTTTGAAGAATATGGGGATAAGATAAAGGAACTAATAAACAGTTTTTATTAAAATGGGACCGAAGAAATAAAAAGAAATGAATCAGAATTGGAAAAATGATAGCTAAGTTTATGATACATAATGATGTTAGAAAAAAGTAGGGGAATATTTAACTTGGCTAAAAGGATTTCTGGACATATACATAGCCTATGTATAAAAACTTTTGACTTAGTTTAAAGAGATGCCATTTTATATCACATCATGTTATCATTATAAATTTTATATTTTCAAATTTATTAGTTTTTATCAATGCCTCTTTCATTTAAACTGCACCATATTGCAATCATCCACCAGCTCAGAAACTCAGACAACCATTTCTCACTATGCATGGCATTTCACGAAAACTTTTGTTCTTAAGATGATCTGGAGGTACCAAATGCCTAGTGTGCAGTAGTGAAAGTGAGAAGAGATAAGGAATGATAAAAATCAAAAATTTGAAAAATAAAAAATTGTAAAATTCACTGCAAACTTTAAATGCGGAATGTGATAACTTGTGTTAAAAGTTATACAGAAAGCAATTGTTAACAAATGCCGACAAAAGCACTTCATGGATTTTCAGTCCAAAACTGCTTCCTAATAGTAAAACTTACCATATATGATTACCATGAATAATTTTACACAGCGAAATCAAAAATAAAGATTTCAGTAGCAATTCTTAGTTAAATAACATATACATTAAAGATCAGCCTTTCAAGCTACTGTGCATGCACAGTAGCTTGAAAGGCTGATCTTTAATGTATTACAATTTATAAACATGTGCTATATAAAATAAATGCTTATTTAAATAACATAAAAAAAAATTCAGTTCAGACTAATTGAATGGATCCATTAAATGCTCAATCTATTACAAGCATGCTAGAAATGTATAATCTCCTGAGCGATTATACAATTACTTTAGTAATATGCACATTTCTAAAATCCTTGCCTATATTTTCATGCATCATGTCTTAATGATGTAAAAGTTCATTTTATGACATAGTTCTAAAAGTGAGATGCTAGAACTGTGAATAGCAAGTAATGGCAAACTAGAACCGACAATTATCACTTGGTAGTAGAACTTGCTCCATCTATCTTAGGGTGAAAAATATTTACAGGATTATTTTCATCAGAAAACAATGTGGCATAATAAAATCAATTTAATAAAATTGTAGTGAAAAATAAATTCCTTATAGATTGAAATCAAGACTTGAAAGATTTCCTCGTGCTTTATATAATTTGATAATTTGTTTTAAAGTGTCTCGAAAATAATTTGCCAATGGGTACAAAATGCTTAGGACTTACAGTGTCGGATCCAATGCGAGATTATTATAGAGATTCAAAACTGCCACCACAATCAAATCTCTGACAGACCTTACAATTCTTCAGACTTGCTCATAATTCTAATTCCATTTTGCCCATTTAAATCTTCAATGTATTCATAGTTGGCGAAGACTTTCAAATGTATAAAAACTTTAAATTATTATAGACTAGTAATTAACATACAACAGTCCCACTAACCGTTTAATGAATGGAAGTTACAACCCAATCATTAGCAAAACAATGATCAATGATTATTGGCAGTTGTCAAATGGTTAGTTATAAATTTATTATGACATTATTATGAGTTGGCTGACTTTGTATCAATAGTCTTAAGTTAACTGTGGATTACCATAGACTTAACTTAATAATTAATATCTTTAACATATAATGTAATTAACAAAAATCAATTTTAAAAAAAGCGAGATTTAACTTTGATTTGTTAAATTATCAATAAGTAATTGAATGACTATTTGCATGTGAGGTTGTGACATTATGACTCTCAGAACTGGAAATTAAATATGATTGAAAAACTTTTCAAACTCGAGCTTACTACTCAGCACTATGCCTAAACTTCAATGGGTATTATTATAATTGAATAATTAATTGTTCAGGAAACCATGGCATAGACTACCAGACTTGATAGGCTGTGCTTCAATCCAAGAACTTTTACCACTAAAGTCAGTCAATCTATAACTGCATTTTATAAGGTGTTAAATAAAGAAATAGCATTATCGAGTGAAATAATGGGTGAAACGTAATTCAAACCTTTATGTAATTGTAATCTTTAATGTAAGTTGAATGTATGTAAATTATGAAAGAAAAAGTAACTTAAATAGATTAATTCTAATTGTAAATTTCCTGACAAGTTGCTAGAATAACTCACTTTTAAAAAGACAAATATACATATGTAAGTATATAAATAACTTATAATTATTTTTTTCAATTATTTTTGTAAAAAATAAATAAATAATATTACAGTAACAGATTTATTAAATACCATGCATTCATTTAAAATCAACTATTCTTCTCTTGATTTAATAATATGATCTATTTTTGTTACAATATATTTAATGTTGGTTTTGGACATCGTCTCATTTTTTACTTTTAACAATATAAATCTTTTATTATTAAACACTGACAATCTGCAATTATGCAGAAGGAAATTAATCTCCGATCATCCGCTATTTCATAACCATTATAAATCTCCATGTACTAAGCAAAGCACGGTCAGTTAAGGTTGGTGTATATACTAATATGCTCCAAGCTTAAGTAATTCACTTAAGCTTTTAAAACTCTTACTGACGAATGAATGTGTGAAGGTTTATAGTAGTTGCAAAACAATGCATGATTGGAGGTTAATTTCCTTCTGCATAATTACTTTGAATAGAAATAGCATTGTTTTATGCAGCCTATATCTGTCTCTCTTCATACTAAGACTGGATGATTTTGAATTATTTATTATTTCCATTATTCTAAGTATAAATTTATATAAATATCAAAAAATTTTAAGGCAGAAACATATAAATACACACACATATATATATATTTTCCGGTGGCAAATTTTTCATTATCACCATACAGAAATACATTAATAATGTGTTTAGTAAGGATGTGTTTTTCATTTAAAAAACGAACTACTTTTTTCCCACTTTAAATCACCTGATAAGAATAAAAATATTTTAAATTGAAACTTCATAGAATATCAAACTGCAATGAATATCATTTATGTTTTTATATGATTGAACAATTAATTGTTCAGATCATGTCACGTTTAGGCATAAAAAATAGGATTGAGCTCGAAACCATAAACTTTTTGACTCTGAAGTTGGTCACTTTATTGCAATAAGTATTTTAAAAAAAAAAAAAATTGAACAATAAACATCTGATGCAGTTTGGCTTAGAAGCATAATAACTTTTTCTTTTCGCCTTAACAATATAAATTTTATTATGTTTCTATTGTTTGTAAAAAAAGAAATACAAACATTAAAAATTTCAGTAAAATATTAATTTAATGCAAATATAGTGACTGCCTTATCAAATTTTTTTCGCAGGATTTGCCACTATCAAATAAATATCCTAGATATGTCAGTTTATTAAACATAACTATGATAAAAAAAAATTCATAGGACTTGCCACTGATAATATATATATTGTGTGTATACACATTCAATATAAGTGATCAAATAAAATCGAGGACACAATAGTTATTAAAAAAACGTGTAAATGTTTTGAAATGCTTAATGTGGAAAACATTATATTCTCAATCATTTTAACTTTCCTATGTAATTACTTTTGTTCAGTTTTAACAATATATGAACAAACATATTGGGAAGAGGGGGACCCTGCCTAAAACCATGGCTATAGAGGTAAATTAATACTCAACTAGTAAATGTAATCTTTCGATATGATCTGATCCTCAAATCATGACTCACCATCACATTGGACCACTTCTTCAGGTTCTACTTTAGGTTTCTTCATGAGTGTTTTAGGGTACATGCCTGAGCGAGTAAATAATGTTGCCATCATATCTACTTTTTGTGAACTTGGAATGTTCGAAGTTGAAGCTGAAGATCGGAGACAAGATACTGCAGTATAAAACTTTGAAGGGCTAGATGGTGCTGATCGTCTAATGGATTTTGAAGCGTTTGGAGACCAGATCTCTTTACTTCGTCGTGGACTACAAGGTAGGCTACTCGGTGGTGTATTAGATTTCAAGCCAGATCGTAATTTACCTGGTAATGAGCGCTGAGGAGACCGATTCACTGGTGTAGTGGATCCTGGAATAGAAGCAGCAGGATGAATTTTTTCACTCTCAAGATCAATGATCAATTTATCTATATCAGTTTTCCCTTTTTTGGCATGATGAATTTTATTAATGTGGCATCGACATTCAGATCGATTATAAGACATGTAACTACAAAATTTGCATTTGAAACGTTTCCATCCAAAATGTCGTACAGCATGTCTACGAAGATTTGATCTGTTCAAAAATCGACAGCCACATGATAAGCATTCCAGTTTTTTGACATTTATAATTGTATCGATATTGTGATCACTTGCTGATGATGATGAAACTCTGTCCTTCGGCACCAACCTTAGAGCTAAAATAGAACTATCAATGAAATCTTGGGTTCTTTTTTTAACTGTGATGATCCGTTTAGGACGGTTGCTTTGAACTTGTTCAGTCTGGGATTTTGCACAACTTGATTTCGGACTCAACTTTTTTACATCTTTCCCTTTAATCTCTTTTTTAACAACATCCAAGTCTAGTTTAACAATCTTCTTTGCAATTCCTGGAGATTTCTGACATCCAGGACTATCCATCTTTGGTAATTTGCTTTCTTTGGTAAACTGTTTCCCTTCACAATAGTATGTTAAGTGTCTTTTGAGGCTATCAGATCTTCCAAATACCTTAGTACACAACTTACATCTATGTAACTCAAAATGCCCTACTTTTAAAGATTTATCACTGGGACTGTTAACTTTCAAGGGACTAGATTTCTTTGGTGAATCTTTTTTTGATTTGACACAACTACTCTCTGTTTTGATTCCTTGAGTTTTAAATTCTGTTTGATTTTGTACTGAAGCGTGAAGACGAATAGTTTTTTTTACCTTATTAACTTGTTCCTTTGTTTTATTGTGAGCCCTCATCATATGGCGTGTAACACCCCAAACTTGAGTAAATTTTTGCAAGCAATATATACAAGAATAAAGTATGCGCTTATCTGCATGGATAGTCCCCATGTGGAACTGTAATGTTTTAATTGAAGAATATACTGTATTACATCGTAAACATTTCAATTTTGATACATCGCAATCAGTCCTTCCTGCAAGTTTAGATGATGCAGAACATGATTCATGTCCTGAATTTTGACTGAGATTCTTAGAATTTGAAAATCCAGTTGTATTTAGTAAATCATTAAAATCTAAATTAATGGGGGGTTTGATGTCTTCAACTCCCTTATAACTTCCACTTTCAGCATCAGGGAATGGTATTACATCAACTACTCTAGAATCATCCACATTCTGTGTGGATTCTTCTAAAGAATTTGTGTCTTGTTTATTGTCCCAAACAACTTTCTGAAACATTATGTTTGAACGTGAATCAACAGGTTTTAAATGCACTGTACAGTTTGTTTGCTCTTGACGACGATGTTCTAAATTTTTTAATATCCTATCATAAAAATTTGTTGCACCAGCATCAGGAGAACTATGGTTAGAAGTAAATGATTTTGGAATATGAGATGCATCTAATGGTGAATCTGGAATACCGTTGGGTTGTTCTATGGTGGTGCTGAAGGTAGTATGATTATCACTTGAATTATGAAATAGATGAGCCAATGTTTCATTATGTCGCTGACGACAATAAATGCGTTTGTGCGCAATAAAATTAGGAAGAGCACGAAAAAGATTATTACAAGCTTTACACTCATAGATAACATTACATTCATTTAACAGTAAGTGACGAACTTCAGGTGTTGCGGATTTTAAACACTCGACCACTTGCCGAGTACCTGTGACTCCAACTACTATTGGTCTAATTAAAATAGATGAATCTCCTTGTTCAGAAGAGTTTTCTGTTTTCATTGTTTGCATAGTTTTAACTGCACCTAGAAAGAAAAAAAAATTCAAATATTGCATTTTAAAAACATCCATTTAATTTTTAAAATATATATGCATATAAAAAATTCTTTAAGAAGCCCACCATGGTGCAAAGGTTTCTCCACCAGCTTTTCATAGAGGAGCATTGACAGAAAAGATATTACCCATCAAACTTGTCAGTTTCTGGATGATAAGGGTTTAAATAAATTTCCATTCTGGTTTTACTCTTTAGCTAAGTAAGAACATTTAGATTACTATTTACTGAATAATTAGGTAGTTGTGTTAAATACGGATCAGCTACTTGTAAAAAAATCTTATACCTAGTTAGAATCTGAAAAAATGTTTACATTTATCTCAACCCGAATTCAAATCCAGGTCATACATATAGCAGATGAGTGCACTGCAGGTGGATGAAATCCTCAATAATATATATTTTTTTAAAAATATTTTACATCGCTAAAAATAAATAAATAATCTAATGGCTTTATTGTTTGGAAGTTCTTAAGAAATTCTAGCACAGGAAGAGTAAGAACTATGTTCGACCCAAGGATCACACACTTCAGAATCTGACATTTAACTATTGCACTAAACCAGGCAGAGCATTTCAAGTTATTTCATCATATGAAAATAAAGGGATATACTATAAGCCAAATGGAAGGGTATAGACAAATTATAAGACAACTTTTAATATCAATTTCATTACAAATGATCTTGGTTGCGTTTATACAGTTTCAAATAATTTATTTAAATAAAAAAACTAGCAAATATTTCACGGTTGCTATACTATGTAAATAATTTCTTTAATATTCACTTTACTAACTAAAACAAATTTCTTAAAAAAAAAAACACAAATGCCTTTATATTATTATAATTATACTTTATTTTATTCAATTAAATACAAGCGATTGAAGGCACAAATTAAAAAAATTCCTTCTCTAGACTTTGCAGACACATCGCTATGATTATGATCGCTTACAAGATACTGAAAGCATGCTTAGCGGATTACATTAAGTGCATAAAAAAAAAGTCCAGCCTGAGGGAGTTTGTACATCTCACTTTCCAGTAAACAATTTTCAAGCTTTTTTTAACTTGTGCCTCCAAGTGCTTATATCTAATTACAACTATATATGGAAAGTTAAAAACTCATATACAATTATAAATTCTCAATATAATTTTTGTTTATATATCATTTTATTTTACAAACCATTTATCCATGTATACAATATAATATAATAGCTTTCAACTTATGTTTCAACCATCTCCTACAATCATTTTTATGATTTATTCCTACAAATACACAGTGTGTCCCAGTGAAAGTGACTGGTTCACTTTTTAAATTGTCTGCCATGCCATCTTAAATTCAATGCATATATTATGTAGTCATCATAGTTTAGCTACTCACCAAAAAAATTTAAGGTGTGAACATGTCTACATCAGCATCACAAGTTACATAAAATATAATGGTTTGTATTACCTTTGGAGATTGTCTTCAATTCTCTCCTTGCTATTACAAAATCCAGCAAAATTTGAAAACATTTTTGCAATTCATTTCAAATGTTTCAATAGCAGTTTTGCCCAATTTAAAACAAAATATTAGCATTAGCAGATTGTTGTATTTATGTTGTAACTCATGATTCAGATGTCAATGTCTTAAATTTTTGTGCAAATAGCTAAACAATGTTGCTAGATATATATATCTATAATACGTAACAAAAAACCATTATAATAATAACAAAAATTCATCCTCAAATAAATTTATGCTATATTGTCCAAAACCAAAAGAATGATTTTAAATATATATAATTAATTAATTTATCTAGTTATCTTCTCATTAGTTTTTGTTACTTTCCTACTCCGTCTACGCACATTCTAATTTCACAATATCCTATATTTTTTACTTTAAAAAAACTAATTGGCTCACCCTAATTACTATATTTAAATATACATCCTTATACTTGATTACATAAAATTATCGTTTAATTATAATTGCTTATTTACCATACCTTTACTATTATTTCCATTTATCATATTCATAAAAAAAAAATTATATTGCAACTTTATATGTTGGAATTAATGGATTATTTTATTGAAGTAATGATTTATTAAATTATAACCTTTTAGTGTTCTGAAGGTTTGTGATGATGGTGTTCTACATGTATTTTTATATTGGACTATTTCCATCATCTAATATGTGTATTAAATGTCTTCAGAAAAATTTGACTTTATTTTAAATATTCCAAATAGATTCAACTCTTAGTAATAGCACATCAAACAGGTTAGTATACTCATAATGTTTCACAAGGTATTATTCTCCCTTCTTCTTCAGGTGTTGCTAGCCTAACCAGTGACAGTACTATCATGGGATTCGAACCTGGATACTTAGATTCTTGAGTATTGAATTTATAATGCTCTAACCAACTGAGCCATCCTGCCAAAGGCAAATCTGTAGAAATTTCAAATACTTATCTATGAGGTTCCTTCTGAGTGCTCCACTTTTTCCTAAGAGCAAAATTGATTAGTGGTTTCCATACATTACGTAGTCAGATTAGGTTGGCTATGAGACTTTTTGCCATTATCATGTGAGCAGCTTCTTTAAATTTTTCTTCTTTGTACCTTTTTTTCTCTATTCAATATATTTGTATTTTCCCAATTGAACCTATGTTCATTAGCACATACATAGTCTGCTACCTCAGAGACATGTTTTCTCTCTTCTAGTCATCAGTTTGTATTCTTGGAAGCGCTTTTCAATGGGACGACTGGTCTCAGCAATATATGTTCTTCCACATTCACATGGTATTTCAAAGATGCAGTTTTTTCTTTTCAGCATTTCAAGTTTAGGCTTTGTAGATGTTAGAATTCCTTGAAGTGTGGAATGGCTGTTCTGATGTTATACTGATTGCAGATTTTCCTTAATTTGTCTGCTATTTTAATAATGTATGGGTAGCCTACAGTACCAATAATTGTCTTTTCTCTGGGTGGTTCTTTTTGTTGCCTATTTAACATTTTCTTAATAACAGCTGATGGATAACCATTTTTCATAAGTTTGTTCTATATAGATCTTTTCTTTTTTCAAATTGTTGGTTTCTGAACAAACTTCTTTTGCTCTGTTCCATAGTGATAATATAACTCCATGTTTTGTATTTCTGGTGTGATTGGATGTATAGGCTAGATATTTTCCTATATGTGTAGGTTTTCGGTAAACTGTAGTTTTGATTTTGCCACGAGGGAGTCTTGATACAAAAACATCTAAGAATGCCCTTTTTTTTTCTTGTTCTGATTCTATTGTGAATTTAATTGAAGTGGATATATTGTTGATGTATTTCCAGTAAGTTTGTAGCAGTGCTTAACCTTGTGATCATATAACAAATGTATCATCCACATAGCTTCTGCATAAAAACAACCTGATTTCAATATGACACAGAATTCTTCCAACAAAATCAAGGAATGGTTATGGGATCATCATTGTCTCCTCTGCTTAGCTATATTTACGTTGAATAACTTGAAACCTTAGTTATGTGTATGCTATTTATAGCCATCCTGTGCCCCCCCCCCAATTCAAGCATTTTACAATTGCCTGATAGGTTTCAAAAAAATACATCTTATTGATTTCATACAGGATTTCATACTCTACAACTAAACATACTTATATACCCATTTATTAATTAATAATGAGTGGTTAACTAGATTGGTTATAAACTGGCTATCTGAAAAACTTATTCACATAAGAAAAACTTATTCGCATAAGAATATTCCAGATCATCTCTGAGCATTCCTACCTCTCACTTTATTCTTCAAATATTCCTAGCTTCCTTAAAAGACATATAGCAATTCTTTTTCCTGTTTTTTCTTTCATGATTTAACATTTTCTAACATAAATCTTGCTACTTTTCTGTTTCTAGACTCATGCCTCTATAACTTCCTTTCATAAATTTCTTCAGTAAACAATCTTGGAATACTAGTGAAAAGTAGCTGGTGACCGATTTCCTCTTCAAGCTGCCTCCAGCACCATCACTGAATGATTACATAGGGACATAATATAGCTATCCGCCACAAAACTTTAAGCCATTAGCTTTACCTTATCCCATGTTGAAAAGTTCTAACTTTAAATTCTGTTTTAATGGGGAAAAACTGCTACTGAACAGCTGAAATAATTTAAACTATATATGACATTGAAGTCATGAGTTTCAGGAACATTTTCAATTAGCTTGCAAGATTTCATAACAGTTGGGAAAGCATCATAGATAATCTATGAAGACACAAATGATACTGTTTAACATTTATTAGTCACATATCAATCCTACTGTGAAATCTGAAGAAAATTTATTTTTTACCCTTTTAGTGATTTTTTTTTACGAATTTATGTGAATAAAAATATTTCTTTAAAAAAATAATTTTACCCTACTCTGGTCAAGAAATTAGAAAGAAAATAAGTTTACATATAATAAGAAAAAAAAATGCATATAACTTTAATACCCAGGAGTTCATACGAAGTTCAACAGCCAGAAGCTCTACCAACTATGCTAAACCATGTAGGGTTTGGCGCATTTGATAGAGCATCCAACTTGGGATCAGGAGGTTCCAGTATCAATTCTGGTGCTTAGGATTTGTCACAGTTGGCAGTGTCCGACTTGGAATTGGGAGTTCTCATGATCAATTCTGGTGCTCGAACTTCTTACGAACTCCTGAACATTAAAGCCATAAATGCTTTTTTACATATAACAATACTGCCATATGGCAAATATAATGAAGAGCAATGAATCCTAAAAATTCAAGTTTTTCATTAATCACGCAATGTCATCAGAATACATATGTATGGGAAATTTCCACTAGATTAGAAATTGTGGAAAGTTAATCAATTAAATTACAAGACTTCTCAGACAAAAAAGCAAAGCAAATTAAATAAAAGAACAAAATAAACACAAACAACACACAATCTTATGCTTCAAGTGTTATCCTTTCATATGTCAAATGCATTGACCGGGAAGCGAACCCAGACTAGCTGCTTGGTAGGCAGCTATGCTAACACTAGGCCACCAACACTTGATGTTTCAAGTGTTATTGGCATTGAAAAAGCACAAAATACAAATTACAGAATCAAAAAAAATAAACACAGTAAGCACTGATAGAAGCTATTGACTCAAAAACTCAAAACCAAAAACATAATCACATTTCTGCTTCAACAATATACAAGAAATGTAACTCAATATTTTAACTAATATTTATATAGATGGTCCACTATGCTGGAAACATTAAAAACTTAAAGACTCCTTATGACAGGCTGGTCATTATTCATGGTACTAACATGGATGTAAAAAAAGACAGAACTTACAAGTTAATCAGTATGTAAATTTGTAAATTTACATATATCACCCATATTAGTACTACAAATATGACAGGCCTGGTCAAATGCAGTGCTAAGCTATAAATCTTTAAAGGAGTCATAAGTTTATAACTTTTTGGGCATATTGAGTTATAAACGAATAAGGAAAAAAAAGATATATTGAGTTTCGCAAGAAATATGTTATGAAAATATACAGAGAAGTAAGCTAAAAGATATAAATGGGAAAATATTATATTAGCAAAACAATTTTTGAGATATTATTTTTACCTAATAGATCGTGAGATTTGTAAGAAGTAGTAAAAACAATTATACTCTAAATAATTGCCAAAAGAAAACTAAAACTACTACACAAACAGCAAAAAAAAAATTATATGTAGAATATGTGCAGGCATATATGAAAGACTTTGTCTTAAAGTTTGATATCATAATGGGGTAAAGGGAAGAGATGTAACATAAAAACCTATGTTAGAAATCCATTCTTTGGGGGGAGTAACATCAAGAAGTAGAAGAAAATTTATTTTTGAAATTGAGCATTGTATATCAGATATGGCTTGGATACTTTAGAGATGCAAAGATAAAAAATAAAAAAATTAAAGACCTCTAAGTTGGATTAAAGGTATAAAAAATTGAAAATTGCATGATAACAAAAAAAGAGATGGCATGTTGGAGCAATTGATAAGAAACAAAGAGAAGCTAAGGATACTGCTTAAAAACAAAAAACTGAGGAAAATCAAGATGAAAGCCAAGAAAAAAATATCTAAAAAATAAATGATTTTCAGTTTTCACAAATAAAAAAATGAGGAAGGATTTTTATGGCTTTCTTATCAAGCAAGAATTGCAATTTAATATTTTTAATTTAATATTTTTTGTCATTTTGCTAATATGTAAATGGAAAAATATATCTAATTTCTAATCATATAAGGCACACTCCACACTGAAGAAAACTTATTTTTTACTTTATGTGAATTTATTTAAATTATATTTTAATTAATTGGAAAGTCTTTAAAAAAAGATCAAATTATATAAAAATATATAATAAAAAAATAAATTAAAAAGTTGATTCAGTTTTCAACAAATCATTCGGTTTTAAATTATATGAAATTCACTAGATACTGTTGGTATCAATATTACTATGGAATTACAAATTTATATTTGTCATTATTTTTTTGCTAAAATTGTTGGCAAACTAAAAAATATAGTCATCAAAAATACATATGTATATAAAGTTTTAACTGAAACAGAAATTAGGAAATGGATGAAAATTGAGTTATAAGATTTTACCCAGACAGATTAGAAAACAAATTAAATGAAATGAAAGCAGATAAAAATATAAATAAGAACATTTAAGGCCAAATCATGACAATCTCAATTGAAGAATTGGGAATGATTACATCACACTTATAAATGTTAATGGTTATTGTGGCCAGTCTTACCCCAAAACAAAAAGAAAATAATACAGATAAAAAATATTTTATAGTAAATGCTTTTATTTGTCATGCACTAAAACCCAAAAAAATAATTATTTCTTCAACCACAATTTTTTTGGTTTTTAGTGGACAAATAAAACCAGACTAGCAAATATTTTTTTTATCTATTATTTTTTATTTTTTAGTATTCAAATATTTTGCAATTCCCTTTTTGTTAAGCAATCTATCTCTACATGAATTCAATTTTAATTTATGTATTTGCTACTTACTGTAATATATATATAAACTCAAAGTGACAAACTGATTTAAAGTTACAAAAGGAAGAATAATAAGAAAAAATTGATAGGACAGTCAAACGAGTGAAGGAAGAAGTAATAGGACAAGTGCAGGATCAAGTAGCAAAGATTAAACAGGAAGCCAACAAATGGAGAGTTCAAAAGTGAAAATTTTCAGAGAATGAAAGCAACTCAAAAAGCTCAGACAAATGTAAAATAAGAAAGAAAAATGTGGAAGGATTGTATGAAGAGATGTTACAAAAGAGTAAAATTATCAAATCCAATGAGTTAGTGAACGGAGTTAGAGAGATAGCAAGTATTCGAGAACTTGTATCATAACATACCAAGGAGATGTCAATCAACCTCTTTAAGATAGTTATTTAAGGATGATGCTGGATAAATCCCTGTGGAACACACCTTGACAGTTTGGGGTACTATTTTTCATTAAGCAGAATGGAGGAGCATCCCAAGATGGGACTGGTCTGTGCTAAACTCCGGAGATCAAAAAATCACTAGTAGAAATCCTGTCACACACATAAGAAAATGTCCAAGAATATAAAGATGTTACATTGCATGAATATTGGATTGAAGAGCATAAGGATGATAAAAAATAACAAGAAAGATTCAGAGTAATACAGAGTAGATAAACAAGAATCCTATATTCAGTTTTATTGATGTCAGGCATTTCTGTTAAAAAGTTTAGATATTTGATCACAAGATCAAATAAGAATTATTAAACATAACCTGCTATTTTACATAGACCAAATGATTTATGTGTGCAGACAAAAGAACTAATAAGCAGCTAGCAGAATTGCTAAATTCCTTAGATATGAATTAACAAACCTAAGGATTAGGACGAAGCAGATGTAACTTCTCCAACTTTTAACATTAAGGATACAAAGTATGAGGGATACGGTCAATGTAATTAGAATAGCTGTCAAAAGAAATAATAGGTTTAATCCACAAAAAGAAATGTAGAAAAGAGTGATTATAGTTTGGAGACAATAGAAATAATACTGAAGTGTGGACAATCTGAACAATAGTTTGCCACCACCCATCCCAAATCAGACAAGTTGAAGAACAATGTACCGTTAAACATTGCTATCATGGGAAAAATGCCTTCATGAGAAGATTAAAAGGATGTGAAAGGTAATAATCTCCAGCTCTCAAAATCTTTTCCAGAAAAAAAAGAGATAGTTATAGACATATTTTATTTTATAATATAAATGAAAAGAAAATACATAAAAAAGTAATCAAGATGAGGTACTTTTCTCATCTGAATTGATCATTTTATTTCTATTTAATTGGCAGGAGGATACGAATTATTTCTTCTAGTGTTAGATACAAGATAGCCTATTTGTTATATTTATTAAAAGATTAACATATATGAAATGATCATGTGACAAAATTTGAGATATTTTAATATAATAATGTGTTTAATTTTTACTGTGTACAGCTTTAAAAGGAAAAAAAAATTTTTTCCTTAAGTAGTTTCATTTTATATATATTATTTTAGAATGAAAAACAGATTTCATATCTTTATCTCTGAAGAAATTGGTTGCATAAGTAGAATTTAAAAAAAAAAAAAAAAATAAAGATAATCTTTCTTGTAAAAAGAATCAATTGATCATGGCTTAATACAGTAATTCCTGGGGGAATCATGCGATTAGATGGAAGACAGATATCAAGATTTTTAATTAGAATTCAGCAGAATTCAGTAATGCTGAGTCCAGCAGTTAGAAACCCAGCTTGGAAGTCCGATGTTAAATTGATCTCTCTTCATTACATAACAAAAATGATAAGTAAATCATTTCCAAGGTTGTTTTTTTTTTGTCTTCTTTTAGCTATTGCTCTAGCTATCAATTCTGTAAATTACAGGTATGAGTGACTGTTTTTATTCTGGTCCCACTTTAAGATAAAACTAGATCTGAACAGAATGGAAAAAGTTATTACATAGGAGCAGGAATATTTCTCTCGTTCACAGTATCTAAAATCCTCTATCTAAAATCCTCGCTATCCCAAAGCTAGCTCAGATATGTATTTACAATATATATATATATGGGTATATATGTTTGGACATCTATATAGTTCTTTTTATAATTATTTAGAAAGTACTAAGGTCATAATGGGCACCTTTAAAGTGCCCTCATTTTGTTACAGGTTTTATGATGAAATCTATTTTATTGGTGGCCAGAATCCTTATGGTTCCTGTTGGCTCTGAGCATTGATGATGATCAGCATTAGGATAATAATCTCAGCATTTATTATTATTTTAGTATTTAAGTATGTGTGAGCAGATAAAATATTGATGATTGCTTTTGTACTATGCCCGAAGTTTGGTATTGGCTAGATGATAGTTATCCTAGATTTTTGATATGCTATTTTAAATTTCCAGATGCAAAGAATGCCTGTTGATGCTAGATAATTATTAGTGGTGATGCCATAATACTTAATACTTATATTTCATCAGATGCAGATTCTTTGCTTATTTTCTACACTTAGTAGACATATTTTGATGATGATTTGCTTGACACTTGCATCAACCTAAATTCTCTGTTTCAATAAACAACACAAGTTGCTTCTTTGGTTTCCACCTAATATTGCACAATGTTATCTTTTTAATTTTTTTCCCCAAGCTTTTTTCCCTGAAAGATTTCAATACCTCACCCAATTATAGCTATCCATCTCATTCTTTCAACATAAACAATTAGCATCATACTTCTTTAGAAAATCTTTACATGACACTATCAGGACTTACTTCTCCCACAAAAATGTATTCAAATTGATCATAAAATTATTACAAATTTATTTACTTTACTTACCCAATCATTGGAAAACATCTTCACAATCACAGATTCAATATCTTTGAACAAGCAGAAGAACCTACTGCATGGTTCTTATCACTTCCCATAGCAATTTTGGAATATTTATGGAACACCTTTAAGAGAAATTAACCTAATGCTTTTAAGCTAGCACTGATAAGTGTCTTGCACTAGTAAAAAAAAAGTTTTAATTGCAACAGCTGTTCATTGGAATCTATGTTCACCTCAAATCTCCTTTTCTATTTAAAAGTTTATTAAAATTTTTTATATAATTCATAAGATTAAGTTGAAGATCATTCAAATTAAAAGTTGTGAAAAATATTTCATTCATTCCATTAATAATTGAAAAAGTATCTATGATTTTTTAATATTAACTATTAAACCAATCTTTATATGTTACATTCAAAGCAATAAGAATATTCTGTAGATCATTCTTTCAATTAGCAAAAACACTATAAATCTTATAAACTAATAATATAAAAATTCTTAGTATATGCATTGATTTAACTTAGTCAATTTATAATTTAGGTAGGATAAGATCTTGTGACTCAATTTTCCCCCATGTCACAACTTCTCATCTAATTGAAACTTTGCATATAAATATACTATAACAGTAAAGAAACAAAGTCATAGATCACATGACCCAGTTTGGGGAAAGCGACAATTCTAGATAGAGATTTTAAATACTTTCTCTTGTGGCAATTTTTGAAAAAAATTGCTTAGCCTATTAGCACGCTCGTTATATTAAATTCATAAATGTGCTATTGATATTTTTTTTTTTTTTTAAGTTTGCAAACAATTTTAGCAAAAAAAAAACTAGTAGAAAATTTAATTTTTAATTTTATATCTAACGTTGATGCAATCTTTGGCTAGAATATTCCTTGTAACTTAAAACTTAATATTCATCGAAAACTGTATATAAAAAAAATTTTGAAGAATGTTTTTTTCCCACTTTAAATGCACTAAAAAGTTAAAATAAATTTTCTTCCGCTTTCACATTATAAAAAAAGTAGAGCAAAAAATCATTTAAATAAACTTGCAAATGACTGTCCATTTTGTTATATCAATGCTCATTTATTAATCTTTTATCCGACAAAATAGCATTGATATAAGAAGATTGACATTATTTGCAAGCTTATTTAAATGAATCTTTTTTTTACTTTTTAAAGCCTTTCTTTAATTTTTTAATTGACACCAGTTTTCATTTCAAATGCCTTTTTCTACCAGTAGTAATACTTCATTTCATCCCATCATGTCAAAGCAATTTCTATGGACATTCATTTATTTTTACACATTTCCATTGGCTCAACTTTTTTCTTACAATTGCCTGCAACAAAATTATATCTGTGGTGTTTTTCAATTTTCTAAAACTATCCTATTTCTGGTAACTATGGACACAACTCAATAAAGTCCTTAAATGTATTCTTACTTCAGTGGAATGTTGATATTCCAGGTTAATTACTACAATCATTTCTATCCTCTAATTTTATAAATGTCCAATAGAAGCATGCTTAAAACCTGGTTGTATAATATCATAGATCGCAGTATTTCTAAAAAAAAAAAAAAACAATAGATCAGAAATCATATTTACAATTTCTGATATCCCAGGAGGACCAATTCATTCTAACTTTTAAGATTGCAAAGGATAGTTTAACTTCATCAAGCTGAACTTCCGTTCCAAATCTAATTGAATTGGTAGAATGGATATATCATTAAATGCAGTCACCTTAATGTTCTTGTATCATTGCTGAAAAATAAACAAAATACTGTGTCTGTTCAGAAATATCATTATTATACCAAAACTATCATCCATTAATTTTGTAGAATTTTATTTGTCAGATTCATAAGATACTTTCTGTAAGACCAAAACTGAAAAAGATCTAATTCACCAGTCATTCTCAACTGTTCTTGTCAGTCAGTGAATTTCGGCCTTTAGATCCATCCTTGTTATTTATGAAGCTCTTGACATTTCATTTTCTTGTTCCATTGAGCACAGAATATTACACTTTCTTTTAATCACATCATTAATAACACAATCCTCTTCAAAGAATTAGTAAAGATTCTTTTTTAACCCTACAGAAATTATGACTGATTTGAAAGATAGCAAACTCTTTTCTTCAATATTTACATACATCAGATGCAAAGGTTCAAGATCGTGCCTAATTGCACATTCATACATGACTAATGTTAAGGCATAACACTTTATCTTTCAGTTTTTTACAAGTTTCATAAGAGCACGGTGATATTTGATAAGTAAATTGAATTTGCGCGATACTGCAAACTCCGAAGTCATTGTTAGTGCAGTTATGAAAACATTTTATGCAATATTGTTCACCACAACTGTTATAAACATTTTGCAAACCAGCTAGTTATGATTCTGATAAATTAATGTGGAGGGAGGACATTTTTGGTTAAGATTTTTAGCAATAACCATGTCTGCATTATTTGATAAGAAAGTTTTATTCTTGAAAGTAAATCAAAAATCATATATTTTATTATATAAATAAATGCAAATTTGCAGTGTTTTTAATTTTTTTTTTCCAAATTTCAATTAGTCATGAATATATCTCTGAAAGGTATGCAATATATTTAACACCAATTTTCACTTCAAATGCCTCTTTTTTGACCACTGCTTCACCTCATCCCATCATGTCAAAGCTTTAAAATGCTTGAAAACTTCTATAGACATCCTTCAATTTTTAAACATTGTCATAAGCTCTATTGACTCAAATACCTTAATCAAATTATTAAAAACAATCATGACTCCTTTCTTGCAATTGCCTGCATAAAGCTATACCTATGGTGGTTTTAAATTTCTATATTTATGCTGCTTCTGGTGATGACTCATCTATGACAGGATACAGTTCAAAAAGATTCTTGAAAATATTTTTTCCGGTAGAAAGTTGATATTTTGTGATAATTACTAGTCTTCATTATTCTCTAATTTTATAAATTGCACAATAGAAGAATGCTCAAAACCTATGAAAATAGTCCCGTGCCTCCAGAACATGACAAGCTTGGAAATCAACTTTAGTGTTTATAACAGCAGTTAAAATTTAGCAAGAGTTACTACTAAAGAAAGATCGTCAAAACTTCCTGCAAATGTAACCAGGATAGGATTTGTTTTTATCTCTGATAGTTCTGACAATCTGACTTCATATAAAGATAGTGTATCTTTAATCCAAAATCCATGGGAGCAGGGCCTTTTTTTGGACTTGTGAATTTTTTAGATTTCAACAATAAAAATTTTCCTCCTCATTCATGCTGCTAAAAATTTAAGTAAATATTAATTTTACTATCTGTAATTTTTTTAAAAAAAAATTCTCAACAAAAACAAATGGAAATACAAGGATTAGTTCCAAAAATACGAGGACAAATAGTAGTTAATAGTAATATAATAAATATCACATGACCACCACTTCTTATGCTTGTGTATCTGTTGTTAAAACGCAAAACTCACTATACGTATTGCCACACACAGCAAGCTAGAATAATCAATGGATGCCAGAAGGCTTGTGCATAAAATCCCCATCTAGTGCCTACTCATCCAATATCCCCAGACTAGTTTCAGGCTTGTGGCCTTCGTCAGTGAGGAGCCTTGGATCTGACAACACTGCACCTAGATCTTAGGATCTAATGCAACCCTCCAGCAGCCACCTTTTATCTCCATTTAACTACAAAACTATGGGTCTTAAACTGAAAACACCTTAATGTTTTCAATCCAAGCCTATTAGCTTATATAGTCACTGACGAAGGCCACAAGCCAGAAACTAGCCTGGGGATATTGGATGACTAGGCACTAGATGGGGATTTTATGCACAAGCCTTCTGGCATCCATTGATTACTCTAGCTTGCTGTGTGTGGCAATACGTATAGTAATATAATCTAAATTCATTTTCGGTGCTGAACATCCTTGTCAAAGATAATAGACATAAAACTTAAAAACATTACACACATCAATATAGACAGTTTAATATTCATGACATTCAAAGAAAACTAATAATATCCCTGGAAATTATGCATAAACAACTCTCATGTCAATAAATGCAAAGAACAGAATATTTTGTCTATTCATTCTACTCTTTGCATTTATTGACAAGGTAGTTTTATTTAAACATTCTTTCCAGAGTGTTATTATTTCCACTTGAAATCATTTTTTTAGTAACAATATAACACTTTAAAATATAGAATATACTTATATTTATATCAGCACAAAACTTTTTACGTAATAGTAATTAAAACAATGCTATGCAATTTTGTTTGGATAAACAAAGTGATAATTTTAGTATTTAATGGCCATTGAAATTTATCACTATTGGCAGTTGCTTCTAATACAATCATCTTTTGAAATCAGGAAGCATACCAATTTATGATCTGTCCAATAATTGTATTATTTAATAAGTGATTACATTCAGCCTTCTAACTATTACACGTTCTATAAGCTTCCATTGTTTTGAATATGGATGTATGCAAAGTTCCTTTAGAGTGACTTTTTTTTCTTAAACCAAATATGGTCAATTGGCATGTTGTTTTTTGAGTTCATTGAGCCAATACCATTATTAACAATAACTTTAAGCCATAGTTTATTTTTCTACCAACTTATACATTTTTGAAATTAGAAGGGTTGGATTAATGTTAATTTACCTCTAATAATACTGTAGGTGCATCAAATTTTTTTATATTTCAAATTAAACAGAATAGGATAATCCATGCATTGCTTTAAAAATTCAACAATAGACCATTTGAATTCACAAAACAAATATTATTTCCAGTCACTCAGGACCATACTAGTGTTTTTGCCCAATATGTGTAACAGATTCCAATATATAATGTTTGGTCTTTTATTGATACTGATGCAAAAATAAAGCTTTAGTGCTAATATAATGTATGATCTACCTACTTTATTGAAATAATCAATATTTACTATTGAACGAATAATCAGTAATATATTAAGTAAAATAAAGAAATCATATTTTGCAGTAAATATGATTTATTTAACAAAACAATAATAAAAAACAGGCAAAACTATCTATACGTATTGCCACTCAATGCAAGCCTGAGTAATCAATGGATCCCAGAAGGCTTGTGCATAAAATCCCCATCTAGTGCCTACTCATCCAATATCCCCAAACTAGTTTCTGGCTTGTGGCCTGTGAGGAGCCTCGGATGTGAGAGCACTGCACCTAGATCTTAGGTTCTAATGGTTATTAAAGAACCAAAGTCACCAAAATGTACAGGTACTGAACTGAGTTCAGACCTATATGACGATATAAGCTAATGAGCTTGGATGGAAAATATTGCGGTATTTTCAATTTTATTCTCATAGTTTTGTAGTTAAGTAGAGATAAAAGGTGGCTGCTGGAGGGTTGCATTAGATCCTAAGATCTAGGTGTAGTGCTCTCAGATCCCAGACTCCTCACTGACAAAGGCCACAAGCCAGAAACTAGTCTGGAGATATTGGATGTGTAGGCACTAGATGGGGATTTTATGCACAAGCCTTCTGGCATCTATTGATTACTCTGGCTTGCACTGAGTGGCAATACGTATAGAGTTTTGCCTGTTTTAATAATAGTTATAAGCAAGCATAGGAAATAGTGATCATGTGATGTTTATTGGCTCAAAACAATAGTAATTAACTAATATATACACTAATGACAAAATATACATAAAAATATAAATCCATAAAAAATGTCAAGGTTTATTACTGAATTTATGAACACAATTGTTTATTAAATAAAATATAAAAAATATACTTTGCAATAAAAAAAATGTGTATTAAAATTAAAGAAAGAAAAAAATAGTCTATGCACAATATGTCAAATGAAAGCTAAACAAAATGTGTGTTAAATAAAGAAAAGCAAAAGATGATCTGAATTGATGGATGTTTTAACACAATAGCAATTCTTACCAAATCAAAAAAAGGTATGCACTAAAAATGAATTCATTTGGAGAACATTAAAAAATGTATGTTATAAAATATACCCAAGCCAAAGTGTACGTTTTTTTAATTTCTGCCATCCATAACTTTAATGTTCCACTATTTTTGCATTATATCAATGGATGGCACTACAATACTGAATGCCCTGATATAAGACTATCAATTCCACTTTGCCACCACTTTTTATATACACAAATATTATTAAATCCACCACTTCTTTTATTATGCTGTAATATCTTAAATACCCAATACAATATGTCCATCTTACTTTGAATATAATAAAAAAAAAAATTATTGTATATATGCACATACAATCTTACATTTTGACTATCCTGCAGTCTTCTTCAGAGCCATTCCTATTTTAATATCTTAAAATATTTTTTTATGAGTTTTAAGAAATTAAAATAGGAGCGGCTCTGAAGAAGACTGCATGGAACTGAAACATAAGATTGTGTATAGAATAAAACGTTTTAGTTAAAAAAATTAAAATAGGAATGACTCTGAATCAACACCTTTTTGTTGTTCTTTAGAAATACTTTCTATACATGAATTTACTGTCATTTTCAATTTTCAGTTGTTGTTTTTTTTGCTTGCTAAAATGTAAATCAATTTCATGCTTTTATTTAGTATATTTGCTGTTGTGAGTGATTTTACTTCTCATTGATTTACTTCTGGCTTCAAAGCTGCATTTCATTTGAAAAGGAATTGCTTTTGTTTAAAATAATTAGTGCTTTGAGTTCATTTAGCTTTATTTAATGCATGGAGTATTATTTTTATTTTTTTTATGAGCGTGTGTGGACTGGAATGCTTTATTTAATATTATCAAAAATGGAAATAATTAAATCCATTATGCTGTTCTTTCATATATATATACAATAATGGATTAATGTTAAAATAGATTATTAAAATTTGAAAAGGACACTAAACCATATACCAAAAAAGGCTTTTTATGTATTATTTTTAATATATATATTTAATACACATTTGTATCCATAAATGCAATAGCAAACGCAGACATTCCTCATGAATTTGCATTTCTGCATACCTTTCATCATTCTATTTATTTGTAAAATAATTGATATTATTTTGTTAATTTTATTTACTTTTGCAGCCATAAATATATTATTATCAATTAGTTTTTCTTTCATTCCATGTACTGGAATATAAAAATTGATACAATAGGCACAGTATTCATTTTGCAAACCAATTTTTAATATCAGTTACAACTGATTGATCTACAAATTTCCGAGAATAGAAGATACTAAGTTAAACTTCCAGGAAAATCCAACAGTATGCAATTTTCTTTCAATCACTAATTTGCTCATTAAAAAAATTGACTTTTCATCTATTAATTAAATTTCCTTTTTTATTGTGATATTACAACTACTATTTCAATCAAGAACTACTTGCATTCAAAGCAGAGTGGAATTATAAAACCAATGAATAGCATCTGGAGATATATGAAGCCTTGCACATAGGAAAAAACAATTTTGATATTATTTAAATGAAGTGAATGGAGAAAAATGTTCCCCAAATTGATATTTGACTATGAAAATTATATAAATTACAGCATTAACATATCAGAAAATAGTAATATCTGGAGACAATGAAGGCACTATTGGATAAAACTGATTCCCTATAATTTTCAAATAGCCTAGGGCTGTGTGTGCCAGATTTATACCAAAAAAATACTATAAAATAGTTTATAAAACTATAATATTCTATTACAATGCTTTACAATTCGAGATGGCTTTTTTTTTTTTTTTTTTGGTAACTGCTAGACATAAAAATTTTTAGCAGTTGAAAAATGATTGTTTACTTAAATATGATACATTTTTTAGCATCTAGTGTCCAGTTTATATGCAAATATCACCATCACTTCCATATTATAATGTTCATTTCAGAAATGAATGACTAAAATGACAGTTTAACCCTAAACATTCATATGAAGATCACAATATGATTTGGTATCAAGTTTCATATTCAAATATGAGTGAATTTTGCCTTGATGCATTCCACTGTGTTTTGTGATTTTAGACAAAAACTTTTATACTATCCATCAATTTCTCTCAATAAACACAGATTTCTGATTACAATTGATTCTAGTAGACTTCATTTTCCTATTTTTAATATGATATCCTATTTCTGAGATGATCCTAGCAGTAAGAAATTAAACAATTTTAAATACCACATTCCAGCTAGGCATGTGTCATCAATTTAACCAATATTTAAATTGGAAAGGTCAGACATTTCTTCTGGCAAGCTCATAAAATTGTCAAGTTTCCTATCACATATTCCTGCCCACCTAAGAGTTCAAACTTTAAATATAAAATATTATGAAAAAACATAATTCCATTTTTGCTGTGTTATTAAAAATGTAGCATTAATATAACTGAAATATTCTGATATTGCGTTTAACTCATGTATATGAAACACAATCAAAATTAGCAAAAAGTCTATCTTCACAATACAATTAGAGCACGAGACTCTACAGTTCAAATAATGTGCCAAAATAATGAGGTGCAAATAACTGGAATTCACAAATAGTGTGGTCCAGTGAACAGGTGACTGGTTCTCACTTTAAGCTGCCTGCAACACCATCTCTACATCAATCCAAGTGGTACATAGCAACATAGTTTAGTTATTTGTTTATACAAATTGTAAGATACTAACACTTCTGGGTCATAAGTTTATGCATTATATTCAATGCTCTCCCTGCCATTATGAAATACTGCAAACCACTTGAAAATGTTCTTGCAACTCACTGCTTCTTGCTATATACAGTTTGAATTATTTCAAAGTTTTATCCAATTTAAAACAAAATTTTAAGCTAACACGATATTTTATCATAGGTGAAGATATTAAACACTCTTACATTCCATAATTCATAATCCAGATAAATTAGCACCTTAAAATTATGATAACTCAAATGTTACTGGATAACACACACATTGATTCAGAGATCACCTTTCACTTCCATTGGTCATTTAGTAATAATCTTAAAACTGAAAATCAAATATGGAACTTCTAATTTGCATATTTAACTTTACTAACTATGGTAGAGCAGAAATGAATTCTTTAATATTCTTTGAATTCCTATTAAATGTAATGTGTGATTTAATGCAGCAGTAATGAATGATCTTGAAAGTTAAAATGTCATGGTTCAAAACTTGATCTATCATGTATGGTGTTCGAAGTCGTACAGTCTTCTGATCAACTAAGAATTTTATTATTTCAGATAAATATCTAATAGAGATTCTCAAATTTATTTTTAAAAAAACAAACAAACAAATAAGCCATAAACAATTGACAGAATTCTTAGGACTTCCTTACAATTGAGATGCGGATATATAAAAATACCAAAAGGAAATGATTAAATAAGATGATCCTGGATCTAACAAATATTTAAAATAACTATGGTAATATATTCCACAGATAAAAAAAATCTGTTCCAGTCATCTAATATCCTGTAGCTTATCATCATCACTTTAAAACATTACCAATTCACTACTGGATGAAGGTCTACAAGTTTAATCCAGTTTCTCCAATGCATACCTTCTCTTTTCTCCATATACCAACAAACTTCTTTATTTCATCCATCCATCACATAAATAGTTCTCTCTAGTTTTTTTACATTCTCTTGGGATATTGTCTATGTATTATTCTCTTTTAGTAATATATCCAGCCCAGATCCAATTCAATCTCTTGATTCTTTTAATGATGTCGATGATGTCTGTTTGTCATATTACTCAAATATTTGTTTTTATATCACTTCTTGTTATCCTTAGCATACATCTCTCCATATTTCATTGAGTGGTCTGAAGTTTCTGTATTATTCCTATGTTAAGTGTCCAAATCTCACATACATAAGTAAGAATTGGTAAAACATATTAACATTCCATCCTATAGTTAATGATACCTATATTGATTCAGCTCAAGAATGAAAGAGATAACTGCTGTCTGATGTGCAGAACATAATAATTTTAAATATCATGAATCATTAAAGGAAATTGCCAGATCACAAAATCAACTGTTGAACATTTCTTTGTATTCAACCAACCTGCTTATCAATGAATCATTTAACATGTGCAGTATAATCTGAGTGTAAGACTAAAGAGATGAAGATGCCTGGACTACAATTCAAACTGTGACTTCTGAAGTTCAAATGTTACACAAACTTCTACGCAACTGATCGATTTTTTTTTTTTTCACTATTTATTTAACATATACCTAGACTTGGTCAGCAGTGTCCAACTTTGAAATGCAACTACTATTTTGATGAAAATGATCAACTTTCCAGAAGTTTTTAGTATAATAAAAAAAATTCAAAATTACAAAAATTTTTAGAAGTAAATACTTGTGTTTTCTATATTAATATGAAATTTGAAGTCAACAAGTACAAAGAGACAGACACAAGAGACAAAGAGCTACAAAGATAATCCAAATTATATTTAGTTATTTTTTAATTTTAACTTAATACCCATATCTGAATATGCTTTCATTTATAAATTTCAAATTTAACTCACTATAAACTACAATTATTGATACTTCAATACCTGTTTTAGATATATCAACCATATGTACAATTTTATAACTTGAAACATTTGTGATATTTAAATAAATTCCATTAAAATCTTTGAAAGTTGAATTAATACCATGTTCAACAGTCTCATTTATAAACAACCATATTAGGATTTTTATCAAATAAAATTTATCATAATTAGATAAGACATTAAAAAAATCTCTGCAATTATTTGAGAGTAAAAATATGCAAAAAAAAATAAAAAATTTTTATTTTCGAGTTTGGATTTAAATACAACAGATTACTTTTAAGATTTAATAATTGAATGAATCATAGCTCAAGAGATATCACATTTAATTATCAGAAGTGTTAGAGTAGAGTTGGGATTCATGAGACCTTAGGTCCACTGCACAAATCCATGCTGTGCAATTTGTCACAGCAATCAGTTTAAATAGCAAAGCCTAGCCAATGAGGTAAAATAAAACCATTATCCTTTATTACTTGTAGTAGCTAGTCATTTTGGGTCACCTCTTAATACAATTAACAGTAAAATAAACAAAATTACTAAAACTGAAGTACTTTCTTTTAAAAAAAAAAAAAAAGCTTACAATCTTAGTAATATATTTTGAAACCATCTTCTAACTTATTCTTACACATACATATTTAGAAACAAATATTTCTTTAATGCAAACATAAATATAGAAATCTCCTTTTGTTAATAGTTCTTTTGACATTTAATCGTATATATTTTCTTTGTAAAAGCAAGAGTTGGCATAATAAATTGGGGTATAAACATTCACTATCATCTACGATAAAAAATAAAAAGATAATAAACTATAATCATAGAGTACATCATAACTGAAAACAATACATTCATCAATAAAATCTAATTATAGCGGTCTTACTGCTTTCAATAGAAAATAACTAATAATAATAATAAAAAGTAAAAATATTGAATAGATAGAATTAAAAGTAATAATAATAATTAAAAATAATTTTGCTCATTCGATTAATATCGTAAATTTACGATAAATAATGGTCTACCCATATCACAAACAACCTGCACAACCACAAGATTTTAAGCGTTTGCAGATTTGCAGTAAATAATGATGGATACACAAATACATATTACGTAAAATAGCATTCAATAATTAATTTCGACAATTCTTACACTTAATTTTAAATAGCAATAAATTATATATATAAAAAATAGCCATCAAATCAACGAAAGTTCCAATGGCTAAGTGCAACATATTAAATACGTTTTCCACATATTTCATTTAAATAAATCAATAAAAATATATAAATAGATCAATATCTTTACACCTTCTACTACAGAACAAACAAATATAAAAATCTCCTAAAGTGGAAGTATATTACTTAAAAACATTAGTGGAGTGCTTTCCAAAAAAAAACGATCACCGCTCACTGAAACCGTAACTGAAATCGATTTCAGAAAATAAATAAGCAACTAGAATTCAATAAATAAAAAATACAATATAAAATAATAATAATTCATCTATCCGGCGATAAATATATTAAATAAATAATATAAAGTAAAGAAATACTTTTTAAAAACTTTAAAAAAAAACAAAAAAACAAACAAATAAAAATATAAAAACACGATTCGTGAAAAATACCGTCAATTTCAATCATTTCAAGTCAATAGAACAGAAATATAAAATATATTATCATTATAGTCTAGTGTAATGAATTATGTCAATTTTTATATTTTTATTTTAAAAATTACATGCTAAGTTAAAAATTATAAAATGCGACTACACTACAAAAAAAAGATGTCTCCTCAGGAACGCAGTGTTTCCATTCTCGTTATTATCTTTAAATATACAAAATGTGACATTTATTTTGATCTATGGAAACAAATAATAAATAAATACTATTAAATAAAATAACAGAATGCCTTTTACTATAAAATATATGTATATATTTTAATGAAATATGCTTTCTTTCTTTGAGAGACGCAACGCACTTCTGCCTAAAAAAAGACTGCACAACCAACGCAAATTCGCTTCATCGTTTATTTATTTTCATTATTAAAAAAACATAATAACAAGAAAAATATCACTGCTTCATTTCTTACATACCTTCTTCAAAAAATCGCTCAACTTTTATCAAAATGATACTGTCAAAATTTGCACCAAAAATTAATTATTCTAAACACCATAGTTCAGAACATCAACTTGAGACGCCATGTTTGGCTGCGATTGTGCAGGCAACAAGAAGAAAATCTTTTTATGAGTAAAAACTTACCTAAAACTTTTAATCTGTGCGATGGTTATAACCTTTGGTTAAAAATTGTAAAGTTTTTTTTATTTTCCAAACAACCTTCAAATAGAAAAATTAGCAATCTGGAAAATTTTCATATCAACAACGTTGTTCGTTGCTGCAACCTGTGACAAGGATTGTGGGAAGCTTTTCAAGATGGAAGCCTTTAGTTTGTGAAAAACCGTTGTGATCAATTCTAATAGGTATACTTATGACAAAAAATAACAAACATCCCGATGTTTTGTTTCATATTGCAAAATGGCAGTCATTAAAGCACATGTTAATTAAAATATAGTAATTAGCCCTACTTATTACAAACATTTGAATATTGCAATTTTATTAAAACTAATTTTTGCCGGCTATGTTAGTGTGGAGGCTTCTTAATTGTCCTCCTGTACTGAAACTGTTTTCTTTTAACGTAACTATTTATCATAACTAAGCGATTTTCTTGGAAGTTAATCTCCTTTTTTTTTTTTAACACTAATATCTTCTTATATTTTAATTTTACATACGTATTTAATTAAATGCATTTGATAGATAATTACAGATATAGTCATTCATAAATAAATAAAAGAGATTTAAATCTTTTACGAAATAATTTAAATATAAGACTTACTTTAATTAGTAGACAACATAATATGAGCAAATGTGAGATAGTTTTCAAGCAAGTGACACGAACCTCTCGTCTAATTTCCAAAACACTTAAAAAGCACTACCTGATATTCGACTTTTTGCTCAAGTATTCCCCGTAAAATGTCTTATCAGAGTCGTTTAGCGGATTTGAAAAACTAAAGATTACTAGATCGATTAAGAAATAAATAAAAAAACAACTGAGATGTTGCTTTGAATAGAATATGCTGATCTCATCCTAACTTTAATGCTTAAACGTCATTTGACTTCCTGAGCAACAGATCAAATATAATAACAAATCTTAAATGGTTACCCGTTCACTACTATTATAAATATTGAAATGCTAAAATAAATTTTTAAGGAATAACAAACCATTTTCAACCATTATTGATCCATTGCAGAATGAAAATCCGAGTTTAATCCAGTTTTTCTGATTCATAGCTTCTCTTCTCCACATCATACCAATAACCTCCCTTATTTCATCCATTCATCTTGTGGCCTCTTTCTAAGTTTTATAATTTCTTGGAAATCAATTAGCAACTTCAATTTATCAATGTTCAGCCCAGTTTTGTTTCAATTTTTTTCCAATGATATCAGTGATACCTCTATCTTCTCCCATGTATTTTTTTTCAATCTTTTCTTGTTACTTTTAATATACATTTTTTCATAGTTTGAAGCCAATAAACATCACATGATCACCATTTCTTATGCTTGCTTATAACTTATTAAAACAGGCAAAACTCTCCATACACTATTGCCACTCAGTGCAAGCCAGAGTAAACAATGGATGCCAGAAGGCTTGTTCATAAAATCCCCATCTAGTGCCCACTCATCCAATATCCAAGACTCCTCAATGAAGAAGACCACAAGCCAGAAACGAGCCTGGGGATATTGGATGAGTAGGCACTAGATGGGGATTTTATGCACAAGCCTTCTGGCATCTATTGATTACTCTGGCTATCACTGTGTGGTCCTTGTATTCTCTTGGCTTTTAGTAAATTATTCAGTACCTCATTCATTATAAGAAATAAGCAGTTGGAGAGTGTATCATGCAGTACGACACATGCACAAAGGTGTAGATGCCATTGAGGTGAGCCTCGAGCAAGTATCGATCTGACAATTTCTTTAACTATCTTTTTAACTGGGCATTTTGAGTTATCTCTTGTAGTTAAAAAAAAGTCTATACAACCTTCCTGGTCCATGTTCAAAAAAAGATCTGAAATGTGGTTGGCAGACAGCACCAACATAGAATAGCCCGGAAGTGTTGATAATAATTTTTTTGGACTATATTAATAGCATAATAGACTTAATTACCTGCTTTTTGCTGTATCCCCTGGACAAACTTCTCATACCTCCTGATGTATAGGTTCCCCAGATTGGGATCCCTATTTTAGTGTTTTTAGCATTTATCTTTAATCTTAATTTTTAACTTTCATCTGATAGCTCTTGCAACATTTTCTAAAGAATTATTTGCAAAAATAATCACATCATCTACTAATCTGGATGATTTAAATAATCTCATTCATTTTTACTCTCTTAGCTTTCCACTTTTAACTTTCATCTGATAGCTCTTGCAACATTTTCTAAAGAATTATTTGCAAAAATAATCACATCATCTACTAATCTGGATGATTTAAATAATCTCATTCATTTTTACTCTCTTAGCTTTCCACTTCCACAAAATTATTGTAAAAAGTTTTGAGATGAAATTATCCTGTTGTACATTTTTTTCAATGTTAATTTTCTTAGTATTATTATGTAATATAATCATTGCTGTTCCTTTTGATAAATAATCTTCAGAATATGAAAATACCATAAAAATGCTTATAGAATCAAAAATGGCAGTTCATATATATGGACTTTTTCTATAATTTCTTTCAATTCTTGGATGTGATCCACTACGCTAAAACAATTTTTCAATCCAGATTTTTTTTTTTTGGTTAGTTAGAATCCAGTGTTCACTGTAGATGAATTGTAATTACCTTGGTAAAGGTATTGTATACAACTGATAAAAGACTGATAGGTCAATAATTTCTAATACTTTTTTAATCATCTTTCTTAAATATTACAATTGCATTCTTTCATTCATCTGTAACATCTTTATCATTTAGACATTTGGTATATAATTTGACCAACAGTTTTTCTATTTCTTCTTCTGGTTCTTTTAGAATATCAATAATAATTCCAATATTTGCTGGAGCTTTTTTATAAATTTTTGTGCTTGTAATTTAGAAGATGTAGTAATTGTAGTGAATGTTTTATTTTTTTTGTTCTTTATTATTATATTATTCTTTATAGAGCTTTTCAACACATTTCATGATGTCATTTCTCATTTTAGCAATAGTTCTTTCTTTTCTTATTGCAGAAATAACTTTTATTCCAATATCTAGATGTTTTATACTTTTGAGACATATTCTCTTCAAGAGCTTTCTTTTCCAATTCAGAAATAACTTTTATTCCAATATCTAGATGTTTTATACTTTTGAGACATATTCTCTTCCATAGCTTTCTTTTCCAATTCACAGTCATGATCTTAATAGACCATTTTTAAAAATTTTCATATTATTTCTTTTCTTCATACATTGTCTTGTCATAGTGACAGATTTATTAATAATTTGTTACTTTTTTGTGCAGTTTTTAATAAAGTATCAATTATCTTCTATTGATTTTTTGTATCAAATCTGAATTATCTTCATAATCCGTTAATATTCTAAAACGAATTGCAAGTTCTAATTTATTAGGATTATTAAATGTTAATACTGATTTTCTTAATAGCTTTCACCTCTAGTTTTGCATTAGTGATTATTTTAGATCTCACTAATCATGTTTACTTCCTGTGTTGAATCTATTAAAAACATTACAATCTTGAAATACATATTTTCTGTTAATCAAAATATCCAATTCAGCTGCACCTTCATTTGGATGCTTCTATATCTGTTTCTATTTAGTTTTTGCTCAAGAAAACTCTCCAAATCTGTCCTCTCATTTCTGTTATTGTAATCAGATTTATCTACAGCATTTTTATCTTTCAATCGTTGTTTAATTCTGGCATTAAAGTCTCCTGTGATAATTTTAAAATGTAGTTTGTTCTGATCAAAAATATTTTGTACATTCATATAAAAATTCCTTACTTTGTTATAAACAATGAAAATTTATTGGAGCATAAACATGAGTTATCTGCATTTGGTATTTTTTATTAATTTTAAAAACTAATCTTTCCATGATATATTATCAATCTCCACAATGTTATTCTTTCACTTTTTATTTATAATGAGTCCCACTCTTGTTGTGCTTTCAATATTTATGTTTTTGTAGTACAATATATGTCCAATTCTGAAATCAATTGTCTCTTCATTTTCTAACTTCGCTAAGTCCAATAATATCATTTAATATTAGACAGTTCCTTTTTTCCAATTCATACAATTTTATTTATTTGAAATGATCTGCAATTATATGTACTTAAATATAAGGGTGATATTCAATGGCAACTTCGCTCTCCAATCGAGATTTTTTGCACTCTCCTTCTTTTACTACCAATCACTACTTTGTCTGACAAAGTCCATAATTTTATTTGTCATGAATATAAAAAAATAAAGACTATTCATACACATTCATCCTGACTTTAAGAAACTCAAACTGATATTTCAGATAAGAACTGTCAGATCAACAGAGAAGAAAGACCATGTTTTTTGATCTTAATTCAGAGATATAAAAAAACAATATATTTACCATACTGATTGGTTTGTATTGACAAACTGCACCTCCATATTTTTTTATATGAATAATAATGCAGTAATAGCTGCAAGAACATATTGAGTGGATATTTAGAGTTTGTTCATTTAAGGTCTCAGAAAGGAATCAAAGATTCTTCTTTCAGTTTGTAGCAAATCCTTTTCTGTAGTCAAACAAGCAATAATTTAATACTGATGATCCAATTGTTATTTGGACTTGGCAGCCTCTTATCAAAGAACTTAATATACATAACTGAACTTAAGTTTATCCCAAATTCATTACAATTTCTATTGGCCAGTTATTATTAAATTGACTTTCATTATCATCAAGCAATATTTTTAGCAATCTTAGGCAATTGCTATACTCTTGCTAATTAATTTATGCCATCCTTATTCCATATTAATCTTAAGCAATGATGAATCTCATAAAAGTATCTTGCAAATATTCTGTAGTGCATTTTAGACTCATTGTTGATCCTTCAAATTATAATATACTTTTGATTGTATAATAATGCTATGGGCAATAAATCTGATTTTTTTTTTTGACAAAATTTGGCATGCTTATTAATGCTATTGTTCACAATTAAAGACTTGTAGTACTAATATAAATTCATAAACTTCCCCTGTTTTTTTTTGATACCATATAGTTATATTTTAATTGTCATTAGCAATTTAATCTTACAAGTGCTATATATGGTTTAGCACAATAGTAGAAGACCAGCCTTGAGAGCTAAAGATTCCTGCTTCAAATCTCAGCTGAATAAAGTGGATTTTAAAAAAAATTCAGTTTGCACAATTGAATAGTACTTGTGCTCATGTTGCCACTTGATTATTCAAAGAACAGAGCAAGTAATCATATAATTAATTTTTTTTAGTCATATGAGTAAGAGATTTGTGGAAGCATTCGAATGACATTCTGTAGCTCAAGGTCCATGAATTGCAATTCTGAACAGTAAAATATTTTTAGTAAAAGGTTATCTCAACATTTAAAATATCATTCTTATTTTTTAAAAAATCAAATTTAAAATAACATGAAAATCCAGTATCTGCTGCTTGAAAATCTGCCTACTTTTTTTCTGATTGAAACGACATGCTTTTAGCATCTTTTTAAAATATATATTAAAGATGTGAAGAAACATTATCTCTATGTTGCAACTATGTATCTATTTTTTCTTTAAATAAATTACCTTATCTTGCCATTTGTACAAAATTAAAAGTTATTCATGGACCAGGTAAATCTAATTCAACTTTCAAGCACTTGAATAGGGTATTAAGAAATGTTTATAATAAAGGCATTTTGAATCAAGCTTAGCATTTTCGAGGCCTACTTCTAGCCTCATATTCATTAGCAAGGAGTTAGGCAGGAGGGTGCATATATATGTATGCAATAGGTTTATTCAAATTATATGGTAAAAATTTTTTGCATAGGGAAGAGCAGGATTCCTTATTTATGGAGTTGCAATTATTGGCTATATGCCATGCTTCTTTGATCTTACATTTGACACTGTTTTATTTGATGCACGCAATGTTGGCAACTGTGGGTTCGAATGTATGGACCATTATGTTTTGGTTCTTGAAGACAATAGATTGTGCTCTGGATTATTTGTAGCTCTTTTACAGAGATTTTTATGTTGTGATAGCCTTGTGGCAAGGCTTATTAGAATATCATCCAGTATGTTATTTAAAGTTGTAAGATGGTTCAATTAATAACTACAAGAATCACCACTAATATAAGAATTGCACACTTTCAAAATATTGATGTCTGGTTCATTTGTCACTTGGGATCAGTTAAAAGTAGCCATTGCTTATTATATCAATGAATTAATAAGAGAAAATGGGCAATTTTTATTAAGCAAAAAAAATTATTGGACTGTCACATGACTTCGGCATACTTATTAAAGCTTACTGTGAGTGGCATAGAAATGGAGGAAAATGGTGCATTGTTTATAAGTGAGTTAAAATGATTTTTTAAGGGATCTGATTTGTGAATTATAGGAATGGACACAGTGTTGTCTCAATGAAAAGTTAATAGATGACTAATACTATCACCAATCTTACAGCAGTCCCATCTCTGAATCAACATATATGCTATATAGCAATATATTTAGCTATTCAAAAAATTTTAAAGCACTAATTGTAATGATTATGATCTTATAAGTGTCATGCAAATACTTTTTTTTTCTCGTATATACAATTTTTATTATTAAAGTTTATTTAGTATTTTAAAAATAATTTTTAAAGCAATAGAGTATCTGAATCTCTCGAGTTACAAAATGAAATATGACAGTGTTTTGGACATTAATCCATAAGGGAACAATGAACTAACATTTAATTTTGTTTTAAAATGGACAAATCTGAAATGATTCAGACATATGGGATAATGAAGCCATGATTTGCAAGGAGGTTTTTAGTTTGCAAGATTTAGTGATGGCAGAGGATGTTGGGATGCACTGTATATTTGGACAGTTATTTGCGATCAAACTTAACTGATGATCCATGAATAAATCTATATATTCTCAATATTACATATCTAATAGTAATAACAGTATACAAACATATTGAATGTTGACTTAAGAAAAGATTGTTCTCTGTTGATTTCCTAAAACATGCTGAGCATTTTATTCCCTAAAACATGCTGAGCATACTTTCGGCTGTTAAAGCAAGATTGTAGCGCTTATGAGCTGCAGAATGCATTGTGAAATTTAACTGGAACACAAATTACATAATTTACCAATTTGCATATTCCACTTTTTATATAACCACATTTTGTTTTTTGTTGCATGGATATTATTAGAAATAAGCTGTGCCTCCTTGACCTTTCGCTTTCTGTCATCATGTTTGATACATATGAGTGTTGATCTCTACTGGATCAAAGATGTGGCCTGACTCCTGATTGTGCTCTAGAAAAATGGATTTAAACTCAGAATTATTTTTTGCATATCTATATAAATTATGTTGTGCATCAACTTCATAGCAATATTTGTATGAGATGCCCTATAGTATATCAATCTACAAGAAGCATTGCTGCATCTGATTTTATATCCTATTTGGGGGGGAGGGTGATCTTGAGATAACTAGTCTTTTGTGCTTTTAAAAGTGATTTATTTATGGACTGATTAAAATCTAAAAATAAACATAAACTATGAGTTAAATATATTACATTGTATTTTGTCTTTGATTGGCATGTTGTCATTTCTTTTGACTAATTCTAAGATCTTACTTCAAAGTGAGAATAGCTAGATATTTATTTGCCAATAATTGAATGGCATACTGGGGTTGACTAAGAGCAAGCTGTTTGATAAAGATTGATTTCTTAGGAATTCCTTAGCTTCCCAAAATAAAATCTAGTATCCAAGCCAAATTCGAGATTTCAGGTCATTATATAGCAGGTTGATATCTAACTAACTATTATTCTGCATTGTATACTGCTTATGATGAGCAGTTCATTCAGTTTGTAATTACAAAAATTATGGAATGGACATTAGGAATATGCCGTACTCACTTCCTTTAAGGCCTCAAAGGATCTGCTTTCAATTAACAGCGAACTTCTTTCTGCAGCCATATATATATCTACATACACAGTGACATCACTTTAAGACTCAGAGACCAGAATTCTAAATGATTTCTTACATATTTACAAAAAAATTAACACTTCTCATAATACAATTTCCACAATGCTTTTATTATATGTGTGTGTGTGACAGTTTTGACTGATTAGCAGTCTTTTCAGCCTATCCCTTTCAAACTACAGACTTTATACATTGTAAAGAAATTATTGGAGATCTTTTTTTTATGATATTTTAAATGTACGAACAATTTATACAATCCTATATCTAAATGCTGAAACCATCTTGATGTACCAGATTTATATAACTAATTGGAGATTAAACTAGTTTTGATGAGGATTATACCACAATCATCTTGGATAATCACAATGAAATTATTCAAAAAGCATTATTCTATAAGATCAGCTTTGATTTTTAGAATCAGCCAAAGTCTATCCTAATGGATGCCCTTTTGTAATGTCCTGGGTGATAATATAGATAATATCTTTACAAAACAGCACCCCCTTCCTATGTCTTCATCATCATAAACAAGTCAATTAGCAGTTTCGAGCAATGGCATCAAGTGACATTCCCACATATATTAAGAATAATACATATATATTAGAGATAAGACACTTTATTAAGACTAAAGAGTATATTTAGAAATAATAAATAATAATACCATGTCACCACGAATTATTTTAGAAATTCACATCAGTAATATAAGAAAGCTAAACTTCTATATTTACACAGACATTCATTATTTATCATATGAATAACTAAAATTGCTTATAAGCAACTACAAAAAAAATTGCATGTTTCTGAAATATCTTTACATTCATTCTATTTGATATGATGCTAATATACACTAAATCATTTCTCAAAACTAAGTATAATACATAAGTATTCACACGTGTATATAAATTAAATATACTCCAAAAGTTTAAAAACATGATTTAAAAAAATGTCTTCCCCTCACCTCATGAGATTAGCCTTTATGTTTTGAATATATATAATTCTCAGCATAACTAACAGACTTTGTGCATGCTTATACTATTAGTAACCCATCAGAAGAAAATCTTGATATTTTGCAGCAGTAGATACATTTGCTAGTTTTAAATATTTTCTTCCAATGAAACTTCCTGGTGAACTGAGTTCAAGGATAAGCAAGTTCTTCAATAATATTTCTTCACAATGCAGAATTGTGATTCAGAGCTTGACTTGTATTGTGCAACAAGCTTTCATCTTCGATCTCATAAAGGTTTTTCAGCTTGATATCCAATTTGTATTGAAGATTACATGTCTAGCAAGCCAAACTACAGTCCAAATCTGGGTTTGCACTCAGCAATTCCTATTAATTTTATTAAACATGGTATTGATTAATTGCACAGCAGCTATAAATATGCATGATAAAAAAATTTTATACTGATAAGTCTTGAATTCCAATCACTTCTTTATGTCCCTCAACAGGTTAACTCTAATGCTGAAATGACTATTCTTAGTTTAATAGATATATTTCTTTTTGAATTGTTTCCCTTGCTGTCCACATATCTGCATCCAATGCATGTCTTCCTATTTACCTTTGTACTTTTTCTAAATAGTCTAATATCCGTCACATGACTACCACCTCATGCTTGTGTATAACTTGTTAAAGCAGGCAAAATTCACTATACGTATTGCCACACACAGCAAGCTAGAGTAATCAATGTATGCCAGAAGACTTGTGCATAAAATCCCCATTTAGTGCCTACTCATCCAATATCCCCAGACTAGTTCCTGGCTTGTGGCCTCCATCAGTGAGGAGTCTTGGATCTGAGAGCACTGCACCTAGATCTTAGAATCTAATGCAACCCTCCAGCAGCCACCTTTTATCTCCACTTAACTACAAAACTATGAGTCAAACTGAAAATACCTTAATGTTTTTAATCCAAGCCCATTAGCTTATATAGTCATATGAGTCTGAACTCAGTTCAGTACCCATACATTTTGATGTCTTTGGTTCTACAATAATCATAGCCACCCACTATCCCATTAGGCAGGATTGGTTTTAAGCCAATAAACATCACGACCACCACCTCTTATGCTTGTGTATAACTGTTGTTAAAACAGGCAAAACTCACTATACATATTGCCACACACAGCAAGCTAGAGTAATCAATAGATGCCAGAACTCTAGCTTGCTGGTGTGGCATTACGTATAGTGAGTTTTGCCTGTTTTAACAACAGTTATACACAGGCATAAGAGGTGGTGGTCATGTGATGTTTATTGGCTTAAAACCAATCCTGCCTAATAGGATAGTGGTAGCTATGGTTATTATAGAACCAAAGACACCAAAATGTATGGGTACTGAACTGAATTCAGACCCATATGACTATATAAGATAATGGGCTTGGATTAAAAACATGGTGTTTTCAGTTTAACTCTCATAGTTTTGTAGTTAAGTGGAGATAAAAGGTGGCTGCTGGAGGGGTGCATTAGATCCTAAGATCTAGGTGCAGTGCTCTCAGATCCAAGGCTCCTCACTGACGAAGGCCACAAGCCAGAGACTAGTCTGGGAATATTGGATGAATAGGCACTAAATGGGGATTTTATGCACAAGACTTCTGGCATCCATTGATTCCTCTAGCTTGCTGTGTGTAGCAATATGTATAATGAATTTTGCCTGTTTTAGTCTAATACCCCTTTACTAACACATAACGCATCATTACCATATGTTAACCCTGCTACTGCAACTTTCTTTTCTTTGCTTCATTTATCAATTTTTACTCTGTAGCAGCTCCACCTAGTAGACATTATTTACAATAAACAAAAATAGTAAAATACATATATATATATTATTGTTGAAGTGATTAATTTGTTAATACTAATAATTACCAGTTATTATTAATAATAACTAAATAAGATCGTCAAAGTGAATTAATTTTAAGAAATTTATCACATGAACCGGTAGTTATTCATAATTCTCGACTGTCGACAGTAAATGTAAAAAAATTTCATTGACGTTACCTTCGCAGCTGTCAATGGTAAATTTAATACATTTCAATATTGTTATGTTCACGACTGTCAATAATAAATGTAATACATTTCGTTACGTTAGATTGGAAGTTTCTCCATATTCCAGAGGAAATAAGAAGTCATGTTGTGTTTTGGCTAACCATTCACTTAGGAAGAGATTGGTTTTTATTTATGTCTATCGCTAGTGTGGCTGGTACATTGGTTTTATCTTTTCATTAATTTTACTTTACCCGTGAGCATAATGGAGGATTTAGATATAATAAATTATTTAATGATCAAATGAATAATTTGAAATCGAAAAAGAAACCAGTTATTTAAAAGAGAAGAGTATTATTCCTTTTTTCTAAAAGTTAAAGAAAACAAAGAGAAATTTTCCAGCCAAATCATCTTCAGAATACCAATGTTTATTAACGATGTGATGTTGTAAAAATTGGAAAGAATTGAAAAACTCATTGTACCCATTAAAAATGAAAATGAATCAATTATATATTTTACGTTTTTTTTTTTAAAGAGAATTTTTATTTCATTCATCTTGCAATTGGCCATGCCGGGCAAAACAAGATGATGAAAGAGCTTAAGGCATAGTATAAGAACATTACTGTAGAAGATGTTACACTGTGTTTAAATCGTTCCCTAATTAATGTTTCCCTATTTGTTTCGTATTCCTTATTTGTATATTTTTTCCATAATTTGATAAATAATAAAAAAATCATTAAAATAAATAATATACAATATTTTTTTTTACATATACCAGACTATGTTTTATATGTATTATTTATCATTTTGACCAAAGGACCTTCGTAATTATTAATAATTACCCAGTCAATATGATTTTTACATATTTTTTATCACTTTGACAAAAACATCCAGTATTAATAACTACAGAATTTATTACTTTAACTGTAACATATACATAAAAATGAATAAATTTAGAAACTTGTAATGTAATTTCTTTCTCCAAATTTACAAAACAATCAAAAATATTTTAATTATAAGTAAAGTTTTCAAATGAAGTGAAAAAAAATATTCAGTTAATAAAGTATGTAAAAAATTGCAAGGAAAAAAAAATGTTATAAAACTATCTATTCAAAAAAATTTTTAAAAATGTATTATCATCATCAAACATCAATCCATTGCAGGATTAAAGTCTTTCCATGTTCAATCCATCTCTGATCATTAGCTTCTCTTCTCCACATTACTCCTGCACACTTTCTTATTCCATCCATCCTTCTCACATGTGGTCTCTGGGTCTTTTACCATCTCTTGGAATCCAGTTTAAGATTTCAATTGTCCATCTATTATCATCTCTTCTAGCAATTTGTCCAGCCCAACTTCACTTCAATCTTTAATTTTGAAGTCAGTAACACCTGTTTCTTCTCTTAACCATATATTGCATTTTTGATCTCTTGTTACTCTTAACATGCATCTCTCCATACTTCTTTGAGTACTCTGAAGTCTCTATTGTTCTTCTCTTAAGTGTCCAAGTCTCTCCATAAGTAAGAACGGTAAAACACATTTATTAAAAACCTTTAAAAATGTATAAACATGCTTAAAGACCTGATATAATTTGAAGTGTTATGGGGGTGCTGGATTATTGGAAACTTTAAAGTTATAATTAAAGTATAATTTTTGTAGATTGTTTTGTAAATTTGGTAAAAAGAAATTAGATTATAATAAATTTCTAAACTTATATATATATGTATTTTATTATTTAGGTATATTGCACTAATATAAATAATGTCCACTGTGTGGCGCTGCCAAAGAGTAACTGGTCAAAGAAAAGAATGGATTGGTAAAAAAAATTAACTGTTTTCATATAATAAATATGATGTAGCTAGAATTGCATGGGAGTTGCAGTAGCAGGGTTAACATATGGTAATGATGCATTATGTGTTAGTAAAGGGGTATTCGATTATTTAGAAAAAGTACAAAGGAAAGTAGGCAGACATGCATTAGATGCAGATGTGTGGACAGCAAGAGAGGCAATTCAAGGACAAATGGGATGGTCAAGTTTTTATATGAGAGATGCAAAAAGTAAAATGAAAATGTTTGGTAGGTTGCAGTTTATGGATAATAAAAGAATAGCTAAAATAGTATTTAATTGGGTTACAAGTAAAGGGCAGGTAACAAGATGGGTGAGAAAGGTAATGTGGTTAAGATTTGGATAAAGAATTTATATCAGTATACTTGTACAAAAGGTGGGATGATTGTGTTAGTAGGATTGTTGAGTGTTATAGTGGTAAGGAATGGGTTAAAAGAATAGATGCATTAATAAAGAATAGGAAATTGGAGGGATGGGGAACTAGTATGGAGAGTAAAAAGAGTTTAAATATATATAGAAGTAAACAAAACATTGGGTGTGAGTTGATTTATGATAATAGCAAGGAAAGTAGTTTATTGTTTAAGGCTTGAATGGGATCTTTAGCAATAAGAGAATATACATGTAAATGAAAAAAATATGGGTGATTTAGTTTGCAAATTATGTAAGGAAGGCATAGAAAATATTAGGCATTTGTTAATTGAATGTAAATGCTTGAAATTAGAAAGGGTACAAATAATGAAGTTATGGAAAAATAAATATGAACAAAGTGATTATATAGAAAATGGGTTATTGGTTTTTATGCTGGGTTTGGGGAAAGATAAGGGGGATTTAGATATAAAGGCCATAGAATTGATAAAGATTATGTTGTGGAAATGAGATGGAGCAGATTGTGGGAAAATTTAAGGTGGGGAATGGAAATGGATGGTAGAGTGGCTAACAGGTTTCTCTGGGCATAATTGTTGAGAGATTCCTGACTCTGTTTAAGGAGAAGTCATAGTGTATCTCATCGCGTGATTATAAAAGAAGAAAGACCTTGATAAGATTCCATTAAAGAATGGTTTGATAAATAATTTTTTATATATTTTTAGTTTTCTATTTTAATTTTATTTAAAATTGATTATTCTAAATTCCATATGCATTCACACAAATTTTTCCAATAATAAGTGTCAGCATGTTTTGAATAATATCTCGGTTTAATTATATTTTATATGAACTGTAATTCTGTGAATAATCAATAAATTGCTTTTTATTTATAATTTTTAATAATTTTATGTTATATCATGACATTCTTACCATAAGCATATGTACAAAATTTTGACATGAATAATATCAGTGTGGAAAATATATTTTTCTCATGTAAGGGAAGATCTCTTTTATTTAACGTAAATAACTGTTTGTTTGTTTGTGTGGGTCAAATGTAACCAATTTTTAATATCCTTCTGTCAAATAGATTTTCGGTTTTCTTTACATTTTGTATATAAGCTAGCCATCGATGATAATACAATATTTAGAGTTGACCATGGTCAATAGATGGCAGTAATTTTAAAAAAATATGCTTTCATTTAATTTTATGACTAATTTATAAAAAGCTTTTGCAGATAAATAAAATCGAAAGAAAAAAGTGAAGGATGAAATTTTATCTTGATTGTTTAACTAAAACTTGCTTTTTTGAAAATGCTGCCTTCATTAATACAGTAATCTAGTAAATGATTTTTAATGTGCGTGAATTTTGATTTAAATACTGGAAATGTAGTGATGTTTACATTTTCAGTTTCCAGTTTGAATATGAATAATTACAAAACGTCAATTGCAAATTATCATTCTAAAGAATATATATACAATATTTTATTAAAAATTGCCTTTTTAATGCACTAAAAACCAAAACATAATTTTATTCTTCAACCATAATTTGGTTTGATAACTTTAATTTGAAATTAAAATATTGATTGACTGTCCAATTAATTAATTCAATCACTAGTTTTAAAACTAAATAAAATTAATGGTAGAAAAACTAATGATGCCCTTTTAATTTTGTTAGTCTTAAAGTTATTGACATTGCTAAAATCTTTGTGAACTGAATGGTGTGTTGTGTGGAGGATAATTATAAAATTAATTGGAATATTACAAATTCTCATGGCATGTTACCTGTCTACATTTCAAAGATAGGTGCCAGGAAAGGCAATTGTAGATTATAACTGATCATGATCTATCTTGGGCTGCTTATATGGAGAATGTTTGGAAGACACCTTTTTAGAACAACTCATAGTTATGAGTGAAGGCAAACTTCACCAATAATTACTGAACTATTAGATGAGATAGTTCAGAAATTGAAAGCTCAAATAAAGTAGAGAGAAAACAATCATTCAACTTTTTTTTTCTCATAGAAATAAGTTTAGAAGAAATCAAATTTGTAGGCAAGATATAAAGGATTATACTAAAGGAATTCAATATACTGTTATGGATAAAATGAACATTTAGTGGCAAATTATTGAATTCAAAAAACTTACAAATGTGTACATAAAAGATCTAGCAAAAGTTTGCTAAGAAAAAAAACCAAAAGAAAGAAAAGTCAATTATAAAATCTATAAATATAAAAACTGCAAAAAGTCAAAAAAAGTGGGTGTGGTTAAAGAATATATATATACGTCAGTTCTCTGCATTGAGAAATTCTTAAGATCAGTAATAAAAGAATCCTGTTGTTTAAAATCTTTATAAAAGTCCTGGTACAAAATCACAAAAAAATTGACCATTAGATTCTCTTTCATCCTTATCAAGGGTTTTGGTATCCTGAAGTTCAATTTATCTCTAGACTTTTTTTTGTTATTTTATTAGGGAATTGTCTAATTAGGAACAAAGATATTTTAATACAAGTTTGTATATTGATTCTCTTTATTTCATAACTAACTGATTTTGTAAATCTATTGCTAGAAGGTGGAAGAAAAATAATGTCATAGATATCCATAAGACTGGAATACATTGAGTTTCCTCATTTGTTTTAACTGTTTGGTCTTTTCAGAATTTCACCAGATTCACAATCCACAAATATTTTCTTCAATCTAGCAAATATTTTAATACTATCAAAATCAGGGATGTGGTTATATCTAAAAAACGTGTTGTGTGCACATGCTCAAGTGAAAAGGTGATTGGTTCTTTTTTTTTAAATATCTGCAGTACCATTTCCGAATCAGCACATTATAAAGAATATAGTTTGACTCACCACAAAAATGTTAAAATGTTTAATCATGCATTATTACAACAACAAATGTAATGGTTTGTACATTAACCTATGACAGAAAAATGAACTAACATTAAATTTTGTTTTGAATTGGGCTAAAATGATACTGAAAGGTTTGAAATGATTCAAATGATATAGGACCTAATAATATTTTCAAATGGTTTTCAAAATCTCATAATAAAGAAAGAGCATTGAAAATGATTTATGAAGGTACAAAACATACTATAACATTTTTTTTGTCATAACTTGTAACCAGTAATGCCTAAAGATTTTTATGTCAAATAGCTAAGTTCTGTTGCTACGTAATACATGCATTGATTTAGAGATGGCATTGCAAGCAGCTTGCAGAGAGAATGTCATCTTTTCGGTGGAACACGTGAAAGCTGATTAACTGATATTTGATTGAAAGCATTTTTATGCTCCTTAACTTTTATGCTGATAGCTCTTTATGCATTGGAAACATCGAATTTTATATACATTTTCATGCTCTAAAAGTATTGGATCTTTAGATTTATGAAAAAAAATCGTTGCCACTGGAAAAAGAAGTCTTAATATTGAAACTAGAAAGATATCTGCTAATCTTATCAATGATATCTTTAATGTAAGAAATGATTATTCAGCCATCAGTCATAGGTTTTCCATTTTCACTATTCCTCTTTCTTAAGTCATCAATACTGCATTTAAACTATTACTGGTGGGTGAGTGCAGAGGGATTTTAATATACATTTATTAAATAGTGCATGAGTAGCAGTTGATTTCCTTCTTCATAACTTTAATAATAATAATAATAATAGATTTACATTTATTCATAATTAATATGTGTTTAATCACAGGTCATTAAAAATGATATTCTGTCTCCTGTGATAGAATATCTAAATTTGTACAATACAATTATCAATTTGAACATTAGGCATATAATAGATTCAAGTAATGATAAGCACAGTCAGTAGTGGTTGGCTTATTTATATAAGAATATGCTTTAAGCATAAGTGAATTCACTTACATTTTTAAACTATTACTGGCAGATGAGTGCACAGAAATTTTAATATCCATTTATAAAACAGTGCATGACTGGAGGTTGATTTCCTCCTTCATGATCAAAACTTTGTTTAGAATCTATTTACTGTAAGGATTAGAGAATAAAATACATTTAATTAGAGTTATTTTGTGGCTAAGATGATCTTTATTGGATAATTGTTGTGCTCTTATCAAAAGATTTTTAGACTAAAAACAATGTGGTAAAATGACATCAGGCTTCCTAGCAATTAAAATCTCTAGAAAATATTTTTTTTTATTAATTTCAATTTTCATGGTAAACTTTTATGCCAGTCAATGCCACTCATTAAGAAAAATAAAGGAGCATAAAGCATCAATTTCATGGAGCCATATAACGTATATGAGCCAAATAGATTTTTTACTTGCCACATCTAATGATTTTTTAAAGATTCATGACAAGATTGGCTATTACAAGAAATAGTGGGGAGCCTATATAAAGACCCTTTACCCATTTATACTATCAAAAAGCATAAATAAAAAATATCTTATGGCAATATTTTGTCAATTGTATAATAATATCAGATTTTTATTATATAAGAAAACACACTTCGCTCTATATCCAATGAGTATGATTTCCATTTTGCTTACAATTTGTAAGATGACTGGTGACTAGTTTTCTCTCCAAACTGCCTGCAGTATCATCTCTAAATCAATGCATGTGTTACATAGTGAGATAATTTGGATATTCACAAAAATTTTAACCCATTAACATATCTGAATCATAACTTATGAAATGTAGCCATATGTGTCATATCTGTACCTGCAATGGAACTATGCACTGACATGAAATTTTGTTTTAAATTGGGCAAAATTGTTACTGAAATGTTTGAAATGATTCATACTATATATGGCAATGAAGTGAATTGCAAGAATGTTTTTAAATAGTTTCAAAATTTCATGATAGTAGGGACAGCGCTGAAGACAATTCATAAAGATACTAAATACATTTCAAGTCATAACTTGTTATTCAGACATGCTAGCATCTTAAAATTTTTGTGGTGAATAGCTAAACTATGTTACTACATAACATGTGCATTGATTTAGAGATGGTGGTGCAGTTTTGAAAATCAGTCACCTTTTCACTGGAACATATAAATTATTTAAAGACAGTAGATTTCATTGATATTTTGATGGTAATTAAAATTTTGAGTCATTAAGGTACAGATTCAGAATATTGACAAATTCTAACTTACATTATTTAAAACATGCAATTGCAATATATGGTGAAACTAAGAATATTAACATTGATAAGAATACAATTTATCCAAACCACTTTGAACACTTTTTAGCAAAACTCTTTATTTGTACATATATACATACACCTACATTTTGACTGTTCTGCAGCCTTCTTCAGAGCTATGATATAATAAGTAAGAATATATGACAGGACATTCCATATCCCCAAAACTTTTTATAGCACTTTTAAGGAAGGGAAGGAAGCTAATTTTGTAAATGATGAATTTGTGTTTGCAAATAATGCTTGAGCTTCAATAAACATTACAAGAGTTCTTTGATGAAAGGAAGTAGGACTAAACATTAAAGGATTGTTCAATAATTTTTTTTAAAAAGTAGAAAATGAAAGATGGTTTAAAGAAAGGAATTAAACTTGAATGAAGTGCTTTTAAAATAAATTATTAATATTGGTTCCATTCTTTTGACCATTTTATCAATCAATACTTATCTAAATAATTTGGTAATGAATACTTATATCACAATATCATTCCAATAAATGCCCTCATTTACTTTTCATCGTTTAAGAATCGAGCGTAATGTAAAAGTTCTGCTAATTCTGCCAAAATTAACAATTGGATTATGGTTTGTTTTTATAAAAATATTCTGACAATAAATAACATTCTGCATAATATTCTTGTCTGCCCACCAGTTAAATTGTAAGTAGCTAACTTGAGTATCTATTATTAATATTTTATGCCCTATGTTGTTTAGGGTAGTGGCAGAGGAACACATTCTGGGGATAAATTCCTTGTATTGATTTCGAAGCTGGCACTCAAACTTCTTATGAATAACTGAGCTATAAAGTCATTTGATTATTATTTTATTAGTTAATTGTTTTGCTAATTTCATATTTTCTTTATATTTTCTGTGGATTAAAATCTTGAGTAGGTCAATATTCACAGTAATCTTATATTTCTATTCTGAGTTTAGCAAATAAAATTTTTTGATACATGTATGAATGTGCCTAATTAGTCGCCTGATAACTGACCAACTTTCTCAAGTTTTAATACCATTCATAAAAGAACATTATTTCTATTGTAAAATGAAAGCCAAATCATTAGCTGTAACATTAAAAATAACTTTATACCAACAACATATACTTTCTGTTACATAGTTTTAGCTTCAAGCTTGTAGACATAATAATTGTGCATGATTCACCACCAGATGTATTTCTTTTACACAAATTGAAATAACAATTTGCAGACTGGACACACCATATATATATTTATAACAATATATATATAAATTAGGTCATGTGACATCTGACTTGATTTTTATATATATACTACCTTAAATGCAAAGAATTAATTTTGCTGAAGCTAAGATTATATTTGAGAGAAATGAAATTAAAAAAATTAAAGAATCTTTATTATTAAAAAATTTATGATTCTGAAGCAATTAACTTATTTAAAAATTATTTTAATATTAAGGATGTATGGGGGGTAAGGGGAATTTTGGGTAATGTTTAGTATAAATATATTGTTATTTTGTAGTTCTTTGCACTTGAGAAGCCTGCTTGTAGCAATGAAATCATTGGTACTGTTTTAGCATTTACTTTCTTGGCTAGTCAGGTTGAATTATGAATTTGGGGTAATTTTGATTATATGTATATATATAATGTTCAAAAAACTTCCAAGTATTTTATCAGCCAATTGTAGAAAAACAGTCGTCAGCAATTTATTAATCGGAGAATGTAAACTAATTTAAATATTTTGATAGTTTTTAAATAAAAAGGTGGACTTAGATGATGAGGCACAGATTTAATTTGCTGCTTTTAGCAAATTAAAAGAGAGTAAATTTTTTACAGTATATTAGCTATTGTGATTAAATTAACTATATTGTGCTGTTATTTACCTAATTTTGAAATGAAACTGAGTCTTTATTTAAGGGTGTTCCATAAAAAATTTTAAAATACAATGACAAGATTATAAAAATCAGTATTATTCAACTTGCTGGATGTAACACTATAGAATCAACTATTATAAAATATCTTGAATTGGACAACTGAATGAACAATACAAGATTTTCTAAATCAGTGATGTGATGCACTATGGCTTTTCTTTATCAGAGTCAGGAATCTCCCAGCCATTCTGCCAAGAGAAACCTGTTAGCCAGTTTACCTTCCCTTTCCATTCCCTATCCTAAGTTTTTCCCATATTTTTTCTATCCTGCTCCATCCCATTTCTGCAACATTATCTTGTCCATTCTGCAGTCTTTATATCTAGATCCCCCTTATTTTTTCCAAACCCAGCATAAAAACCAAGAACCCACTTTCTATACAATCACTTTGTTTATATTTATTCTCCCACAACTTCATTTTTTGTAGTCTTTCTACTTATAAGCATTTACATTCAATTGACAGATGCCTAATATTTTTTATCCCTTCCTCACATAACTTGCAGACTAAATCACCCACATTCCTTCATTTATAAGCACATTCCCTTGTTGCTTCCTTGCTATGATCATAAATTAACTCACACCCAGAATTCTGTTTACTTCAATATCTCTTCAACTTTGTATTTTTTATTAATGCATCTTGTTCCATTCTTTGCCACTATAACTCTAAAACAATTCTCCTAACACTGTCATCCAATCTTTTTAAAAGTATACTGGTATAAAGTCTTTATCCAAATCTTCTGCATACTGTACTATTGTTCTCACCCACTTTGTTACTGCCCTTTACTCATAACCCAATTAAACACTATTTTGGCTATTCTGTTATTATATGTAAATTTCAATCTACCAAACATTTTCATTTTGCTTTTTGCATTTCTCATATAAAAACTTGACCATCCCATTTTTTCTTAAATTGCCCCCATTGATGTCCACACATCTGCATCTAATGTACGTTTTCATACTTCTCTTTGTCCTTTTTCTAAATAATCTAACATCCTTATCCTAAGTTAACCCTGCTGCTGCCACTCCCTTCTATACAATTCTTGCTACATCATATTTATTATATGAAAACACTTAATTTCTTTATCAGTCCTTTTTTTTTCTTTCCTATATTTATCTTTTTTTCCCCATTCATCCAAGCAATTTCTTTGATTACTTGAGACGATTCCCAAATAGTTATACCTATTCATCACATTTAACTTTATAACCCCCAATAAATATTCTTTCTTTTCTCTTTCCCCAGAATTTATCATTACTTTGATTGTTGTTCACTAAATTTAATCCCCATCTCTTTACACAGCCTTATGCATGTCTTCAGCATAACATTCATATTTCTCCTACTTTTCATGCACAACAACATATCAGCAAATAAAAGACCTGCTAATATATATATATTCCTTTGCCATCTATTAATGGTATGTCTATCCCTCTTCCTAGTCTTTCTATTGTTCTCTCCATTTTTTTCAAATATAACAAAAACAAAATAGGTGACGTAGGACATCCTTGTTTTAGTCCCACCTCACTTTTAGCTTTAACTGATTCTATATTTCTTAATTGATATGTATAGTAATTATTTTCATACAATCAATTAATAAGATCCACTAAAGCTCCAGTCATTCCTGACTTTACTAAAGTTACCTAAAATATATTTCTATTTAATCTATCATATGCCTTCTCTATGGTTGCAGAAAGGAGTTTTTTATTAACTGAAAGGAGACCTTTTGATTCCTCTTGGAAGCCTTAAAATAACTGAGCAGGGCAAATTCCTAATGTTTATTCCATATGTTCTTGTTGTTGTAGCTGTTATTATTATGTGATTATTCATATAATATACAAACATGAATGGGCTTCTCACCAACATGCATTAGGCAGTGTGGTGAGTATATTGACTTTTTATCACTGAGTTTAAGATCAAGAAATGGTCTTTCTTTTCAGTTGCCTGATAAGGCAGAATGAATGTATGTGTAAATGATAAATATTTTTCCAATAGATATATACAATCATGACAGACAAAATAAATCATGTCCCTTATTCCCAGGAGGCTGCAAAGTAACTAACCAAGACAGCAGTTGGTAGCTGAAGGTGGAGGGTGCTAAGAATCCCCTAATTGTGGACTCAGGCTGCCATTTGATGACAACTTTTTATTTAGGTACTTACAACTGCAGTTTACTTTCTAGTGAATGAAGATTACAAGACTTAAAAGAAAAAACTATCTTATATTAAATGGGACATTATTGGACTTGGTGAAGTTAGAAGAAAAGGTGAAGAGACAATTGATTTAAAAAGTGGACATGTATTCTACTATAAAGGCACAAATATTCGAAATACAAGTGGAGAAGGATTTATTATAAATAAAAAGAGGAAAAACAACATTGTGGAGATTGTTGGTGTATCACACGGAATGGCTTGATTAATTATACAACTTAATAGCAGATACCAAATGCAGATAATTCAGGTTTATGCCTCAACTTGAAGTAGTAGACGATTTTTATATGGATGTACAAAAGGCTTTTGATCAGAATAAACAACATTTAAAATTGTTATGGGAGACTTTAATGCTAGAATTTGTAAACAAATGAAAGATAAAATTGCTGTAGGTAATTTTGGTTATTGTAATAGAAATGAGAGAGGACATAGACTTGTGGAGTTTGCAGAAAAACTTTATATTATTAATTCTTTTTTTGAGAAAAATGTTAAAATGAAATGGACATGGAAGCCTCCAAATGAAGGTACAGCAGAATTGGATTATATTTTGACTAACAGACAATACATATTTCAAGATGGTAATGTTCTTAATAAATTCAACACAGGAAGTAACCATCGATTAGTAAGATGTAAGATATGTGTTAATGCAAAACTAGAGAAACAGAAATGTATTAAGAAAAACAATATTTACAGTTGATATTCCTAATCTTCAGAAACATTCTAATAAATTTAAATTAGAACTTACAAATCGGTTTCAAGTATTAGTTGATTTTGAACATGATTCAGATTTGAATGAAATTAATATGAAAATAACTGATACACTTTTAAAAACTGCAACAAAGATAGCTGGTAGGGAAAAAGCAGCAATGGCCCAATAAAATTTCTACTGAGACTAGAGAATTTATAAAGAAAAGAAGGAATATAAAGATATACAAAAATTATGCATTAAAAAGAACTGAATATCTTGAATTTTGTAAAATGGTTGAAAATGATATAAGAAAGTATAACTGAACAAGCAAGGAAAGCTGTAGAAGAGAAGAAAAGTCTCAAGAGTATAGAACACATTTTGGTATTGGTAGGAAATTTATATCTGCAATAAGAAAAAAAGATGGAATCATTACTAAAAAGAGAGATGACATCATAAAATGAGTAGAAGACTTATCAAGAATTATATAATAATAAAAAATAAGTACCTCCTATATCTATTATATCTTTTAAATTGCCCAGAATTTTTAATGAATAAGTGAGACATGCAATTAAATTTATGATGAAAGGAAAGACTCCAGCTAATGATGGAATTATAATTGATATATTAAAAGAAGCAGGTAAAGAAATAGAATTTTTTTAGCAAAGTTATATACCAAATGTCTAAATGATAAAGGTGTATCAGATTATTGGAAGAATGTGTATTAATATTTAAAAATGTGATAAAGAAGATATTAGCAATTACAGACCTATCAGTTTTATACAAAAATTTTACCAAGATGATTACAACTTGTCTACAGAAAACATTGGATTTCCACAACCAAGAGAACAAGCTGGATTTAAAAGTGGTTTTAGTACAGTAGATCATATCCAGGTATTGAGGAAAGTTATAGAAAGGATAAATGAATATGAGTTGCCATTATGCTTTGGATTTGTAGATTACAAAAAGGCATTTGATTCCATAAACTTTCTTCAGTGATTAAAGCATTGGATCATCAAAGTATAAACCCAGGATATTATTATATTTTAAAGAATATTTATAAAACTGCAACAGCAACAATTAGATTACATAATGATATTAGGAAATTTAACATTGAGAAGGGTGTAAGATAGGGTGACTCCATATCTCCAAAATCTTTTACAGCAGTGCTGCAAGACGTATTTTGTGAATTAAAATGGGAAGCTAGAGGAGTGAAAGTAAATGAAAATTATTTAAGTCATTTAGATTTTGCAGATGATGTAGTTGGTTTAGCAAATAATGCTTTAGAACTGCAGGAAATGTTGCAGGAGTTATCAGATGAAAGTAGGACTAAAGATAAATGTTAAAAAGACTAAAGTAATGTTCAATAGATTTTCTCAAAATATAAAAATAAAGATTGATTATGATGAGCTAGAAGGTTAACAGCTACAAATACCTTGATCGGATTATTAATACAGATTGAAACATAAAGGATGACATTAATTGTAGAATTACACTTTGTTGGAGGGCTTTTACAGTTGGAAATATAAAGGATGAAATTAATCATAGAATTAAACTTGGTAGGAGTGCTTTTGGTAGAAATAACTTGATACTAAAAGGAAATATGCCTATGTGTTTGAAAAGGAAGGTTTTTAATAAATGTGTTTTACCAGTTCTTATTTATGGATTTGAGACTTGGATACTTAATAGAAGAGCAATAAAGAGACTTCAGACCACTCAAAGAAGTATGGAGATATATACGTAAGGATTAAGAAGAAGAGATTGAAAATATAATATATGGATAAGAGAACAAACAGGTGTTACTGACATCATTGAAAAAATTAAAAGGTGGAGTTGGTCTGGATATATTGCTGGAAGAATGGATAATTGAAATCTTAAACATGATTCCAAGAGATTGTAAAAGACCCAGAAAGAGACCACATGAGATGGATGGATGGATGAAATAAGAAAGTATGCAGGAGTAATGTGGAGAAGAAAAGCTAAAGATTGGAGATGGATTGAACTTGGACCTTTATCCTGCAGTGGATTAGTAATTGTTGACGATGATGCCTTCTCTATAAGATCATATATAACTGTTTACTTGTATTCCTACTCATATCTATAAGTTGTGTGATTACAAATGCATTTCTTCCACTTTGCTACCCTTCCAGCCACCATATATGAAAAAACTTTATATAATACTGACATTACTGCTATTGGTCTATAATTGTTTAACTTTCTATAGTTCTTGCCCTTTTCTTTAAATAATAACCTTATAAATGTATTATTGTTCCAGCTATCTGGAAATTCTGCCTTCTGTGGCATTTTACATGATAATAGATTTAATTTTGCCCTATTTCTCAAATTCATCATGATTTCTGCTGCCCATCCATCTAAACCTCATGCCTTTCTACTTTTCAATTTCTTCCCTGTCTCATTCAATTCATTTTTTGTAAAAGTAAGGTAGTTGTAACTTAAGCCCCATGTGGCCTCGCAAGTGGCTGTATCTGTATCAACCACAGAAATATTCAGAGTAGGGGGCCAAAAGCAGATGGCCTGTTCACCAGGCGTATACACAGGAACCTTATGCCAAGTAGCTTCTAGCACTACTGCCTGCTTGGTAGTGCTGATAGCCATATGTAAACACATCTAGCTTACATTGTCTGCTACCAGTAACTACCAGAAATCTAGCCCATTTCATGGCACTGTTACTCCATGCTATGCATGGAAAAACTGCACCATTTAGAAGCAATATTGCTACTCACTTCGTAATATTTTATGTGCACATTCTTAAAAGATTGTTAGCGTGTAATGTGAAGGTGTGATTAATTTAGAAACCACAACTATTTAAATCTGCCTTCAAACTTAATATTGTTACATTGAATTTCACTCTCTGATAAATCTATGTAATTTTAAATTATTTTCTTTTAAAAATATCTTTTTTCTCTCTAAAAAAGTTTTTTCTTTTTTTAAAAAGGTAATTTTTACGACATCTTTTTTACTGCAATCTTTCAAAACTGCTAAAAATCGTTCTGCCAGTATTTCTTTCAGAACTGTGTTATTTTGAAAGGTGATTGTTTGTAAAACTTTTTTTTATACTTTCAAATAATAACTCCAGTAACTTTTAAACTAATACAAATTACATTTCGGTTTATAGATCTTTCAATTACTATTTTGCAAACGTGTTATTTTAAAAAGGCTGATAGCGTCCCTAAATGAATTTATAAGTTGCTGTTATGTGCAACAATGATTAGAAGATCCATTTATCAAGAAAAATAAATATTTTTAAATTTCTGGAGAGAAAGCAAATCAAACTCTCCTTTAAATATATTAAAATATCTATTCAGTTCAAATTTAAAGGAAGTTTATAGTACAATTTATGTATACACATACATCTATTATTTGTAATATAAGATCTAAATAAATTTATAAACCATTCAAGTTTTACTATCATTGGTAAAAAATAAATTTTTTAAAATTAATATGTATGCAAGCAATAAAACATCAAACAGATTAGAGAGTACGTACCCTATAACATTGTATTCTTTGTAGACTTAATAAGATGTCAGAAAATTGCAGTTTGCATAGTATGTAGTGTAAAAATTGAGTAAAAATATTCAAGGCATAAATATTAATTGAAGTTGTATTTAAAACTTTAGAATCATTTTAATAACTAAAAATGTCATATACTCACAAAAAAATTTCAAAATAACAGGTTTAATAAGTATGGGAAAAGTAAGATATTATACAGACTCAGAAGAAAAAAAAGATTCAGAGCAAAATGCAAAAGCTAATGACAATATAGCAAAAAGATTCTGTTTTGAAGGAAACAACACTAGATGTAAATTAATGAAGATAGGACAGTAATCCAAGATATGTGAGAGAGTGTCATCCACAGATTTAAGTTGCAGGTTAAAAATTATATACATTTAATATCTTTATTAATGGTTGGAATTTAAAATGTCAAGGCCTATAAAACAAACACAGATTGAGGAATTATTTTTGAAATTTAGATTGTTTTGTTTAAAATGTTAAAAAAAAACATTGCAATCAACTGCATTTAAATTATTAAAAGCAGCACTGAAGGTATGAAGGTCCATTGAAATAAATTTGAATGTTTGATGCTTATGTTAGGCTTGTATACTGTTAAAATTAAAACTATTAGTCCTCATAAATAATTTGGAAGACATTGCCTGTCAGAATTGGATGATCATTGAAAATTATATATGATCTTAATAGCCTAAAATTCAGAAGCCTGATAGTACTGTCTTTGCCAGTGCACTGTTTTTTTTCTTTCATTATTGAATTAGTAATATTACCACAGCTTGTAAAAGTAATGTTACTTATTATAAGAGTTTAACAATGAGTTAATTTGTTCCATAATTAAGCTGTTACCAAGTTTTGTTAATTTTGATATAAGATATATCTAGATGAATGTCTACACATTATGAAAGAATTTTGGAAAAAGTAACGGCAATACTTTTTTGTAGATACTTTCCATGCTCAGGATTTATCAATGAAAGATGAAATCTAATTAGAATTTTTGCAATAGGTCACTTTATTTACTTTATGATAAAACCATCAAAATGAGAGTCATGTGATGCTGGATACAGTTTAGAAATGATTAATTACTTGTTCAGTAATTGAAGGTTATTGGTTTATCACGAGACAAGTACATTATCTGCAAAGGCTAATTAATACATATTTATTTTTAATAATGGTAGAAAAAGTTTAATTAAATTTGCATATTAAAGTAAAATAAGATCAGAGTTATTCTTATACTGCAGTTTTAGGACCTTAAGTAAATAATTTATGTATATATAAAAAAAATTGATATAATTTTTTAGTCTGATAAATACATTAGATCCAAACAACTATAAAAGTAAATGCTACTTTAAAATTAATACTTATTGATAATTTGGAATTAAATTAAATGTCATTTCTATCAGATCTATGAAAATTTTTGTAAAGTTGAACTGAATCTCAGAAAAGCAAAATTACAGTCTCAAGTTAGGACCAAAAATAGAATGTAATTTTTATTATATGTCTAGTAAAAAAAAGTATTATAAAGGTTCTCAATAATATATGGACATATTCTATAGGCATAGTGGGTAAATGTATATAAAGTTATTGTAGATGACCTGATGTTTTCTCACTGTTTAAACTGCTTGTGTAAGCATAGGAAATGGTGATCATGCAAAATTTATTGGTTTAAGATTTTCTAAGCAAGTACTATATGATGAACTTCAGTGTGGGTTTTGTGAGAGAAGCAGATCTATTTACATTATAAAGATTATCTCAAAGACATTTTAAAAGAAGATAATGCTGATGATTTTTATTGATAATATACGACGGAGAATAGAATACATTGGAGAACTATAATTACACATGGTGTTGAGATATTTCAGAAAAAAAGAAGTTTTTTGAATAAGTAATTAAAAAAAAGTATTGCAAAAAGACAAACAAATAGAGCAATGAACCATATTGTTTTACATGGAGACATCACAGATTGGTTTGTATAGTCATCACAAAATTCCTAATTTTTTTAGGTTTTTCTCTTTTTTTCTATCTTGGAATTGGATTGATTATGCTTGTTTGCAGTTAATCTATGGTGATGGTAATGATATAACCTATGCAAATCTGAAAACTGATATATAGTAAAAACTAAATAACAGCACTAATAAAAAGTGTTGTAAATTTAAAGGTATAAAAAAAAGAGTAGAATATTTTATAACATTTAAAAGCAATACAAAAAACAATAATAAAACATCATAAATTTTTACTATTATCCACTGCATTGTTATGCGATTTTTATTTCAATAATATATTTATGTTTATTACATAGTAATATAATGAGTGTGCCAATAGCTCCAAAATCATCTAGAATTATTCCTATCTCCAGACCGGTTTCAAGCTTTTGGCTTTTCTCAGTGAGATGCTAGGATATTCAGGCACCAGATCTAAAATACCAACACAAATGCAGTGTTTATTTAATACTTAACTATTAAATAGAAAATCTGAAATTTTCAGACATCTATGTCTTCAAATCCAGCTATCTAACTTAAATAGCCATATGGGACTGAGCTAAATTCAGATTATCCATATATTAATAGCTTTAGCAATATAGCATGAAAACCTCAGAAGCAAAACTATAATAGTAAGAAAATTCATGTCATATATCAAATCCAGCTATCTAACTTAAATAGCTATGTGGGGCTGAACTAAATTCAGATTCTCTATATATTAATAGCTTTAGCAATATAACATCATCAAAACCTCAAAAGCAAAACTATAATAGTAAGAAAATTTGAGTCATATATCATGTGACTTAACTTATTAAGCTTGTACTACAATATTAATACAATGAGTGTGGCATTAGTTCTAAAACAAGTTTTTCTGATAAATGCTGGAAGAAAGCCAAAAGCTTGAAACTGGTCTGGGAATGGGGATAATTCTAGATAAAGATTTTGACTGCTTTCTTTCCCAGCATTTATTGAAAAAGCTTCTTTTAGAGCTATTGGCATGTTCATTATATTACTATTGCAGTACAAGCTTAATAAGTTAAATTACATGATATATAACTTGATTTTTAATAAGTTAAGTCAGTGATATATGACTTAGATTTTTTATTATTATGTTTATTACATATATATCTACTCTATATGTATAAAATCATAAGTGATGATTTTATATAATGGAAATAGAAGCAAATTCTGGAATTCAATAAAAATCCTAATAAATTTCTCAATAAGGGACTAAAATGTTTTCTCTTTGGCCACTCCTATGAAAAATAAACTATTATTAAAAATTTTGCAGATACAGTATCTGTAATAAGAGATACAGTATATTTAAAAAGTATTGATAATTATTTACTTAGCAATAAACTAATTTGCTCTGGACCAAATAAGAAAATATAGTGTGTTTTTATTAAATATAAATGAAAAAGAATAAAGTTGTACATTATGAAATAGTTAATGCGGACTTGTTCAGTATGGGAAATAGAACTTGAATTTCTCCTCATGAACAAACTTGTTTATTATGAACATTTCTGGTAACTCATATATAAGATTATGATGTATAATGATTTCATCTAATTTACAAGTGCAGTTGCAAACTAATTTTAAATAGATGGCAATCAACCTTATACGTGCACTGTACTTTTATATTAAATCAACATTGTTTTTGTTGACTATGAAGAAACTTGATCCAAGTCACATGATAGAAACTGAAAAGATAAATGTGGCCATCTTATCTTTTACCTAAATGCAATAAAGAGAATGAAAGTAAAACAATAAAGAGAATGAAAGTAAAGTGAGTATTATAAAGTCTTCTTGCTCTCGATTCAAGATACTTAAGATTGGCCTATATAATTGCATTTAGGTGCAAAGATAAAATGGCTGCTTATCTGTTCAAAGTCTCTACCATGTGACTTGGATCAAGAGTTTCCTCACAGTTAATAAAAATTGATTTAATATAACAATATAGTGCATGTGCAAGGGTTGGTTACATTCTGTTTAAATTATATATAATTTCATAAGTATGCGTACAAAAAAATTTTAAATCTCACATAAACACATCATCTGTAGTAAAAAAAAAGAATAATTATTTGTTCAGCAGTAAATTTGCTCTGCTCAATCAATGAAATGTAATTTATGCATGTTAAATATGTGATAAATAAAGAAACAAAAAAGGAATAATGAGGCAAAAGTAGAACTTGAATTTATCTTCACGGTCAACACTTTATTATGAACATTTTTTCTAATTTTCAAATAATTTGATGTATATTGAAATCATTTACCTATATATAAAATCATAAGTTAAATCAGGGTTGTTATGATTAATAAGTTATAACTTGCATCTATAATGGCATACAATATATATTGAAATGCTTTATGTGTGTTATTGAAGCCTTTTTTTGCTATTTTTATTCTACATTAAAAAATACATAAGCAGAATCAGCAGTAGCTGGCAAAAAGTGGATTTAAAGTCTAAATACTCTATATGTCTGAGTGCGTGAGAGAGAAATGCAAGACATCAGTCTCATGGGACACATCACCTGATAAGATAAATAATGCTTTCTTAAAAAAGAAATGGGAAGAAAACAACTATAACATGGCCCTACAACAGCCTGCAAAAGAATTTAGTCAGCACCAATGGTGCCACAATACAGAGTCCTCTAGTATATGTATACATATATAATCAAACTTACCCCAAATTCACAACTAACTCAGACTAGCCAAAGAAAATAAACTAAAACATTAACCGATGGTTTCATAGCTACAAGCAGCCTTCTCAAGTATAAAGGACAAAGATAAATTTATACTAAATGTTACCCACAATTCCACTTACATCCCACACAATCTTAATATTAAAAAAACTTAAATAATGTAATTACTTCAGAGTCATAAATTTTTAATAAGAACAATTATTTTTATTTAACTTCTTTCAAAGAAGACAATCTTATCCTCATCAAAACTAATAGTGTAGCTTGTATCTTTTTCATGGATATATAAAGCACAACTGAGATATTTATTTCTAATCCTACTTTTATGTACCTTTATCCTTTCATTTAAGCTCAAATTATTCTGGCTTATATATACCTTCTTACAAAAACAAGGGATAATATACCTTACTCCAGGAAGTGTTTCTATTTTGGTATTACTCCTTCTATGATATATTACTCCAATGACATTTTTGTCTGTTGTAATATTTATTCAAAGTTTAAGTTAATGATGTCATAGCAACCAAAATACTAGCATGACTAATTGATGTCAAAAATTAACATATGTACACATTGAACTGTGAGATTAAAAACCATGCTATGAGATTTTATGCAATCACTTTTTTGTGCTATCACATTGTCTATGCTAACACTGTGATCTTTTCTCGGAGATTTTTTTCCATTCAAGAACACATTACACAGTTCAATCTATCACATTAACTCTCATCATTTGTAAGTATCTTTTTTTAAATTTAAAAAATACATTTAAATGTTTTATTTATTTTTGCTAATCATTATAAAATCTTAAATATTTTTTATGCAGCCAAAAATATGTTTTTCTTTTGAAATGATTTTTTTTAATATTACCTTAAAATTACAATTTACTATCCTAAACTTACAATTCACCATTTTAGTTTCTTGTTTTTATATTGACATGTGATTTATGATGGTGCAAAGTGCTACAGTATGCAGGGAGAAGGATGTTTTCAGTGACATGCAGTATCATCCAATAAATGCATAATCATAAGTATCTGTTTATTTAATTTTTTTAATGTTTTACCTTTTTTTCATAATTAATATATATCTACATTATTTTTTCATATTACACATGCTATGACATATTACATCTGATAACATATTATTCTAAGTTTGCAATCTGTTTAAAATAATGCCATCTGCAGACAAATTTTATCAATTAGGTTTATTTGCATCTTACTTGGAGACAGCTTAAACATTGCAAACTTAGAATAATATGCCATCAGAGTAACATGTCATAGCAAGACTAATACCAAAATTTTCTTTGTATTATTTACTAAATTATTTAAAGTCATACTCCTTTTCCAAGCAATTTTCTTATTTCCAAACAAATTACTATTTTTACATACAATTCTATAAGAAGACAATTTAAAAGATAAAGAAATAAATTACTTTTAACAAATTTATCAGAGTAGCCAACACTCAAATAATCTAAAATTGATCTTTTTATATTATTTCTACTTTAATTTGTTGAGTTTATATGGATTATTTAGAAGAGGAAATTATTAAGGATTGTTTATATTTAAAGTTATTTGTTAGATATGTTGATGATTGATTGTAATTGAAGATGATAAATTGAAAGAGTTGGTAAATGTGCTTGTTTTGATCCATCTATAAAATGTTGTAAAAGGAGGGAAGTTAGATTTTATTAAATTAAAATATTTGGATTTATTAGTGATTAGAAATGTAGATGTAATTGTTTGTATGTAGTCATTATGTTAAAAGTAAGGAGTTAAGATGTATAATTAAACCTGGTAGCTACCAATATGTATCTCATAAAGTAACTTCTTTAAGAAATTATTGTTATACAAATAAGAGATTAAATAATTCTAATGAGGTAGTTTTGTTTCAAAAAGGTCAATTTTATAAAGATTATTTGATTTTTGGCTCCTCTGATAAATTTGTTAAAAATATTTTATTTAATAATTGTAATAACATAAAAGATTTAAAAAAATGATTTTTTTTCTTTGTCTTTTAAATTGTCTTATAAAATTGTATGTAAAAATAATAATTTGTTTTGAAATAAGAAAATTGCTTGGAAAAGGGATATTATTTTTAATAATTTATTAAATAATACAAAAGAAATTTTTGATAAAGATTATTCCTGAAGTAGTGTATACTATCCCTTATTTTTGTAAGGAGGTATATATAAATCAGAATATTTTGAACTTAAATAATAGGATAAAGGTACATACAAATAGGGTTAGAAATAAATATCTCAGTTTTGCTTTATATAGCCATGAAAAAGATATAGGCCACATTAGTTTTGATATGGCTATGGTTGTTTTCTTTGAGAAAAATGAAATATAAAGAATTATAGAATCATTATTATTAAAAATGTATGATTCTAAAGCAATTAATTTATTTAAGTTTTTTTAGTATTAAGGGTGGGAAGGTATAAGAGGAATTGTAACCATTTCACATCTTCATGGATTGTCTTTAGTGCTTTCCCTAACATCATGACATCTTGAAAACATTATTGCAATTCATGGTTTTACTATGTTGAATTATTTCAAATGTTTTGTAACAGTTTTTCCCGATTTAATATTAGTGGCTTGTTATCATGGGTCAATGTATAAAATACACTATCACATTTCATGTTTGTAAAATGTGATTCAGATACATTAGGACTTTAAAATTTATGTGGTGAATAGGTCAACTGCATCATTCTGTAAGACATGGGTTAATTCAGAAATGGCACTATAGGCAACTTGAACACACTGCATATATATACTATGAATTATAATAAAATTGATAGATATAAACTTATTAAAATATCACTAACACCAAATATTATATTAATTTTAGCGAGGCTCCATTGTAAAACAATCACAAGAGAGAAATTAAAGTAGCATTTGGTGTTGGTCATATTTTATATTTAAACTTCAGCTAGCTTTATGGAACTACTTCTAAACTTTCTAATGTATGTTTTATTATTATTATTATAAATATGTCATTTTAATTGTTTTGGACGATCTTTAAGTTGTAAAAGAAAAAAATGAAATATTACTCTTCTCTAGTACAAAGATGATTGGCTGGGATAGGGATAGGTAAACTGTGGCTCGTGTGCCACATGCGGCTCTTTAATCCCAATCTTATGGCTTTTTTCATTACGATAAACATTAACACATTTTTTATTTCCTCATGTAATTTGTAAATAAATATTTTGATAACTCTAGGAGAGGAAAAATATGCTTTATGTTGTTTCTTGAATTTGGCCTTATTAAAAAATAGTAATTATTGTACATGGTAAATGTTTAAATATTAGAAATTTGAGAATAAATCAAATGATCAAAGTAATTTTTTGTTTTGATTTTTTAAAAAAAATTAATTTCACTAGGATGTATACAGATTCTATTATGTTGTATTCAAATTTATTCATAATTATTTAAAAATTTGTATCTTTCATGAATCTATTTTTCACTTCTTTTCTTACAGTTCCTATGGGGGGGGGGGGATGAACAAAATGGCTCATGTTAAAAAATTTGCTGAACCCTAGACTAGAATATTCAAAAAATCAATACTAATAAAAAAGCATACAATTAAATGGTTGTTTGTTTGATTTATTATAATTAATATACTTATATATTGAAATGAACAATCTATTATTCATTTCAATAATTTTTTTTTCTGTCTTCTGAACAAAATGACATGCAAATTTGTTTTTTTAAAAAAGAGAAAGAACTAAAATGAGGTTCAAAAAAAAAATTAGTTTTTGATATAAAATCAGTTTTTTTTTTTTTTGACAGACTGGAATATTATATCTTTCAAATCCTGCAGGACATCCACTTATGTTTTGTGAATAAAAAGGAAGAACTCTACTAACATTTAGCTAGATTTAATCTGGAACACTTTGAATGATACTTTGAATAACTCCAGATGAAATAAGGAAATAGGCTTATGTAAAGGACAGCTAAAAATGACAAGACTATATGTTGATGTAAACAGACTTAATATTTGTCAGAAAGAAGTAACTGACAATTATTTCATTTTGTTGAGTCTTATAATTAAAGTCTGATTTGTACTTTATTTTAACTAATCTGAATTTGTAAATAATGTTTGTTATCCAAATATTATTTTTTTAAAATTTGTCAAATAAAAAAAAAATGAATTTGTAATAACTTCTCTTTACTTGTTAAAATTATCTATGTTCAAATCCCCTATATTATATCTAGACTCCAGATATATAAAATATACTTGTATTTAAAAAAAATATTGTATATCACATGTACATTAAGCTTATGAATTTTATATAAGTTATTAATAAGAGGAAAAGGCAAAAAAATAATAATCATGTAAATGTAATGTACACATATATATTGTTTAAGTGACAAATAAACGTAGTTAATGATGTAATTATTTCCATTAGTCTCATTCATTCATAGTTAAACATATATGATTACTGAAAATTGAATTTTACGTAGATGGATTTATATATGTGCAGTTGTTTGTTTAATGTTTAATAGTTTACATATGTTCACTTCCATGTGTAAGAATATATTCCTATCAGTTAATGAGTTAGGAATCGATCTAGAAATAAGTCATCTTAGTATGAATTGTAGTATTAAATTAGGTTTAAGACCAAAATGCCATTTCTTATAACTATTGTATAGGTTTATTTAGTGAGGATTAATACCAAAAGGCCATTCCTTTATAGTTATTATTATATAAACAGTTATGTTTAGGATTACGATCTAAAAAATACCATTTCTTACGATTATTGTGATAAAGGTAGCATTAATGTCTGTTCCATATAGAGCATATGTATGTGTAAGTATTGTGTTAGATTTATGAATTTATAATAATGTAATACAGAGAGCATACCAATAGCTCAAACAAACTCTTAATTGATAAGTGTGGTAAAAGAAAATATTTAAAACCTCTATCAGGAACATTTCTATCTCCAGACCAATAGGTTCCGAGCTTATGGCTATTTAAGTTAGATAGCTGGATTAAAAAACAGTTTCATGTCTGAAAACTTCCGAGTTTCTACTTAAATATTACATATGGAAATAAGTGCTGGGTTTTGAGTTGATATTTTAGATCTAGTGTCTGAATATTCTAGCTCGTCACTGAGGTGAGCCATAAGCTCGAAAACAGTTGATCTGAAGATAGGAATGTTCCGGATAGAGATTTTAAATATTTTCTCTTACCACACTTATCAATTAAGAGCTTGTTTGAACTATTGCTATGCTCTTTGTATTACATTTTTGTAAATACACGCTTATAAAAGTAAAAGTAATGTCATGTTATATATGACTTGCTTTTTTGATTATTATGAATTTATATATGCATAGAATTATATTTAAGTTTATTGAAGTCAGGGTTAAATGTACGGAGAATGTGTTACATTATCTATGAATATATTGATACTATGATATATAAGATTACAGAATTTTGTTACAGAAATAAATTGCATATCAATTAATGATTACACTTTATAAATAAATTATTATTATATGATTTGTTAATTTTATTAAAGAAAATAAATTATACATCAATTAATAAATACACTTGTAACTAAATTATTATCACATGATTTGTTACTTTGTTTATGTAAGATTTCATGGTCTGCCATCATTCATTGGGAGTAACTTATGTTCTCCATGATTTAGCCTGCATTACAAATGGGACTGTGCAATGGTTACATTATTATAGTGAATAAAATATTGTTTTAAATATACATGTGGCCCCCATGTAATTTATGTAAATAAATAGAGAAAATGTGAATAAATGAACTATGCTAAGTCTAACCATTACTATATATATATACAGTATATTGAATTTATTAAAGTAATGATGATGCAATTGATAAGATATTTTTGGAAGTTGTTTGCAACAATGATATCAGAGATAATAAAAAAATCGTACATCAGTTAATAAGTACACTTGTAAATAAATTATTATCACATGATTTGTTATTTTATGTAAGCATAAAGAAGAGTGATCTTGTGAAATCAGAGGTAATTAAAGTGTTGTAACTGGGAGGTGGAACTTTACACTTTAATATAGGAAGGACTTCCGGCTGTTTGTATATGCATTAAAAAGGGACAATTTTGAAATAAGTAAAAGAAAAGTTTCATTATTAGAAATCTAATTCTGCTTGTGGACTACAAAAAGGATATGTATTTGAAATTAGAGTAATAGAAAATAAAACAACAAAAGAAAGATGATAAACGTCATAAAATAAGATTAGCATTGCTTCATAATAATGAAAGTGAGACATAGGAAGTGACGTAAAATTAATGAAAGTGAGACACAGGAAATGGATTCCAATGAAAGACTCCTGGATTTCTCTTATAAAGATACATGTAAAGTTCTTCACCCAAAGATAGGTGAGGTAGAAAGCCAGTAGGATCCAAATATCTTGATCAGCATTATTAGTAGTTTGCTATTACTGACTATCTTATGCATAATGCAGAATAATATTACTAATTCATCTACCTGTCATGAATCTTGCATATTTTTCCATTTTATCCTCATAATATTCTACAGTCACCAGTTCTCATCTGATCATGATAGTTAAACAGCATTAAATACTTAGATGGAGGAAAAGACCCACTTAGGAATCTTGAGTGGCACAAACCTGTTATTTTCCTATCTAGTTTAATAGTAATAGAATCATGGATTCAACAATTAAAGATTTCTAGAGTAATGCTTAATCTTCGAGTATTCAAATATCACGATCCCCTGAACAAATAATTAACCATTTGATTATTGTTTTTTTATATATCATTCATCTATTATATGCTAAGCAATTTGCATAAGTGTTGAAAATAGATTATTAATTAATTGTAAGCCCACTTTATGTTTCTTGCAGTTTGTAGGATTTACATTTTGTTAACAAATCCATTCAATGAGTTTTACATATCAATCAAGTCAAAATTCATTTAACAACTTGTATAAAATATCTTTTGATAAAAATATTAGTGCTGATGTAATGTAAAGTTTACCTATTTGATGAAGCTACATAATATCACAGAAAAACTAATAAAAAATAATGTATTTATTCATGATTTTTTTCAAAACCACTACAACATCATTTGACCTCATTATCAAATTCTTCTTTTACTATTTTTATGTCATCTAGTGTAGACTTTAGAAATCAATAAATGCTAGATGGTAATTATCCTTATCTAGTGCTGTCTTATTCAAATATCCCAGATTAGTTGTTAGCTTATAGCTTTCAGAAAATTCAAGTGCATAGTTTAAAAAAAAATCCAAAAAGCTCCTCATTAATGAAAGCCACAAGTTAGAAGCTAAACTAGAAATATTTGAATAGGACAGCACTGGATATGGATTTATTAAGAACTACCATCTGATATCTATTTGATTATTAAAGTTTATTTTAGATGGCATAAAAGAAGTGAAAATAAAAAAATTGGGAGTAATTTTTGGATTTACAATTACAAGAGTATATTAACTAAAATCAAGAAAATAATATATTTTGCAATAAAAATAATTTAAAAAAATAATCCTTATATATAAAATCCCTATTTTATCTGTTATCTGAATATATATTTGTCCGTATTGCTATCACATGTCAAATTCTCAATCAATTAAAAAAAAGATTACATTTTTAACATTGTCGAAGAAAGTAATTTTGCTATTAATAAACTGTAATTTTTTTTATGAAGTATTTTATACAAAATAATTCATTGCTTATACTTAAGAGGCTTAATTTGATTACAAACATTTTATTCAAAGCAAATAATTCCACAAAGCAAAAAAAAAATTGTTAAAGCAACAAATTAAAAAAAACTATTGACCGCCTTTCCGTAGGTCTGGTACATATCTGGTTTCTTAAAAAAATATGGTATTTTACAAAAGACATGGAATAAACCTTGTTGGAAAAAAAATTGCTTGGAAAAAAATATCAGTATGTGCTTTTAACTAACTGCAGTACAGAACTGAATATATATATAAAAAGTAATAAATAAAAAAAGTTATAATGATTTAAAGGAAATGAAGAATAATAGTAAACAATGGATATCTATTCCATTTATTTCAAATCCACAAATGAAATTTTTTAAGGATTTATATAAGAATGTGTTTAATGTTTCATTCTACGTTTCAAATAATATTAATAAATTAGTCAATAATTCTAATGATGTCATACCTGTCAAGCAGAAAAGTAATATCATATATCAAATTTTTTGTGATTGTATGCTATCATATATAGGTGAATCTCAGTGCAGTATTGAGAAGAGATTGGGGGAGCATGAGTTGTTATATAAGCATGTAAAAAGTAAAAATAATGGTGATTTAATGTCTCCTTCAGTTTTCTTTGATCATGAAAAATCATGTAAATATAAATTTAAATTTGATTTTGAAAATGTGAAAATTCTTCATGAAGAGAAGCCATAGTAAAAGAAAAATTAAAGAGGCAATTTTTATAAACAGGAATAAAATGCATTTAATAAATTGACAAACTGCTAACATTAAAATACGAGATTCGTGGGATTTGAATTGATGACATTTGCTTCCACTTTTTTTTTTTAATTTAATGGCAGTTGAGGCAGATTTAAGAAATTAACCGAAAGTACTCTTGTGGATTTAAGGATTGTTTGTAATAGTTTGTAAACCGTTAAATTTATTATTTCAATTATAATATATGTATAGTATTTAAATTGCATTGAAAATGTAATTACAGTACCCCAATTAACATTTTAGTTTTGGTTATTGTATAATTGAAGTTGTGTAGTTTGATATTATGGAGTTTGCAGCTCTTCAGTAATATTATTCCATGCATGTTATTAAAACAGGCAAAACTCTCCATACAGTAGTGCCACTCATTGCAAGCCAGAATAATCAATGAATGCCAGAAGGATTATGAATAAAATCCCTATCTAGTTCCTACTCATCCAATATCCCCAGACTAGTTTCTAGCTTGTGGCTTTCATCAGTGAGGAGTATTGGATCTGAGAACACTGCACCTAGATCTTCTACATGCAGTGCTCTCAGATCCAAGGCTCCTCTAGGTGCTATGCTCTCAGATCCAAGGCTCCTCTAAGTGCAGTGTTCTAAGATCCAAGGCTCCTCACTGATGAAAACCATAAGCTAGAAACTAGTCTGGGGATATTGGATGCATAGGCACTAGATAGGGATTTTATGCACAAGCCTTCTGGCATCCATTGACTACTCTGGCTTGCACTAAGTGGCACTACTGTATGGGGAGCTTTGCCTGTTTTAATAATAGTTATGAGCAAGCATAAGCAATGGTGATCATGTGATGTTTGGTGGTTTAGTACCATGCATGATTGAAATTTGTTAAAGTAACCAATTAAAAAAAACTTACAAAAACCATGGCCTTTCCATAAGATGGATACAGTCTTATATCAAATATTTGAACAAATTAATACATTGGTGACAAATAAAATGTATTCAGAAATGAAAATTTGTAATACTTGGGTTAATTTTGAATTTACAGTTCCCTCATTTATTGTTTATTTTAATGTTATGAGTGTATGTTAAAATAAAATAAAGAAAATAATATTTTGCAATAAAACTGAATATTAAAAAAAATAAAAAAGTATTCCAGGCACAAAATTTGTATAATTGTAATATTTAATATGCATAAATTCAATAATAAATGTGGACATTCTAAATTCCAAGGTAATGTGGGCATTTGTTATGTCTCTGCATTTCTGTATACATTACATTTGTCACAGCTATATTTTTTTTTTCTAAATAATTAGTTATTTGGTAAATAACTTATTTTTATTGCAAAATATATTTCTTTTATTTTATTTAATAAACTCTTGCAGACATTAATTCAATAATAAATGCCGATATTTTTTATCCATTACTTTTTCTATTGCTTAATAGGAAGTACTATGTAGGTCAATAAAGCTGATAGATCATACACTATATTTGCATCAAAATATTACTCGTTTTTCCTTCTAGTTCACATCTACTCAAATCCCAACAATGTTAAGAATTTATTAAGTAAAAATAAATAAATAAAAACAAATATTAGAACAGTGTTGTAGGTCTCGTTTAATAATCATTCAGATGATGCTACACACATGTTTTTTTATCTTTATATGTTTTTGTATTTCACAAGGACATAATTAATCTTAAACAACTGCTTTAAAAACATTAAATTCTTTCATTCCTACTTAATTATTCATACTATTAGAATCATGCGCTGTTCCATAAGAAATACATTATTCTCAAAAGTAACAGATTGATGTAATATATACTTTCATGCCCCTAAATTCTTACCCGGAAATAACAAATAAAACTTCATAATCTTAATTAGATAATCTTTTAGATTTAATTATTAATATCATTAACATTTCAAGTAAATTTAGTTTTTGAAAACAGCAATTATAATGATATGAAACGAAAAATTAAAGAGGCGTGCTTTATTGCAAATGACAATTGTGCAATAAACCGGAAAGAATCGTGCTTTGCAATCTCCAGAAAATGGTCGTTATAAAATTTGCATAAATTTTACATAAACCACAGCTAAACTTCAGTTAAAAGTAGGCTATGATTATGGAAACACAAGGTCTCTGAAAGTGCTAAGCCATATAACTTTTAATAAGATTAAAAGTAGGCTATGATTATGGAAACACAAGGTCTCTGAAAGCGCTAAGCCATATAACTTTTTAATAAGATTGAGACAATCTTCACTTTTTTGCGTAAAGCGCAATCTAAATTACTTACTATTCAAAGGTGAAGTAGAAAACTAGTATTTCATAAATTAGTTTATATATAAATAAAATATCTACCGATGTAAAATGCTACGTTCTTCAAATTTGGATTTTCCTTCACCCGTGTTGAACAACTTATTGTATTACTCGTGTTATCATATGTTGTATTTTCATTATATGTTTTATATGTAATTTTAATTTATTTTGTTGTATATGTTAATATTTGAATACAATTTGTTATCCAAGAAAGATTTGTTTTCTGTATTTTTGTAGTGGACACAATGATTATTCCTACAACTCATCAAAGTAATAATCTCAGGAATAAATTTTGCTATCAATTTATCCTAGATATCAGATATTTTTGACAGAAGTGATTATGCAAGTTAATGCAGATATCAAATGCAGATAATTTAGGTTTACATTTCAACAAGTTCTCATTGTGATAAGAAAATAGAGGATTTTTATTTAGATATACAGAATGCCTCTCATACCAAAAGCTTTAAAATTGTGACGATTTACTGCTATAACTGGAATTTGATTAAAAAACAAAAGTGTTGTGAGGTACATTTGTTTATAAAGAAATAAACAAGAAAAGAAATTGGAGATGTGATCATGTGATGCTTGCTGGTTTAAAAAAAGAAATTCACACTTGTTAAATTTGTTGAAAAAGAAATCTCTACATTATGAATTTTTGAGAAAAACCTAAAATGAAGATGGTCATGGAAACATCCAAATGAAAGTTCAGGTAACTCTCCTATAGCATGGTAGATAAATTCCTAGAAAAAGCCATGTTGTGTGAAACTATGTTATGTGAGATTCAGAGCCAGTACAAATTGGGGGGGGAGGGTTAGGTTCCAAAAATTTACTATAAACAATTTTTCTTTAAAATCCATATCAGCAACTTCATATGCAAACCTCGCAAAGTACCATTTATCTTGATGGACAAAGTTGGGAAAAAACTGAATGAGTTGGTCTCTAAAGGGGTTTTGATGCCAACTTAAGATTCGTCATGGTCCACACCAGTAATTATGATTAGTTTGTGATTGTGCGGTAATTACAGTCATTCTGAATAAATACATAAACAAAGATTCATATTAGAAAGCTAATTACTCTATGAAAATAGATCTAATGGCTGCATTCCATCAAATACCAGTAACAGAAAAAACAGCAGAATTGTTAACTTTTACCATCCATAAGGGAGTTTACAAATGTAATAATTACCTTATGGTATTTCCAAACATTTTCCAGGCAAAAATGGATATACTGTTTAAAACTATGATTGGTGTAATTCCAAAATAGGTGACATCTTGATTACCACAACAATGAAAGCAGAGTTAGAAAAGCAAGTGAATATAATCTGCTCAAAACTAGAAAAGATCCAAGCCAAAATTAATGCTAATAAATGTATATAGTGTATGAAAGAAATAAAAAATTTTGGACATATAATAAATGCAAATGGACAATACCCAGACCCTGACAAAGTAAAGACATAAAAAAATGCTGAGAATCCTATAAACGTAAAAGAATTACAGGCATTTTTAGGACTTTTTAAATTTTTACAAAAGTTTTGTGAAAGAAAAATACAGTTCATCACCATTGTATGCACTTCTCAAAAAGAAACAATATTGAACTTGGACCAATGGACATTATGTGGCTTTTAAGAATGATGAAGTCTTGTAAATCTTCGAAAATTTGTTGGTGCATTATCATAGCAATGTGGATGTTATAATAACAACTGATGTACGCACATACAGTATTGGAACTGTTATGTCTCAACCATGTTATGATGGTGAATATCCAATCACCTATGACTCCAGAATTTTGACTTCAGCTGAAAAAAATGATAGTCAAATTGATAAGGAAGCATTGACTATCATTTTTGCAATCAAGAAGTTTCACCAATAAGTTTGTGGGTAGAGATTTCAAATTTGCATGAACCATCATCCCTTAAAGGGAATTTCTGGCACAGAAAAAAAAATCTGGAACATGTGACCCAGCACATGCTATGTTGGATATTTTGTTCAGTTACAATTACCAGTTAGTTTATAAATCTGGAAAAAAATTGGCTCTGCAGATGTTCTGTCCAGATTAGCTGACAATAAAGGAAGACTAAATAAATTAATTACATAGATGTGATCTCCAAAAGTATAAACAGTACAGTTATAGCAGTGTAACATGTATGATAAAGGTTATGACCAACTTATGAAGTAGATCAAATTTGGTTGGCCAAAGATACATCCCATGGGAATTAATAAGTCAATCAGGAATGTGAATAGACTTTTAGTTTGCAATGGAAACATACTAATCTGTTACATCAAGGCCACCCTGGAATTGTCAGGATAAAAGTGCTGCCTTGATCATATGTATGGTGGCCAAATATAATGAGCGATATCAAGCACTGGTTAAAAAATGCTCTAATTGTCAACAAACTGTTAAATTACCAGCTAAACAATTAGAAATATGGGAAAGGTCTACACCTCTTTGGACTTGCATTCATTTAGACTATACTCACCCATTGAATGTATATATTATCTTGATTCTGGTAGATGCCTATTCACATTGGACTGAATATAAGTTGGTGAACAGTACAAGTGTGAAGTGCACAGTAAAGGCATTGAGTGAAATATTCACTAAGCATGAGTTCCCAATGCTGATAGTGACAGATAACAATACTAGCTTCACATCACAAAAGTTTAAGCAGTATTTGCAGGATAAAGAAATTAAACACATCCTCTCATATCATTCTGAAAGTAATGGAATTGCAGATAAAGCTATACAGCATTCTAAAAACATGTTAAGACAAACAAAAATATATAAAGAATGTATCAGAAGCTTTGGTGAAAGTACAATCAGCACTTTACACCTAGCACCATGACAACTAAGACTCCAGTAGAGTTACTGATGTGCTTCTGGATGCCTAGTATAACAATGAAAGTGTCGTTGAAATAAATGAGACTAATAAAATTACAGAATGAAAAGAAATTTAAGACATATTAATTATCTTTGCTGAGGGCACTTTTCTAGACATTCTTAAAAATAAACTGTTGGAAGATAAAATAATGAAAAGAGATCCATTATTAAATGATCCCGATAGTGATCTACATTTAGAAGTATTGAAAGAAGTTGTACAAAAACAAAAAGGTTTAACTACTCTATACATAAACAACAAGGTTTAACTACTTTAATAGAAGAAGCCGAAGGGGTAATTCCAACGACTGCCTGTCAGATTAAGTCTGCAAGTAAGTGTAATTTTCTAGAGTAGGGGGAGAAGTGGAATGTCTGTATATCTAATTTAATATAAATAAAGTGTATTTATTTGATATACTCGCACAGATTATTTTTACTCATAATTACTCCCAAAATCACTCCAGAAAATTAATAAAGAAAGCGCTGCAAATAAACACATGAAAATATGTATGTAATTTTGGACATTAGAAAAAACTGATATAAAGACATGAGAGGACTACTCCTGTGCAGTAATAAGATTTCATCAAAAATGAAAAGAAGTTTAATTCATTATGCTGCTTTTACATATGTTTAAATAAATCAATATATCTTTATAAAACAGCAATAATATTGCTAAGTTTGCATAATTGTAAATTAGTTAAGTCACATCGAAAATGGCAAAAATTAATATTTGCAGAAAAGTGCTTTTTGTGCAAGATTATTATTATTGCTGTTGTATAAAGAGATTATATCATTGATTTATTTAAGAAATGAGACTAACCGTTGAACTCATTTTTAAGTATTATTGCAGAAGAAGCAGCACTCAGAGGTCAGACAAATGGTTTCAAAGAAAGTAAAAACTTTAGAATTAAACTGCACTAAAGGAATTAATATCGGTTTCTTGTTATTCTTATTACGTTGTCGAAGTTAAACACATACCATATAAATGTTTTCTAGTTTAATACCTATCTTATTTAATGTAAATAAACAATATTATATACCAGTTCTTTGTATACGATTTAATTTACTGCCAATGCCTGAGTAGTTTTTAGGGACCCTCAGAATGCAATAGCTTATAATAATAAAAATTAAGTATTTATTTTAAAAACAGATTGTTCTTTTCCTAAAAGAAAACAACCAACTGATCCTAGGTAAAAAGCTCTGTTTTTTGCGATCTCTAATTAGAATTAAAATAAAATTTATTTCATTATAATAAGTGATCATAAGAAACAATTGGCTGAAGTTAAACTAATGTTATCTCTTCATTTTTTCGATTTTATGGCTATATTTCTTTAATTTTTTATATAAACTTTTTAATACTTATTGTAAATGCTTATAATAAATAAAAATCAAATTTGGAAAATAGTATTTATATAAAACACTCTTCTTAAGAGCAGTATGAGATACTGTTTGTAATTTGTACATGTCTAAACCACATTGTAGCCATTGCTGGTCAATGTAAATTTTCACTTGTTATATTCTTCACGGACATTAAATAAACATTTGGAATTTTATAATTATTTTAGATAAGGAAACAAGCCATGTGAGTCTAGTTTGTTTGAATTGTGATTAATTGGATTATGCGAGAATTAACAACTGTTGAACAACATGTGTATGTATACACACATCCTCTCATATACTTCTAAATATATATTTACACTAGCACCTGACTTTAAGATATGAAATTGCCTCAATCCTCATGGATTTATCATTTGGCTCATGATCAGCCTTGAGGTCTTGTGAACTTAATGTCTCTTGATACATGGAAGTATCATTTGGTTGTTCTTTTCTCAACTCCTGAGATTCATAAGCCAACTTAAGCTCTTTATCATCCACATGCAGGTTTAGTGAGTGGTTTAAACTCCATGCTAGACCTTATAGATTGAATTGGTTTTTCTGTGGCTGTTGATAATGCTTTCATGGGGATAAACATAAACTAAATTTTAATGATTTAGCCTGAATGCTACTTTCTTCTCAGAGATAACCCAATATTTTTATGTTAATTACATATACAGTACCCGAGATAAGAAATGTCATAAATATTTTGCAATTTTTTTACATTTACTTATTTTACCATAATACGTTTTTAAATTTCTTTTTAGTTTGTAATATGTATATGAAGTTAAAATCACAATACGAGCTAGTCTGTCTCATTCAAAAAAAAAAAATTGAACTGGATGTTTCAAAAATGCATCCAGGAAAAAAGAAGTTGGTCCAACTTCTGGGTTGATGGATGGCTATGATATGATTGAACTATGGTAAAAGCTGCATTAAGAATAAAATTTGAAAATGTAAATACATTGCATACAATATATACAGAATATATATAAAATGCATAAACATTCCGCAAATTCATTTTACTTCTAAACCTTCCTAATTAAAAAAAGGGGGATTTATTTTTAAAATTATAAAGTATTATCTTTATTAATAAAATTATTAATTATAATTGATTCATCTTAAATATCATTAAAAATATGTTGTTTTAAATATTTCTTATTTAGTAATATCATGAACCACCCATGAATAAACTCTTAACACATGAATGGGTGGGGTATAGAGTTTTAAATGCTTACTACTATGTATCTCCCACTGTATAAACAATCTCTTAGCAAGATAGCAACTCTGCAATACAAGACAGTTTACACTCTGAAGTTCAGCAAGATCTCCAAACATTAAATTATGTGACTTTTTCTTGTTGTGATATATTGAAGACCATGTTTTTGAGTAACCATTGGATGACCTGAAAAACAAAATCAAGTTAGTGGTAATTTCAGGAAAAAATATATTTTGAACAATGTTAACTAGGCACCAGAGCATTTATAAATGATACAAGCTCCTTATAAATATGACCATTCGAGGATATTTTTTAATACATCACAGATATTTTTATCCTGTAAAGCTGGTTGCACAAGAAAGTATGGCTCCATCTGTAATTATTTTTAATTTTGTGATTATTTCTTTAATAAAATAATGAAATTTGAATAATTAATAAAATGTAAAAAAAAATAATTGAATTCTATCCCACTTATCTGCAATTTCAACACTAGTGGTTTCAATAAACTAAGAAAAAAATAGTAAAGAAAAATTATGGATTTATAAAATATTGTATTTGCACCCACCCATATGGTGTAGTGCCATTTCTCAAATCTTGTGGACTCAAGTCAATCAATATTGGTACTTCCACAGTGAGTTATTTTACGCTCATTGTACTGTTGTTACGAATTACTAAATAAAATTTTTGTTTAAACTTGCCCCAAAATGAAGATAATAATGATGGCACTTCTATGTGATAAAATAGATTTAGTAATGAAAGAAAAAAAGTCATGTGACAAGCAAATGCAATCACCGATGAACTCGTCTAGATTTAAATATATATGTACACAAACACACTGTCTTTTTCATGTCTACATTATTTTTGTCTTAATGTATAATTTATCAATTAAATTGTACCATAGCTATGTTTAAGTTGTATAATACATCAAATTGGATATTATCCACAAATTCAAGCATCTGCTGAAAACATGGAGTCAAATAGCTTCACAACTCTGGAAAAAATCCGTCCTGTATAATAATATTAACTTATCGCTTTAGCACTATATATTCATGAATGAAGAAATGGCCTAATCAGGTGATAACAAATTTTTCTTAATTGCAGAAATCCACTCTTCATTTTGTAATTCTTGTAATGTGCTACTATATATATATTAAATCTTTTCTTTTTAAATAGTGAAAAAAGATATGAAGAAGACTGCTAGATAGTTGAAACTCTCAGCTATTTTTGAAAATTGTGAAAATTGCATAGAAGAGTGTTATTTGTGTATATTAGTACTAATATTTTATTTTCAATGGATTATCTATCATGTTCTCTATACTTAGTCTATACATTGCATGATAGTGAAAAGATCGACTAATTTCCACAGGATTCATAATTCGAGCCTCTCTTTTCAAATATCTTTAAATCAAATGATATCCCAATGATACAATAATGTTATTCATATTTAAATACCATCAACAAAATCTACTTGATAGTAAAGTAATGCACACATTCTAATATTATTTAACATCAAATAATGATGACATTTAAATAAGAATGACTTTGCTATAACAGATGAAATGTCAGTCATTTCAAAAGCAGTTAAAGAGCTGTTAATGCTCAAAACGCATGTCCTATGGAGATTGGTTGGAGTAAAAATAGAGAATTCAGTAAATGGTCTGTCAAAGATTTATAAAGAAGTTTAACAAAATGTTTATTAAATAATATTTTTTGGGTTGACTGTAAAGGCAAATCAACCTATATAATACATAGTTACAATCCAATAATGATCATCAACTATAATTCATATCACAATTGGCAACCAGTATAAATAACATTGATTTGAAATAAAAAATTAAGATTTTACAAATATATATATTAAACATTTTACTTATTTTTTGGATGGGTTAATGTATGTTCACCCTACAATGCAAATATAACAATTATTTAGATTTTTATAAAACTAATAGTAAGTATTTGGAAGGTAAACAACTTCAAAGGAATCTAGACCAGCTAGGAGTTAAATTTGATGACTTAAATATGTATTTTTATAAAAAAATATAATTTCTGTTTTATTAAAAAAAAAAAATTGATAAGAATAAAATTTCATTTTTAGTAAATTGTAAATGATGTATCCTCTCATTATCCTTTGATAGATGAACACAAACAGAAAGCAAAAATAATTCCGAAAATCTACAAAAAAAAAAAAAAAAGTATGAATAAATATGAATCTAAATTATAATAAATATGAATTGTGATAATCCGCCATCTATAGTACAATATATGAAATTGGTCTATATAAATGACTTATCACAACTCACGTTATAGTTTAAATAAACAACATATTTAAAGGAAATTCATTGACACCTTTAAAAAAATCGGTTTTAAATCTAAGCGATAACACTTTAAAATATTTAAACCAAACTAGACATTTAAGACGTCCAAATGCTGAACCTTGATAATGCGTTTGCGGGAGATTTATTTATTTAAAGTATCCTCCACGGAACAACCAATATAAATATATTCTATTGTGTGGATTGTAATAAAACAATTCGACATCAGAAACAAGAATATATTTATATGAAGTACACAGTAAAATATATACAGAAGTGAAACATGTATACAAATTGTAATTGAAAATGTGAAAATAAATTTGAATCATCAACCATGTTACTTTCCCTTTCTTTCACTTTATAAAAACACTCATAGTTAACCCTTTTTTTATGGTCAACTTCGTCAAAATACCTGATACTCAAAATACAATTATTTCCTTTGCTCTCAATAATTTTCTCTTTAAATATATATTTTTTTCTTTTTCAATATATATATATACTTTTTCACTTTATTTTTTACAACTTATTATATTCATTCGAAAATCCATAAATGTGCGAATATATAACTTATTTCAGTCAATGTCTGGAAGAGGGCAGCACATCAGATAAGCAAACAAAAAATTTTCTTTTAATTTGTTTAGTCTGAGAGCATTAATATTTATTAATTATTATTGTGTGTGAAAGTATAATTAGTGGTTAAGAGTATTTGAAAGATTGAAAATTGTGTTTTTTATTTGTTTTAAAGTTTTTTCAGTTTGTTATTTATATATATAGAAATTTTTTTAAAAAGTTATTATTTATTTTTTGTTTTGTTTTATTATTTATATATTGTTATTTTATATATAGAATTATTATTATTTTTTTATTTTTAAAAAGTTATTTTGTTGATTAGTTTTTTGTAAATTTGTTATTAAAAGATTTACTTTTAAGAAAAATATAACATTCGAAAAACATAAAATAAAAAAAATGGATTATATTTGTATTTCAAAATGTTTATATAATCGGGAAAAGGAAATTAAGCGTGCTGTTGTAGAATGTACTATATGTGATGGGGTATATCACTTGAAATGTTTAAATAAGACTAGGAAGGATGTAAAAGGTTTATGGTTATGCAGTCAGTGTATTAATATGATAAAAGAGGTGAGAAAGTGTTTTCAAAGTGTAGATAGTCGAAGAATAGTGGGTGGAGAAAGTAATAGTGTAATGGAGATGATTAGTCAAAGAATAAATAAGATAGAGGAAGAATTGAAGGATGTAGAAGTAAAATTAAAATCATTAGAGATAAAATGTGAGGAGATAAAGGAATTATTGAGTAGGAATGATAAGGAAGAAATAGATAAGGAGGACCAGAAGGTATTAGAAAATGTTATGGATAGAGCAGAAAAAGTAGATTATGAAACAGTATTGATAGGAGATTCACTAATTAGAGAATGTGGGGATATAATTGCAAGGGAAAATAGAAGTAGGTATGTAAGAGTATGTTTGCCTGGAGCTAGAATTAGGGATGTAGCAGATAAAGTTAAAAAACAAGGTAGTAGAGATGTATATGTTATGGTGGGGACTAATAATTTATTAGAATCATCAGAGAGAATAATGGATGAGTATGGGGATTTGATTAGGAATTTGATTATGATTAAAGGAAGAGTAGGAATAGTTGGATTATTACCAAGATTTGACAAGAGTTATTTGTTAGATAGGGCATGTTCTATAAATGAGAGATTGAAAAAATTGTGTGAGAGAAATAATGTTATGTTTGTGGATGTGTGGGATTGTTTTATTGGAAAGAGAGAGTTATATAGTAAAGATGGGTTGCATTTAGGAAAACAAGGAAGTGAAGTTTTAGGGAGTTTGATTTATAAAGAATTTTTTTCGGGAAACTTATAAAGGGGGGTGGGTTTTTAAATTGTAATATTATTAAAAAGAATGGATGCAATATAAGAAGTAAGCAAAAGGAATTTGATTTTGATATAAATATAGATATGGAGAAGGAATGGGTTTGTAAAATTAATGGTAAGAAAGTAATTTATAAATGTAATGGAGAAGAAAGAATTAAAAGAATTTATAAAAGAGTAGTTAGGAAAGAAGAAATTGTTAAAATTGGGTTTTTGAATATGCAAGGTGGTAGGAAACCAGAAAAATGGATGGAATTAAATAAAACAATTGAAAATGAAGAGCTTGAGGTATTAGCAGTAGTGGAAACACATTTAAGAGAAGAAGAAGAACCTATTTTGGAACAGTTGGTATGGCAGGGTATAAATAGAAAAGAAAAAGAAAAAAGGGGTGGTGGTATAGGTGTTATATCAAAAAAATATTTAAATATTGTTAAATGTCAAGAACACTTGTGGTTTGAAATAAGGTTGGGTAGACAAGAATGGATGGTGGCTATAGTTTATATAGCTACTGGAGATAGTCAAATTATATTGGAGTGGAATAGTAATATATACGAATGTTTAGTTAAGGATATACAAAGTTTTAAAGAAAGGGGAAGAGAATAATGGTTATAGGGGATATGAATGGACATATTGAAGAAATTGATGATGTAGATAATAAAAATGGACAGCTTTTGAAGAATTTTTGTCAGAAAGTGAATTTGAGTATTGGAAATTTATTAAATATTTATGAGGGACAATACACATGGTCCAGAAATAATATATTTCACACAATAGATTATGTATTGGTAGAGAAAGAGGGAATAAATAAAATACGGAAAATTAAGGTATTTGATAATGAAGAAAAAGTATGCACTAGTGATCATAATTTCATTGTAATTGAAATGGTTAGTAATGTGATGGAGAATAGAAATAAAAGTAGAAATAATAGTGAAAGATGTGGATGGAGAGTAAATGATAAGAATAAGTTGGAAGAGTATAAAATACAAGTTGAAGAAATAATGGAAGAGTGGGTTGGGGATGAGTATAAGGATTGGTGTAAGGAAGTAGAAAAAGTTGCAAATAGGGTTTTAGGTGAGAATATTGAAAAGAATAAAAGTAATAAAAAAATTAAAATTAGTAAAAGTGTAAAAGAAAGGAAAGAAGCATGTAGAGAATATAAGTGTGCTATTAAGAATAAGGAAAGTGAAAAAGATATTAATGCTAAATGGGAAAAGTACTTAGAAAAGAAGAAGTTGGCTAAAATAGATATTTATAGAGAGAGAATGAAATTAAATAGGAAATTGTTGGAGGATATTAATAAAAGTGGAAGAGATGGAAGTAAAAAATTTTGGAATTATATTAAAAGGAGAAATGTAGGGGAGAGAGAGTTAGTATTACTAGATGATGAGGGAACTGAGTGTAGTTCTAGAGAAGATTTAGAGAGAATCTTAAATAGTTATGTAATGAATATAGAAAAGATGTTAGATGTGAATGATAGAATATTAGAAAATATGAAAGAATATAGTAATGGGAATATTAGTTTTTCAGAAAATGAACTAAATGAGGTAGAGAAGAAATTGAAAAGTGGGAAGGCAAGAAGTTTAGATGGATGGGCAGCAGAGATGGTAATGAATTTAGGATATAGGGCAAAAGTAAAGTTATTATCCTGCTTTAATAAAATGGCACAGAATAGAGTTTTCCCAAGTAGTTGGAGTAATACAAGAATAAGGTTATTATTTAAAGGAAAGGGTAAGGATCATAGAAAGTTGAATAATTATAGACCGATAGCGGTAACATCAGTTTTATATAAAGTTTTCTCGTATATGGTGGCTAAACAATTCAAAACAAAACAACACTCTCCATATAGTAGTGCCATCTTGTGCTAACAAGAGCAATCAATGGATGCCAGAAGGCTTGTGCATAAAATCCCTATCTAGTGCCTACTCATCCAATATCCCCAGACTAGTTTCTGGCTTGTGGCCTTCATCAGTGAGGAGCCTTGGATCTGAGAGCACTGCACCTAGATCTTAGGATCTAATGCAACCCTCCAGCACCCACCTTTTAACTCTATTTAACTACAAAACTATGAGAATGAAATTGAAAACACTATTAATATTTTCAATCCAAGATCTAGGTGCAGTGCTCTCAGATCCAAGGCTCCTCACTGATGAAGGCCACAAGCCAGAAACTAGTCTGGGGATATTGGATGAGTAGGCACTAGATAGGGATTTTATGCACAAGCCTTCTGGCATCCATTGATTGCTCTTGTTAGCACAAGATGGCACTACTATATGGAGAGTGTTGTTTTGTTTTGAATTGTTTAATAACAATTATTGTGCTAGTATGAGATAGTGATCATGTGATATGGTGGCTAGTAAAGTTGTAAAATGGATGGAAGGGAATAATGTAGTGGGTGAAATGCAAGGAGGTTTTAGATTAGATAGGCGTATAGGAGATAGTTTATTTGTAGTTACACAACTTATGGATATGAGTAGGAATGCAGATAAACAGTTATATATGAGTTTTATAGATATAGAGAAGGCATATGATAGAGTAAATAGAAATAGATTATGGATAAGTTTAGCAAATTTGGGAATGGATGAAGCTTTAATAGATATTATTAAGAAATTATATGAAAATAATTATTATATATATCAATTAGAGAATATAGAATCAATTAAAGTTAAAAATGGTGTGGGACTAAGGCAAGGATGCCCTATGTCACCTATTTTGTTTGTGTTGTATTTGAGTGAAATGGAAAGAGCAATAGAAAGATTAGGAAGAGGGATAGAGATACCGTTAATAGGTAGTAAGGGAGTATATATTTTGTCAGGTCTTTTTTTTGCAGATGATATATTTTTGTGTGCAGAAAAAAGAGAAGATATGGAAGTTATGTTGAGGACATGTGCAAGGGTGGGTAAAGAGATGGGGATTAAATTTAGTGAAGAAAATCAAATATAATGATGGTTAATACTGAGGAAAGAGAAGATGTAGAATTTTTATTGGGAGATATTAAGTTAAGTGTGGTGAATAGATATAGTTATTTGGGAATTATTTTAAGTAATCAGAAAAATTATTTGGATGAATGGGAGAAAAATTGATAAATGAAGCAAAGAAAAGAAAGGGATTGATAAAGAAATTAACAGTATTTTCATATAATAAATATGATGTAGCTAGAATTATATGGAAAGGAGTTGCAGTAGCAGGGTTAACATATGGTAATGATGCATTATATGTTAGTAAAAAGATATTAGATTATTTAGAAAAAGCTCAAAGGGAAGTAGGAAGACATGCATTGGATGCAGAAGTATGGACAGCAAGGGAGGCAATTCAAGGAGAAATGGGATGGTCAAGTTTTCATATGAGAGATGCAAAAAGTAAAATGAAAATGTTTGGTAGATTCCAGTTTATGGATAATAAAAGAATAGCTAAAATAAAGGGCAGGTAACAAGATGGGTGAGAAAGGTAATGCGCTATGCAAAAGATTTGGATAAAGAATTTATATCAGTATATTTGTACAAAAGATGGGATGATTGTGTTAAGAGGATTATTGAGTGTTATAGTAGTAAGGAATGGGATAAAAGAATAAATTTATTAATAAAGACTAGGGAATTAGAGAGATGGAGAAATAGTATGGAGAGTAAAAAGAGTTTAAATATATATAGAAATAAACAGAATATTAGGTGTGAGTTAATATATGATAATAGTAAGGAAAGTAGTTTATTGTTTAAGGCTCGAACGGGATCTTTAGCTACAAAAGAATATACATGTAAATGGAAAAATATGGGTGATTTATTTTGTAAATTATGTAAGGAAGGAATTGAAAATATTAGGCATTTGTTAATTGAATGTAAATGTTTGAAAACAGAAAGGGTAATATAATGAAGTTGTGGAAAATAAATATGAAAAGAGTGATTATACAGAAAGTGAATTATTGGTTTTTATGCTGGGTTTGGGAAAAGATATAGGGGATTTAGATATAAAGGTTATAGAGTTGACAAAATTATGTTGTGGAAATGGGATAGAGCAGATTATGGGTAAATTTAGAGTGGGGAATGTAAAAGAAAGTGGCTAACAGGTTTATCTGAGCATAATTGCTGAGATATTCTTGACTTCGTTTAAGGAGAAGCCATAATACATACATCACATCACATAAACAGAATATTAGGTGTGAGTTAATATATGATAATAGTAAGGAAAGTAGTTTATTGTTTAAGGCTCGAACGGGATCTTTATCTACAAAAGAATATACATGTAAATGGAAAATATGGGTGATTTATTTTGTAAATTATGTAAGGAAGGAATTGAAAATATTAGGCATTTGTTAATTGAATGTAAATGTTTGAAAAAGAAAGAGTACATATAATGAAGTTGTGGAAAAATAAATATGAAAAGAGTGATTATACAGAAAGTGAATTATTGGTTTTATGCTGGGTTTGGGAAAAGATAAGGGGGATTTAGATATAAATGTTATAGAGTTGACAAAAATTATGTTGTGGAAATGGGATAGAGCAGATTATGGGTAAATTTAGAGTGGGGAATGTAAAAGAAAGTGGCTAACAGGTTTATCTGGGCATAATTGCTGAGATATTCTTGACTTCGTTTAAGGAGAAGCCATAATACATCACATCACATTTTAAATCCGTTTAGCAGCATCATGCAGGTGATTTGCATACACTTCTTGGGAATGCAGTCACAAAATAAATATGAAAATAACCCTCTTTTCCGCATGCACAGAATAAGTTTATTTTATTTCGATCCAATTCTGTTAGAGGGCAGATCTGCACAGAAGCCACTTTCACGCAATCCTGTTTTTTTTTTTTGTATATGGAAATTTATTTCACTTCAATCAAATTCTACAAAAAGCCAGGCAGGTCTATATAAGTATTAGCATTAGATTAATCAATTTATTTCTACTCATATATAAATAAACTTATTTTAGTTGAGTCACATTCTGCTAGTGAGTATCGCCGTGCGAGTACTTAAATCATCAATTCTTAGACAGTCATTATCATTTTAGTTCACCTAATTGCTACAAGAGGGGGAATGCCATTATTAAGAAATGAATATCTAAGAGTTTTGTAAATTAGTAAGAAAAAGAGTTAATAATGATATAGTTATAAATTAGTTGCAGAAAAGAGTTGCTGTTAATAGAAAGGTGACTCTCTGATGTCTTAAGGGAACTAAGCCGGTCAAATCTTTAATGCCACTCCATATATTCTTTGTCATTTGCATTAGTTATACTATGTGATTATTCATAAGGTGAACGAGCGAGTCATTCACACGCAACAGCCAGCATGGTGAGTTTATTGGCTTTTTAATTCTGAGTTTAAGATTATGTTGTTTTTTTTCCAATTGACAATTTAATTAAAACATTAAGTTTTCTTGAAGGCAGGGTAAATGTGAGAATGCTCTTTTTTTTAAGTAGTTATTTATAATCATGATAGACAAGTGGCCTTTATTTCCAGAAAGCTGTAATATATCCAACCAAGATTGGTGGAGGAAGCATATGATAGTAAGAATTTTTTGGATGATTTTTTATTTAAGTATTTACAACTGTAGATTACTTTCAATTGAATAAAGATTGCACGAATTTGAAAAAGAACTGGACTTTATAAAGTTAGAAGAAAAGATGAAGAAATGGCTGATTTAGAAATGGAAATGAACTTTCTTACAAAGGCACAAATATTGGTAGTACAGGTGAAATGGGATTCATTATAAATACAATATTGTGAAGGTTGATAATGAAAAATATCAAATTCTGATAATTCAAGTTTAGACTCTAAAAGTTCTTGTTGTGATGAAGAAGTAGAAGATCTTTCAAAATACTTTTGATCAGACCAAGCAACATTGTAAAATTATCATAGGAGACGTTAATGCTAGAATTGATAGACAAGTGAAAGAGGAAAATGCTATGAGCAAATTTGGTTATGGTAATAGAAGAGAAAAAGAACAATTATACATTATGAATTCTTTTTCTGAGAAATTGCATAACAAAAGTGGACATAGAGGCATACAAATGAAGGTACAGCAAAATTGTATATTTTGACTAACAGTAAATATGAATTTCGAGATTGTAATATTCTTAATAGATTCAACATAGAAAATGATCACAGATTACTGAGAGATGTAAGATATGTGTTAATGCAAAACTAGAGATAAAAATTATTAAGAAAGAAAGTATTAACAGTTGATATTTCTATCTTTTAGAAACAGTCCAATAAGTTTAAATTAGAATTTGTAAATTATTTTAAAATATTAATACATTTTGAAGATGGTTCAAACTTGATTGGTATCAATAATAAAATAGCTGACACTCTATTAAGAATTATAAAAAAGATAGCTGATACAAAAGACAATTATTAAATAAATTATGTAGTAGATAAGACAATACATGAAAAAAAAAAAAGCAACATGAATTTTTTTTTTTTAAATGATCCTTAAAAAAGGAATTGAGAATCTAGAGTATTGTAAATACTATGAAAAAGACTTAATAACAATATAAGAAAATATATTTGTGAATTAGCAGTTATAGAGTACAATAAAAGTCTCAAAAGTATAAAACATGGTCCTTTATATTAGAAGTGAGGGGAAAGTCATTTGCAAGATTTTATCCAAACAATGAAAAAACAGAAAAGGTTAAATAAAATCATTAAAAAAAGGTGACTTTTGGAGATTTATGCAAAGACAGGTAAGAAAATGGGAATGAGAATTAGTGAAAAAACATCACAAATAATAATAAAAAATGCATGAGAAAAAATTTGGGTGAGATAAATATAATTATTTGGGAATCACTTGAATAATAATAAAAAATGACAAAGTATTAGTTTTCATATAAAAGATACAGCTATGGAAGAAAGTTGTTTAACAGGAAATAATAAAGCATTCTGGACTTGAATTGTGATATTAGACATTCTACAAAGAATTTGGAGAAAAATAGGAAATGTGTTTTAAATGAAAATATATGGATAATAAAAGAAGCTAGTCAAAGAAAATGAGAAAGTGGCATTTTTACATGAGAAATGGAAAAAAAAGTTTATGTACTTTGATAGATTGCAATTTATAGATAAAAATAGAATAATTAAAATGATTTCTAATCATACTTTAAGGAAAGAATAAGCAAGAAAATTGATAAGAAAGATCATGGGATTTGCTAAAGAATTGGGTAAAAATTTTGTGTCAGTATTGCATAAAGGGGTTGTTAGTTAATAATAAAGATTGAGATTAGGAAAATATAATTAATAAAAACCAGAGAGACAAACGGATAGCAAATAAAGAAAAAAACTTTGAATACTGGTACAAATAGATTATATTTTGAAGAATAAGTGTTATAATAATAGTAAGGAAAGTATAAATACACTCCACTAATTCCCCTTTATCTAAATTTTGTTTTTTCAAATCAATTGTACATTTTAAATTTGCATTTTTTATCATTTATTACCATATTTTGACAACTTTACAAGTTCTTTTCTCAATATGTTTTATATGTAGTTGTACTAATATATGTGCATGCCTTATGTCCAAGAATTGGCCAAAATAATTTTGTGCCCTGGGTAGATTCCATGTGTGATGTCGTTATTTTTTTTTGTTCATATACGTAAATATTTTCTAACTGTAGGTATAAACATTTTTTAAATTATTGATAATTTCATAACTTTATTTTTTTTTTAAATAATAATAATCAAACAGCTTTAAATCCTTGGGAGTTCACAAGGAGTTTGAGTACCAAAAGTGCAAGAACTTCAATCAATGTGAGAACCTTACACTTGGTTTGAGCACCAGCAATAAAATCAATCTGAGGAATTCAAGGTCTAACCTTCTCTCACTGGATTAAACCATACAGGGTATTATTTTTTTCCATTCTGGTATAGAACATAACAAAGAAAAATAATTACGATCAAAAATATTGATTTAACACTATAATTGTAATTTATTTATAATTTAGAGTTTTGTTTTGTTTTGTTGATTTTACATCTGCAAAAACTTTTACGCTTTTAATAATATCTATTTCTACCAGATAATAAAGTTAAAGAATTGAATCTCTCCGATCACAAATTATGTTTTTAATAAGTTGTAATTTGCTAAAAGTTCATTCAACTGTTGCTACCCTTACAGGAATTATTAGCAGAATTCTCATTGCATCCCAAGTATTTGAAATTACATTTTACAAATTGCTTGATTTGAAAATCATAAAGTTTCTAACAGTGAATTGACATTTTCCAAAAATAATGTGTTTAACACGTATATAAAAATAAAAATATACAAACGGTATTATTAAATACATGACTATTTCATATTTGACAAGCAAATATTTTTACTAATGGAAGATAATGAATTATTATATGTTTATTCCATATTTGCATTTTCTCACAATGGAAGAAAATGTAGCAATGCTTCATTGTCATGTAATTATTTTTGAAAGGATGCAAGCTTTAAAGCCCTAGTGCTGGGCTCAATTTTGGTGCACCAAGCATATGTCTGTCCCTACCCCTTTATCCAGCATTGTTTATGTCTAAAAATAGAAAACAAAAAATCAAGTTACAAACTGCTCCTTATTTTAATATACAAAGATAAATTACTTAAATAATAAGTAATAAATCATAGATTTATGCTTTACACTTGTCCAAATTATAATAAAATTAAATTGTGCTCACACACTTATAACGTATAGCTGTATAAATTAACAAATTAATAGCAATTAACAAATTAAAATGGCTAAGCATTTTCAATTATGAGAAATACATTTTCTCGAAAGAGCTTAGCCATTTTAATTTGTCAATTGCTACTAATTTGTTAATTTATACAGCTTTACATTATAAGTGCTTTAGCACAATTTAATATTATTAAATAATAAGTGTAATAATGTTCAAGCCTTTAGGATCTATACAATTATATGGGACCATAAATAAATAGGTGGGATTCCACCTTTATTGTTAAAAAGTTGCCTTGGCAACAGTTTGAAATTGTTGATTATTATCTATATTGGGGTTGTCTAAGTGTTGATGGGTTTCTAATTAATAGAAAATATTTTTAAAAATTAAAAAAAACACTTTTTTAACATAAACATATTGTAATATTTAACAGCATTAAACTGTTGCACATGTGCTTTGGATTTTAACTATAAAATGAATGAATACTAACACTTCAAACACATGATAAAGTCTTTGGAAACTATAAAATGAATGAATACTAACATTTCAAACACATGATAAAGTCTTTGGAAACTCTTTTCCAAAGACTTTATCATGTGTTTGAAGTGTTAGTATTCATTCATTTTATAGTTAAAATCCAAAGCGCATGTGGAACAGTTTAATGCTGTTTAAATATTACAGTTTATAAACATCGTGCTATATAAAATAATTGACTTATTTACATAAACATATTATAAAAGGAAAAATGCATTAAAAATAAATTTGCTTCAGCTTTCATAATATTTTAGATATTACACAATTAAAATAAAACTGTATGGCACTCATAGCGCTCATTTTCAGAAATTATTTTTGAATGTGAAGCACATTTTTATTTTGGTCATATATCAAAAATACTGTGATAGCTGAAGCAGGTTTTTTTAGTGCATTTATGTAAATAAGTGTTTTTTACTTTTTAATTTTATATAATTCTAGAAATTAGGAACAAAAAAACCTTACATACAATTTAATAATACTAGATAGCAGTACCAAAAGAGTATTTGAATCCCATGTAAGATTTTTCACAAACTCCAAAAAATGTACAATCATCAGGAATACATACATATGTAAAGTTTCAGCTAGATCCAAAATTGAGAAGTGAATGAAAATTGAATTATAAGATTTTATTACAACAGACTAAAAGATGGAGTAAATTAAATAAAAGCATAACTTTTTAAAAAAATTTTAACACAAATTTTAAAATTATTACATCAAAAAACATTTTCATTTTACAACATTAATAAATAAACAAAGAGCAGTCTCCTACTATAGTGCCATCTACTGTAAGCTTGAGTAAGCACTAAGAGACATGTGGTAGGGAAAATATAAAAAATAACCAAAAATTATTTTTTTATTCTTAACAATATTGCAGAGGAAAGGAATATAAATAAAAGAAAGGTTTCTTTCTGAAGTGAGTCAGATGTGGTAACTGAATATAAATATGCTGAGGAAAAAAAAACTAAATTCTATAAAAAAATAATGACAAAAAAGATATTGCAAAAATTGGGAATATCAAATAATAACTTGTGGATAAGCAATTTCCTGGAAATATCAAACATGAGACATTACAACTTTAAAGAATATTATTTTCATTAGCTACAATTTTAAATAAAATAATCATATAGTTTAATGCTCAGGAGATCATATGATAGGCTGCATCCAATCGCAAGAAAAATAGGATAACAGCTCCACTTAAATGGTTCATATTTTTTATGATTTACATACCTGAATTAATCCAATAGCAATACCCAATCCTGTCACAAGTGCCAATTTACTCTGAAGAAAGATGAGTAGAGCTTGTCCACAACCATTCTGTAAGAATATAAATATATGCAATACAAATAAAATGTCTGTTAATAAAAAAATATTGTAATAACAATAAAAATAATAAATGTAACAGTAATTAACTATTATATACAGTCTTTCAATCCATAGAAGTACTTTCAGTTAATTCCTTAACCCTCCTGAACTGCCATAATAATGCTTGATTATCGACATATAAAAGAACTTCAGCATTTAATGAATAAAGTAAATAAAATTTACTCATACTTGTGCATTATCTTATCTACCAAGCTTAGCAGTCATTTTTTTGTTTAAATATACACCTTCAGGAGCCTACAAATTCCATTCAGGTTTATTTCAATTTTTTTTTAATATTATAACAATACATTGGAAATATAATTAATTATAATTAACAATAATGAGTAAAGTAAATATTATAATATGTGAATGTCAATGTCTATATATATTAAAACAGTAATCAAATATTCTCATTCACCCTTCTTCATAAATAATGTATATAAAGATGATTAATGTATTTTGTGAAAAATATACATGAAATATCTTTAAATGCATTACTTATAAAGAAGAGTTAGTGAGGATATTTGATAAAAATACATGAAACATCTTTATATGCATTATTTATAAAGACTGCAGATATTTGATTACTGTTTATATAAATATAAACATCAGCCATTATACATTATATTTGCCTTTTATTTATTATTGTTAATTATAATATTTCCACTTTACTTATTATTATATATAAAAAAAATAAAAGCATAACATTGTAATATAAGTAAAGAAAAAAAATGAAATAAACTTTCTGAATAGAATTTGTAGGCCCCTGAAAATGTATATTAACAAAAAATGGCTGTCAAGCTTGTTAGACAGGATAACACACAAATACCTATTTACGTAATAAAAATAAAATATTCTAATTTGTGATGTTTGAGTTTAGAATAAGTATGTAGGGAATCATCCAAAATTCAGCCTTGTGGGTAATGGCATGCAGTCAGATTAGAGAAAAGGGGAGCATTCATTTTTTTTATTCTGAATCAAAACAAATGTATTAAATAAAAGCACATCTCTTTTAAATGATTTAACAATGTTTTTGAGAGCTTTAAATAAATTATTTAAGTCATTAAAATTAGTTGAATTCCATAAGATATTTTTCCTTGTTTGTTTTTCTTTTAAAAAAAGTGTGCCATGGACAATAAAATTTATTCATTTTTTAATAACCTGTTAATCAAGGTATTGTGTCATAGTAACTAATATTGAAACACTAAATGTGGGTTTTAGTTTTCATATTTAAATTTGTTATTTCTGACTTTAGTCTTTCTGTTTTTATTATTGTTTCTTTATCACTAAATTGCAAAGATAGAAATGAGTCTGTCACTAAAGAATGAATGACACAACATTTATTAATAGACTGTCTTATCTACAATGAAGATAGATGATACAGGATAGAAAAATAATAATATAAATATAATGCAATAAAAAAAAGAGAAAAATAATTATCTTAAAAATTAAATTAAGAAAATCTTACCTGGTAAAGAGACAATACAAAAACTGAAGGTTTCAATGTACATGTCTGATAAAGAAATGCTCCTAAATCAACATTACAGCACTCTGGTGGTATAAGACTTTTCTCTTCAAAGTCTAAATAATTGTATCCTCCACAACATTTTAGCTAGAAACAATAACAATAATACAAATTTATTATGTAAAAGCATCATTTTAGCTCATTTATTATTTTATGATTTAGAAAACTTCTATTAATTTTTTTTTATTTTCTAAAACAATAATCAAATTAATTTTATAATAAAAAGTCAAATTCAATGAGTCAAACTACAAAAATTTATCCATATTCAATCTGTAAATCGAAAGTTTCACAGAAGTTAATTTTGAGGACTAACCCAGAGTGAGTCCATAACTGTTTTTAACTTTCATGCCCTGCATGTTTATACTGCAGTAATAAAGTGTCAGACTTCAAAGTGTAAGGGCCTTAGATCGATTCTGGTTCTGCCATTTCCGGTACCTGAACTTTGTAAAAAACTTCTGAGCGATAAAGCTTTCAATTATTTTAGTTTTAACATTCATTTATGATTATTTGTTTTTTTATACGTATTGCTGGTTTTTCTATTTTATGAAAATTATTTTTGATAATAAAATTGATTTTCAAAAAAAAAAAAAACAAATAGAATCAGAAATCTCATTAAAGTAGCCAACATTTTTTTTTCTGTATTGCATTGTGATATTATAAAAAGTATGTTAAACTTTATTTAATTATAGTATATAATTTATCTCAAAATTAAATTAAATGACAGAAAGTGCAAATGACAATTCTCATTCTCCTCTTGATTCAATGTAGTGGTAGAGTAAGATTCTGGAACGAAAGATCGTCATCGATTCTAGTATTTCTGATGCTTGAATTTCTTACGGAATTCCCAAGCAAGAAAGTCATTCGATTATTATTTGTTTGTTTTAATTGTAAAATGCTCTCTGTGATTTAGTGCAGTGATAGTATCAGACGTTGGAACGTAATATTGGCACTTAAAGCATTCAAACTTCTAATGAACTCGTGAGCGATAACGGCATTCAATTATTGCTTTACTAATGACGAAATAACATAAAATGTTAGCTATATCTGTATTAAACTGTAAATAAAAATACTTTTTTAAAAATAAAAATTAGGTATGACAAAATACTAATTTGTCTCAATATTGATAAATTAATGATCATTTTTAATTAAGAAATTAAAATATTAACACTTTTTTAAAGATTTAAAAAAATAGGGAATAATCATTCAAAATGCTAATAGTTTTGTGAAGGCTAAACCGATGGAAAGCCTTTAAATAACTCATGGCAGGACAAAGAACCAAGTGGACCAATCATTGAAGATTTGAGTTTCCTACCCTTGTTTTATCTTTGTAATAAATATAATCAAATACCAATTTCCCAACCAATAATGAATAACTAATTATTTGAGATAAAAAACTTCCTGGAAAAAGAAAATCTCAAATATATATTTGAAACAATTTTCTAATATACCCAGAATAAATTTAAACTCAGATCATAAGCATGGTGGTTGAACACATTATTGTTATATCATGAGGTAAAATATAATCATCTTTTGGGTTATCAGTGACAATAGATTTATACTATAAAAAATTTAAAATGTACACATTCTAAAAACAAAAATGCATATAAGTCAATTTAGGAGAATCATTTATACAATAGTAATTTTAAAAAATCAAATCATATATCACGTGATATTATATTGCTAAAGTTATTAATATAGGGTGTAACTAAAATTATTCAGACCCATATAGCTATTTAAGTTAGATAGTTGGATATGAAGACATATAGGTGTCTGAAAATTTCAGATTTTCTACTTAACAGTTAAGTATTAGATAAATGCTGGATTTGAGTTGGTATTTCAGATTTAATGTCTGAATATCCTAGGCCCTCACTGATGAGAGCTATTAGCATGCTCATTATATTATAATAATATTAAATAAAAATTCAAAAGATGATATCACATTTATCATGTTGGGACTCCTCAAACATTATTTTTTTCATGTGTCAAAGTGTTGACCGGGAAACAAATCCAGGCCAACTGCTGGAAGGCAGCTATCCTAACCACAAGACCACTAATGTTGAAATCATTTCTTCAAAAGAAGGAATCTAAATGGAAGCAGAATAAACACTAGAACACAGAAGTTTATTATAAATATTTAATATAGTAAATTTTAATAATTCATTAGAGATAAATTTGATATAAGAATAAGCTTGCAGTTTAAAAAATATATTAATAAATAATTAGAATATATACAAATTTTTGTTTTGTCCAAAGGTTTACTAAAATTGTAAGACAGAAATGGCCTGTAAACGTTCCTAAATAAACTTGTGATTTTCAGCTGGGATATCACTGGGTACTGAGACTTGTGCAGGTCCTTTTTCCTCTAGATGTTTCTTCTAGATTAATACATTGGCACTTACCCTGGCTTCTATCTTAATCCCCTTTTTAATAAATTCTTTGGAGTTATTTCTATTTATTCAAGAATGACTTTTCTATTTTAAGATTGCCATCTTAAAGATAGTTCTGTTAATTAATTTTTCTGTTATCTAAAAGTTGTTGTTTTTTTTAATTTGATAAACTTTATTACATATTATTAAATTTTATATTCCTTTCATTACTAATCTTCTATTCGAATTATCATCATATATATAATTTAATATAAATGTTATTTTCTTGTAAGTTTATATCATATTTACTTTTAAGTATATCAAATGTATGTGTGTGAATAGCTAATACATGTATATATAGCATGCATCATTTTAGTATACAAAATGTGTGTGTGTGAATAGATGAATGCATTTATATAGAATATGTACTTTTTTCTGTATTAAATGTATATGTGTGAACAGAAAACACACACACAGATGCAAATGCAGAATGTATACTTTTTAGTATATTAAATGCATGTGCGAAAAACTAACATGCAGATATATACAGCCTGCATATATTTTAGTACATTGAACATATATATATGTATGTGTGTGTGTGTATAGCTAACACACATGTATATACAACACATGTATTATTTTGTATATTAAATGTACATGTGTATAAATAGCTAATATGACCATATATAGCATGGAAACTTTTTATTAAGTTAAATGTGAGGGAATAACCAATATTCACATACAAAAGTATATACTTTTTAACATATTTAATGAATGTGTGTGTACAGCTAACGTATCTATAATAATGGTAGAAATCTGAGTTAATTTTTTTTGTGTGTTCTAAGTTAAGTTTAAAATCTGAACTTTGTGTATTTTTTTTTTTTTGTTCTCTTTCATTTTTAAAAGAAAAGGAGTTTCACATGTAAAAATATTGCTAGGATATTAATATTTTGAAAATTTTATTTTGCAACAATACATTATTATCTTATTCATTTGATATTTTTGATTTATTGCATTCATTACCATTTATATGTTCAGATTATGAAATATAATTATACATTTAAAGATCAGCCTTTCAAGCTATTGTGCATGCGCTTTTTACGAGTGTTAATAATAAATGAATACTTTCACTCCCAACACGAGATATAATATTTATGAAAGAATAAAATGAATCCACTTATTCTTTCCAACCCAAATGCTTATATATGGGCAAATCTTAAGTATTGGAAGTGAAAGTGTGAGGATAGATAACTCACTTTAAATTACTGTTTATGATATCTGAATGAATGACGTCGACGAATGTTGTAAGGATCTGTTTTTGTTTTGGCAACATATGTAATTGTGGAATGCCAATAAACATCTCATGATCACCACTTCTTATGCTTGCTTATAACTGTTACTGAAACAGGCAAAACTCTAAGATCTAGGTGCAGTGCTCTCAGATCCATGGCTCTGCACTGACCAATGCCACAAGCCAGAAACTAGTCTAGGAATATTGGATGAGTAGACACTAGATAAGGATTTTATGCACAAGTCTTCTTGCATCCATTGATTACTCTGGTTTGCACTGAGTAGCAATACTGTATGGAGAGTTTTTCCTGTTTTAATTGTGGTATGAATATATGTGTACTATTTTTTTTAATTGAAATTAAATATTTTTTATTATTATTATTGTTAAAGTTGGACTTTAAAACTAAGAGAGCTGTTGAATTTAAAAGTAGAAGATTTTTGTATTGCCGTAGAGAAGTGATGTCAATAAAAAACAACAGCAACGTTTTTTTTTTTTTTTAGAGAAGTAAAAAGTAGTTGTCGATGGAGTAGCATTTTGTTTCTGATTCTCCTTATATCTCCCATTCATGCTTGTACTATTTTAAATCCGTTTTATTCTGCTGTTGTTGTTTTTTTTGCTAATATGATTTAATCATCTAAAGGGAAGAATCAACTATTTTCAGTAAGGTAACTTATTTATTTAAGAAGTTTATGCTAATATAGAGAAAACCATGGAGTAAAATATATCATATATTTATCTAAAGACTGCAGGGAACTGAGAGTTCAGAGAGCATACAGAAATAAAATATTAAACAATGTCAAAATAAAAGTGTTGTAATCTGGTAGTAAAGTGAGTCTTGGAAATGAACAAGAAATCGATCTTTGGAAATATTGATATTTATAATAATTTGCTGCTATACTGAAATATCCTGTCAATTAATATTGTTCTTATTATCAATAGATTAATTTTAAAGCTAAAATTTGTTAATTAAAATTTATTAACTCCATTAAAATCAAATGTTCATTTGACTTTATCAAAAATAATAAAGAAAAAAATTTTTTAATGGTACATATGGATATAAGTTTTAAAAAAATTTGAATTATAAACATTAAACTTCAAATTTAGATAAAACCTTAATGTCATCAATATCTACAAAATCAATGGAGGATTTTTTTTTTTAATCAATCAAAACATCGTGGGATTCGTGTTGATCGGATAATATTAAAGACAGTTCAGGGTGTACGGAAATATATTTGTTTCTTTTGTAAAAATATGTGTCTTCTTTTATTTACTAAGATTGATAATTTTATAAGTTTATGTTTTAAAAAAATGATTGTGGGAATAAATTTATTTTACTATTTGTAGATATATGTGTGTGTTTTAAGATGAGAGAAATGCAAATTATAGATCTTTATTTCTATATTTAAATTAATTCAATCCAGTTTAATACATTTATATTTATATTGAATTATATACAGAATTATTGTAATCAATAAAAAAAAAAATCTTTCTCCCATTCTTCAAACCTTTTATGTTAATCTGTGTATAACTATATTTCTTTGTCATTCATAAAACTCATAAAACAGGATAGTAAAATATCGGCAGTTAAAAGTTAAATTCAAGACAATACGGGTTATCGGTTATCGTATAATTATCTGTTTATTGATAAAATATAGTCTAATAATTTTTTTTTAAATAAACATGTTAAACTTAAAATATTCGAAGTAATTATTAATTGATAGAGTTTCGCACACCGATATATAATCGCGAACGTGTTATTTTTAGTTATTTTCATTATATCAATTTTATATAGCCTTATTATATTATCACATACTATGCATTTATATTAGATATATTTAAAGGAAAATTCGAGATTTATTATGATTACTTTGATTATTATATCATAAGCATATTAGAAATGGAAGTTGGAATTTTAGATTAATTAAAATATTTTGAATCCATTTATTATAAGGTATAATGTTATTATTGTTGTTAAATATTATATAGTATCTAATATATTTCCTTAGAGGTCATGCATTATTGTTTGTTGAATATTGTCTTAATGATTTAATGACAGGTTGAAGATCTACAATTATATTAAGTCATAATGTATGTTGAATGATAGACGAATAATTTAAATTATAGCACTTTGGTTGTGTTAATATTTGATATTTATTAGACAATTTATAATAGTCGATTAATAAAACCTATTATATTTCTTGGGAGTTTTGCATTATTTGCTTAGTTGTTGAATGTATATATATAAATCTTTTATAAATAAGATTACTTTCATTGAGATTATTTATTTATTTTGCAAATGAATAGTTTAAAGAAAGGCTGAGCTAGATCAATGTTTTATTTTGTTAACAGGGTAATATAATTATTGTGGGTGGATTGAATATCTTGATTTGGGTTGGGAGGTGTCTCTACTCTTAATTCAAATTAAATATCATAGGTAAATAATATTAAAAAGGTTATATGTTTATGATTTAAAAAGGGTAGTATTTAAACATTAGAAAGAAGAAGTTGGTACATATTTTAATCCTTCTTTCCAAGCTCTAGGAAAAGTGTACTTATACATTTATTAATGATGATTGATATAAACAAGGGCTTGAATTTTGTATGCATCATTAGCTTGACTCATTTATAACCTTGTGAAATCCATCCCAATGGTCAGTTAAAATTGATTTCCAATAAGGGGCTACATTAACTTAGATTCAATAAATTTATTTAAAATTTTAAAATGATATGCATGATCAGTTACACTATATAGAGCATGTACATTTTTTAGTATATTGAATATATAAGTATGAATAACTTACACACATGTATACATCATGTATCCTTTTTAATAAATTAAAGGCATGTTTCTGTGCAAATAGCTAACACCCAGGTATAGTCAGCATGCATATTTTAGCATATTACATGTATAAAGTGTCTGTATAAATAACACATATGTTTATACAGTATGTATGCTTCTTAGTATATTAAATCTATGGTTGTGAATAGATAATACAAGTTATAATCGTATATATTTTTAGTATATTAAATGTATATCTGTGTGAATAGCTAATATTCATGTATTCACTATTGCTCTTAACTGAATCAGATCAATATTAAACCAGATTCACATTATTTATTCACAAATCATGGTGGAAATAGATATACGAATGAATTTTATTATAGTATCTATTTTTAATATGTATCTATAAGTGGATGTACATATTGTATATATATATGTTAAAAATATATGTAGCACATATATATATACACAGGTGTGCATGTGCATCCATATATATATATATGTTGAAAATGTAAATAACATTCATATATGTAGGTATGTGTACATGCTGTTTACATGTTGAAATTCTATGTAGTATAGGTATGTATGCACACTGTATATACACATTAAAAATGTATACTGCATACATACATACAGAGATGTGTATATACTAAATATGCACTGTGAACTAAAAAGTTAAAATATAAAAAACTAAAGAGATTCTTGTCAACTGCAATCATGAATACAGAGATGGCAGACACAGGAAATTTGTGCTGTATTCTAAAAAGAATAATTTCAGATTTTAATTTTAATTGAAACATAATAAAAGTCCCACGTGATTCTGAAATAATAGATTACAGGAACTATGGACAATGTAAAATACATAAGAAAACACATTCTCTAAATGATAAGATGTAAATCGTCCTGGATTCCTATACTAATAAAACAAAATCCTAATTTATTTTATATACAATTAAAAAATAATAATAATTGAATGAAATATCAGCTTACATCTCTCATCATTGAGTCCCAAGCTTTATTAAATGTAGATTCCCTGTTGTTTGAGTAAAATTTACGTAACGAATAACTTAATACAGATGGCAAGGTGTTTTTTACCTGAAAGAAAAATGCTTTTTAAAAACATTTTCACATAAAGAAGTCATGTAAGATTGAAAAAAATTCTATTTGCAAAATCAATATAAAAAACAAACAGCCATTAGTATTGGTAAATGAAATTCTAATAATTTTAACAATAACATTGATAATATTAACCAATTCATGGAAAAATTACAACCAAAAACTTCATTAGATAATTCACAAGTCAAATTCCTGGTGAATCATTAAAATAAATTTGCAAATAATCTTTTTCTTGTAATAATGTCAATCTATTTGTCAGATAAAAAAATGTGATGATGAACATTATTTATTTAAATAATTCTTTGGGAATCTGATTTTTGAATTACTGTAATAATGTTTTTTGGATATAGTTGTTCCATGAATAGGTTTATTTTAAATAAATAAACTTTAATTAATAAAGTTATTTTAAAAGCACAGTTTTTACACTTTATTTATAATATTCTTTATAACTTTTGGAAATACTAATGTATAAAAATAACATTTTTAAAATATAATATCATAATATTCACAGTGAAACAAAGAAAAAAGAATTTAACGAAATCATTATTTAAAAAACTTAATTTTAGTAATTTAATTTTTTTTTTTAAATACTTCTTATTGATAGACATATTATGGCAAGATAGAAGTCCTCTATGGAAAGAATTTTTCAAGATGAGAAGGGTCAGGTTGTTGGGAATTTTTTAAAATTTCCTTTATACTCAGGTATAGGAAAAAAGTGATGAAACTAGATTAATTACTCCATGTGTTTATATATAACTGGAACACAGATATATTAATTATTAATTGAGTTTAATGTTTACATTTGATTTAGGAATGATGTAATAATCTGTAGCTGAATAAATGATTAATAATGACCATGAACGTATTTATCTGAAGTGAATGGTATAAAAGTTATGAGTGCAGAAAGTTTGACACTTGTTAATCAAATTGTAATACTTTGTTTTATTTTTATTAATAAAATTTTATTTATTAACATTAACATTTTAGATAAGCTTTCTTATTATTATAAATTTCAAACCATTTAAATCTGTTTATTTCTTGTACAAATACAACAAGAATAGATGAACTTGACAAGTATAGATCATATGATTCAGGAAAGCCTAATGTTTTTTTTATCCTTATTTGTCTCCCTCTTATTCAATTACAATATATGTGTATTAGCTGTTATCAATCCATTGCAAATGAAGATTTTTCTGTCCACATTCTTTGATTTAGAGCTTCTCTGCATTCTCCAATAAATTTCTTTATTTCATTGATATATTTTGCCATGCTCTTTTTCTAGATTTTTCTTTTTAAATCTCTTAAGATCCAGTTTAAAACTTCAATTGTACATTTGTTTTCATCTTTTCTAGAAATATGTCCAGACCCATTTCATTTCAAATATACATATTTATAGGTAGTAAATCATAAGTGCCCATATCTAATTGATTATCCGTACAGAGGCAAAACTCTCCACACTGTAGTGCCACTCAATGAAAACCAGAGTAATCAATGGATGCAGGATCATGTGCTGTTTAGTGGTTTAATTGATTATCATAGAAAAGTCACATCAAACCATTCAATGCTTAAACCAATAGAATATGAACAATCTATTGTTAATGCAATACTCAGAATTCCCATTTATTATCTCTGAGTGTTGCCTTGACAACAGAGAACTGTATGACTAGGGTAATACACATACAAATTTACAGATAAGAAAATTAAGTAGATAGGCTGAACTTGATTGAAACAAACAGACGAGGGGAGGGAAAGGAAAAAAAACCTGAGAAAATGGAAAAGAAGGGTAAAACAAGAAGGTGAAAAGTAGGGAAGATTGAAAGATAAACAGATAGAAATATAAATAAATAAGCAGATATACAGACCAACATGCAAATAAACAGACAGATAAAAAGAGATAAAAGAAGCTTCACAGAGATAAAGACAGTTAACTATATATGACTATAAAAAAATGATAAGTAGTTGGTAAAGAAGTTAATGTACCTGATGAGTGAATATTTTTAGTTTAATTACTAATGACAAAGAGTAAAATTTCAGTCAAAACAGAAAATCTTGTGATATACTAATCATGAAAACTAAAATATATCTTTTTTAAAAAAACTAAGATATATTAATGTTGTGACATGTAATATTTTTCACTTCAGATATTACTTAAAAACAAATAGTGAAATACAACATCACTTCTCTTAATAAAATTAAATTAGTTCATTAGCATAGAAGAACATGGAGAGAATATCTTTAATCATTTTTACTGCTCAGAAAAAAATTGGGAGGAAACTTAAGGATATATAGCTTCAAAATTACTCTTCTTTAAGAAATGGCAAACCACTGTCCATACAATTGAATATTGATATTGAAAAAGCTACTCAAAAATATATTAAACTAGTACATAATACTATAACTGGAATAAATATATAATATTTAAATAAAAGTATATTATAGATACTTTTAAGTCAGATGTAATTATAAGGGATTTAAATCCATAGTTTCAAGCTCCTTTTTGTCCTTCTATCCATCCTATACAATCGATACACATAACCACATACATGTGAAAAAGATAAATGATATCCAATGTATGTATTTCATGCTGAACCAGAACTCATCAGTTGGTCCAGATCATTATCTCCCACACATATATATAATCAGTGCTTGGTTTATATTAAGATAGCAAATCTTCAAACCTTAATGAGCAGGCTTCAATCTTCTCTACTCTCTAACTCTTCAGCCATCTATATCATTAAAAATCTGAAGATGACATGTTCAAAACCCTTGTCCAATTTTGTTATCATATCCATGTTGACCGTAAGTTATTCTGACCCCTCATATGCAAGACCTGACTTATGACAACAAAATTGGAAAACAAGGGTTTTGAACATGTCATATTCAGGTTTTCAATGATATCAATGGCTGCAGAGTTGGAGAGTGAAGAAGATTGAAGTCTTCCCATTAAGGTTTGAAGATTTGCTATCTTAATATAAATCTAGTAGTGATTATATATATGTGTGGGAGACAATTGATGAGTGCTAGTTCAGCATGAAATATGTACATTGGATATCATTTATCTTTTTTGCATATATGTGGTGTGCATCAGTTGTATAGGATGAAGTGAATGACAAAGGGGAGCTTGAAAGTCTGGGTTCAAATCCCTGGAATAAATATAGAAAAATATTTATTCACTTAATGTTAAATCTTTCAATATTATTTCATACTTTATATAGTACTGCTGGGAGATTTAATCTTAGATGAATTCATATATATATATATAATGAGCATACCAATAGCTCTTAACAAGCTTTTTAGAATATTCTTATTCTCAGACCAGTTTCTAGCTCTGGCTTTCATCAGTAAGAAATAGGGATATTCTGAAAAGTTTGTCAAGAGCTATTAATATGCTCATTATATAACATTTGTAATACAAGCTTATTAAATTAAGTCACATGATATATGACTTGTTTCCTTGCAATTATATATATATAATTAATATTGTTGATAAAATTAAATTTTATATATAAACAAAAATTCTTTTTAATTTTACTATCTTCTCATAATATTTCTAATAAAAAAAAAAGGTATATATGCTTCTGTATATATGTTGGTCATATGTTGACTACATGTATACATATGTGGAGAATTTAAGTAAAGGATCTGTGATAAGTAGTTGACCCTTGTAATAGGGTTCAAACCTGGTTCCTGTTACAATATATAATAAAATAAATTACAGAAGTACTTTCTGTTAATCTCTTAACCTTCTTCAACTGTTATTTAAAATAGTGATTGATTTAAATGACAGTTGAACAAGATTAAGAGATTATATAAGAGTACTTCTGTGATTTGTTATAATTTTTATAAGTATATTATCATTCTTATATTTATTTTTTATTATATATAATAATCCATATTTTGACAAGATAGCACTTCTCAACTAGATACAGTAATAATCATATGATTGTTGCAAAGATAATAATTGTATCACATGACTGATAAGCAGCTTGGCTTGTATTTAGCTAGTATTTTTGTATTCATTTTGGTAAGGAAACTTCCATATAGATGGTAATTTTATTGTTTCATCACATTTGCTACTGCATTTTGATGATGGTCTCCTTGAATAATCTTTGATGATAATTATTGCATGTGGATATGATTCTAGTATTTGACAAGTTTATATGTTGGCCAGTATTTGAAGCATGGAGAGCCAGTGCTAAGAAAGTTGATAGTTTTTTCACTGCATTAACAGGTTCATCTCTTCTAGCACATATAAGGCACATACCACAGTGGATCTTATATACTCCTTGAGTTTTCAGAGTGGTTAATTTTTGTTTAGTGAACTATCTCATAGCATCTCCTTCATTTTTTTTTTTGGTGTTTTTGATTTGGCACATTGCTCTCTTTATAGTGATGGTATTGTAACTATTTATCAATAAGACATAATATATATGTTTGATTTCTTTGATTCAAATATAAAATATGATTGAAATTTGTTAATTTATGGATAAAAACCATTAAAACACCACATGATCACCATTTTCTATGCTTAGTGTATGGATATTTTGCTACTATAATTAATGGCTACCCCACACCTCTACTTTAACTTACATATAATAACCAAAATTATAGTTGAAGAAAAAAAAATTTTTTTGTCTTTTGGTATATTACTAATCAAATTAAATCAAAGTCTTTTTTATAAAATATTTTTAAAGAAATGTTCTAGTACATATTGCTAGCTGAAAATTAAATAGAAAATATTCAAATCACCTTTCCAAACTTTATATATCAGCAACGCCCTCTGTGAGTAAATATAATATTCATAGAGGATGCTGCTGAAATATAATATTTGGAGATGATTTGAATATTAAAATATTTTTTATATATATAATGGTTATGTGATTTTCATGGAACAGACAAAATTGAAAAATGAAGATTAACGATTGCACAACAAATACTTTATGGTATTTCTGTAAATGGAAACAGCATCACATACAGTTATATGTCACTTCAAAATACAACTACTTTCAAGACAATCAGCCCAAATCAAAGATGAAGACACAGAAGATAAAAAAAAGAGTGAAATGTTGATTAAAATTAATTTCATTCTATAAATTTAAGTTGAATTGTTTTTATGCTATATATTCATACTTAAAGGAAATACAAAATTAACTTAATATATGCTAGTTGGATATCATTCAAAAAATATTTATGTTGCATGTATAATACAAACTTTCCTTACTTGCACCCAAACACTTTTATGAAGAAGACCAGCTTTAGTGACCATAATTTATTTTTTTAATCTCTTAAGTAGAATTACAAATACAGTTTTTGTGTGGTGTACCAGAGTCATATTAAAAAACATTCTTATTACAAATTATTCCTGATTTTAAGTTTTCAATATTTGACTAAGTGGAAGAAAAGTGATCTTAATTTTTTAGAAATCTTAAACAATATTTAATAATAAAAAAACATACCTTTCCCGATTCAACTCCAGCATAAATCCCTGCACCAACTTCTACAGTCAGAAGAAAGATTAGAAGCACAGCATACTAAATAATAAAATAGAAAACAATACCCCAGTTACAAACTGATTTTGATAACATACAACACTATTTAATTATTTGAGATATATTATATAAATATATAACAAAGATTTTATTCCAAACAAGTTTAAGATTTTTCTTTAGCTTATACTCAATCCAGCTAAACACTTGATATTTGTCAGCAAATGACTAACTAACTTTTCTTAGATTGAGAATACAATAAGAATGGAAAAATTAGAAAACCATTCTTAATCAACAGTTGGTGAAGCTAGTGAGAAATTCTAAATTCTTTTTCACTAGTTCTTTAATGAAAAAAGTTGATTAGCCTTAGGATGATTGTCATTTAGTGATAATTGATAGTTTTTTGGCAATATCAAAGGCAAAAGTTACCTATGTTTACATGGATATAATATCATTTTGATTCTTTATTATAATAATCCATTAAAATATTTAATTCAATATATACATATATTTATATAATGTAAACAAAGGAATGAATGGATTATTTCCATGTAAACTATGTTAGCAGTGTGTTTATAAATATCTATCAATTGTTGTAGACAATTCTTAAACTAAACTATTTGCTCTAATAGCTCCCAATAGCATTTTTGTTTTGAACTTACTTAGAAACAAAAAATAAGATAAACTCAAGACAAAAAAGCTACTGTGGGTTACTTGATAGTTATGCAGCAACACCATTGGTAATATATCTTTAATTTTTATATAGAAGTAACACCACACATTCTGTTGTTTCCATCATAATTAAATCATGAAAGTGTTTACCTATACAGTATATAGATTAGAAAATTTATGATGCAAAATATTAGTATATTGGGAGCTTTGATTTCTCCATTTTCTGTATATAAATAATATTAATATTTTGCAGAAACTCATATCTAACTTTTTATAGGCCATCCAAGAACTTATGTGGAAGACAAGTTTAGATAATAACTACAAGATTGAAATTTTTTTCATTGTACATGTAATCAATGCTGCAGTGAAATTGGCTCAACTTAATATTCCAAAATAGATTGTCTATGTATTTATTTAATAATCTTGTGAATGCCCTACATCTTCATTAGTATGAAATATTAAAACACCATATAATTGCAGAATATTATGACTAAACTGCCAAATAAACACTCTGCATGCAATCAAATACTCATAAGATTAAGTCAAATTTTGGCAATCATAACTGTGAGAATGAAATTTTATTCAAAAAGTGCCAAGTTCTCACTCTCTCCAAGCTTCCCATAGCGCCATCTGTGAATCAATATATGTATTATTTTAGTGGCATAGTTTAGCTTTTCAACACAAAAATTTTAATGTGTTTGCAAGTCTGAATTGTGAGTTATCCAATGTATTTTGATTCTTAATAGATCACCTTTAATGCTCTCTCTTCCCACCACAAATCAACTCACAGCTATATTGCTATGTACAGTTTGAATCATTTTAAACAGCAATTTTACCCAATTTAAAAGAAAATTTATATTAACGTTGCTCTACTATATATTAAGATATAAAATACACTATCATATTTCATGTTGAATTTCATGAATCATTTTGTAGTGAATAACTAAACTATGTCATTATATAACAAATGCATTGATTCATAGATAGTACTGCAGTTAGCTTAGAGAGATAACTAGTCATCTTTTTACTGAATATACTGTTTAGGGTATATTAGATAATTCTGAAATAACAAAACAGAAAAGGCTCTTATTAATGTGCTACACTTTGAGAGTATATGATGTTTCATTGATATTAATATTTCTTGATAAGAGTATTTCTCATTTCTGTACTCTAGCATCATCTATAAGTTTGAGCTAACAGTGGTTACTATAAATAGTCATAGAATACAAAAAGGACAAATGCTTTTACTAATGTACCAATTTATGAGTTATATGATATTTCATTGATGTAAATATTAACTAATAGTTTATAGTAGCACTTTTCAAATTCACTATAAAGACTCCACTGGAATACTTAGAAACAGCCATGGACCACAAAAGAAAAAAATCTTACAGAGGCATGTACTGTTATTATATTTAGTTTTTTAAATACTTTTCTTATTCATATTTTTATTATAAAACAAAATATTAAAAAAGTTCTAAATATTACAAAGATCATGAAGTAACAAACACAAAACTCATTAATAATAATTAGAACAAAAATTCTGGTACTCATAGATTTGGCATTCAAATGTCTTATAAATTGCTGAGCAATAAAGCTAGCCGAGAAGTCATCACAGCCACTTGCAAGCAAGTAATTGGTTGCAGACAGTTGTGGGTTCACATCCTAGCTGATGCTATGACATATGAAAAAAATAAAATTGAACTAGAGATTTTAATAACAATTTAAAGTTATGAATGCATTTGAATACTACTACACAAAAAATCAAAATTAGATAAAATATTTGACAGCAATTCTTAGATTTTATTCCAATGTTTCTATTGATAAATAAGGTCTATACTTATTTTTAATTAGTAATAACACAGAAAATGTAGTTTTACAGATAAGTGGATGCAAAAAGACTCAAAATATTTGAAGCAATTCTGACATATCTTTATTACAATTTAGGGATTGAATCAATCTCAAGTCAATTGATTTTTCTTGAGATGACCACAGAAGATTTGTAAATTGTGGGGATGGAGCAAATTCCATTCTTATCCTATTGTATTCTTTATTTTCTTTCAAGTAAGAAAAATATTTTTCGAAATAAAATTATCAAATTTGTTATGATTAATTATTACTTTTTTATTTTCTACTGATAATATTATTTACTTTAAGAAATTTTGTAGACAAGAAAACATTTCTGTATTATTATCTTAAAACTTTTTAACTATGCAGAAAGTTTATTTTGAAAAGTTTACAATTTTGTGTTGAGAACTATTTTTTCTTTGTAGAAAAAGATTGAATTTGTTTGTTTTTGAAGAAGTCTTTCAGGTCCAAAAGCAAACATACCCAATTTTTATTAGAAAAATGAAATGCTAATGTGTGATTTTTACTGAAAAGAAAATTCTGTAATCCATCTTTTAATGTTGAAACTTTTCTTTACATATTTATCACAGAATAGCCCACTTACTTACTTAGTTCATAATTAGAGACCATCTTTGGCATAAAATTTGAATCTTTGGCATAAAATTTGAATGTCTTGTGGTGAGTCTTGTTACTTTTTACATAATTAATTATTTGTAAATAAGCATTTACTTTTATATAGCGCATGTTTACAATTGTATTACATTCAAATAGCCTTTCAAGCTAATTGTGCATGCGCTTTTGCGAGTGTTAATAATAAATGAATACTTTCCCATCCAATACAAGATATAGTATTTATGCAGGAATAAAATGAATCCACTTTTTCCTACAACTCAAATGCTTATATATGAGCAAATCTGAAGTACTGGCAAGGAAAGCGTGAGGATAGACCACTCACTTTAAATTATTATTTACAATGTCTGAATGAATGACGTCGGTGAAATTGTCTAGAATTTACTAAACATCACTCTAACTGAAACTTAATCATATGTAAATAAGCATTTACTTTTATATAGCATATGTTTACAATTGTATTACATTCAAATATCAGCCTTTCAAGCTAATTGTGCATGCGCTTTTGCGAGTGTTAATAATAAATGAATACTTTCCCCTCCAATACAAGATATAGTATTTATGCAGGAATAAAATGAATCCACTTATTCCTACAACTCAAATGCTTGCCAGTACTTCAGATTTGCTCACTGTATGGAATTTATGCCTACAGACAATTATTTATAGGTCCTTTAAAACTTTTATTCTTAAATATAACTATCAAACTGTTCAAATACATATATATATATATTTTCCTTTCACTAATAAAAATTAGTTGCATAGAGAAAAAAAATATTTCTCCCACTTTCCTTACGAGTTTTGGGATTGCAATGTATGGTTTAAAATCAGTACCCTACAATATATGTAATGGTTAATATCATTGATAATGAAAAGAATACAAAAATAATTAACCGAATCACCATTATTGTAAAAGTTATTCAGCTTTTTCTCCTTTTCCTTATCCTATTTGTAATTGGTTTGCTTAAATATTTCAAACATTAACTACGTAAAGGTTTATTTTATATTTCAAACATTAACTACGTAAAGGTTTATTTTATATATTAATTTTGTTAACTATAACTGAACATGCTTTCAGCTGATGAAGCCATAGTTTTCACACAAAATAAAAAGATCTGTACTACTACATATAAGTCTTAGAAGCTATTCCCTTCCCCTAACTTGAACAGATTACTAAATAAAAACAGGCAAAACTCTCACTCAATGCAAACCAGAATAATCAATGGATGCCAGAAGGCTTGTGTATAAAATCCCTATCTAGTGCCTACTCATCCAATATTCCCAGACTAGTTTTTAGCTTATGGCTTTTGTCAGTGAGGAGGCTTGTGATCATGTGATGATTACTAAATAACAATATCCCAGAAGCAAATATCTTAGATTATGTATAAAATCAAATGCAGCAACACAGCTTGCAAATCAGTATAGTCTGGAGAGTCTAGGACAAATATAGCCATCAGACTTTCCCAACACAAATATTTGTATAAGCAAACTAAAAATAACTCCGAATATAAATCCATTTTTTGGGGAATATGAGCAAACATCCAGCAAAATTTTTGCCAATAAATGTTAAAATTGTGCTCTATGAAGCAAGACAATAAAAAATGTAAAGTGAAAGAGATATGGTTTATTGCTAATAATAACCAGGTCATTAACAACAAAGAGAATAAGAATCCAACTCTCCAACAAATGGAACATTTAAATTTCAAATTTAAATAAATTAGCATTGTACTTTTAAATGTGCAGTATACCCACCCCCACTCCATGATTGCTATAAATCTGGCTTCCCTAGCTGAAAGGGTGCTCAGATACAATTAACAAAATTAACATAAAGAGTAAACCTTTATTTAACTAACATTTGAAACATATATGCAAACAATTATAAAAGTTATTGTATAATGTAATGGAAGATTGGAATGTTGTACAAGGATAAAAAGACAAAGCAGTAAAAGATCATAAGAGTAAAGATAAGAAATTATAATGTGACAAGTTTTTGATAAGAAAATATAATAATAATTAATATGTAGTTCAAAAATCATAAAAGAAATAATTAAACACAAAAACACCCAAGTGATAAAAATAGATTTCAATTATATTTTGCCTGCATGGTTTAGTACAGTGACAGAATGTTGACTCTGGAGTACAAGATTCTCAAATTGGTTCCAGTTCTCATTCTTCATGCTCTTTGACTCCTTATGAACTCCTGAACAATAAAGCCATTCAATTAATTATATTTTGATTTACTTTTTATAAATCTCCACATATACACTCTAATGCAAATTGTATTATATGATTCCTTTAATTTTATAACAGTTCTGACTGTCCTGCAGTCTTTATCAGAACTACAACACTTAAACAATTTTTTGTTGGATAAGAAAATAAATAAAATTGCAAAAGACTGAATATGAAACTTAAATATAAGAATGGCAACAAAAATAATCACGTGTTGTTAAAGAAAACAAAAAAGTAAACCTTCATCTAATAATATTTCTGTAGTTTAATTTTGACTACATCACTCTCATGCAAGGTATGGACTGGTTTCTATTCATTTTTAACACCTTGTGGAGGGATATAATAATAAACATATAACCAAAGACATGTGAAAATGATCTATGCTTCCCAGGATCCACATTTTGTGCTGAACTAGCAATCATCAGTTGGCTCAAGCCATAATCTCTTATACATATTTTTATCATTGTTCATATAGGGGATTTGAATTCAGACTTTCAAGCACCCACCAACTATTCACATTATCTCATACACTTGATACACATGACCATACACACATGTAGAAAAGATCCATCAATATACATATTTCATGCTAAACCAACACTCATCAGTCCAGATTATCATCTCCCAAACACATATAATCAGTGCTCAGTTTATGTTAAGATAGCAAATCTTCAAACTTTAATGGACAGGCTTCAATCCACTCAAATCTCCAACTTTTGAGCCATCCATGTCACTGAAAGTCTGATGATGGAAAGCCAAATCCCATGCTGCCCTATATTTACAATTAAGCTCCAGGTTTGTGAAGAATACCTGGTTTACAAATACTATCATTGTTCAGTATATATATATTAATAATAAAAAGTCATTAGCATGCTCTTAATTTTATATATATTGTGCCAAGACCAATTTGGCACATGTATATAAAATAATTTTGTCTAAAAAAATTATTAAAATAAAAAAAATCCTCGTAAAAGAGTTGAAATAAAAGTTGAAAAATAATTGATTAAAAGTGGGAAGGGGTTTTTATTAAAGTTAAACTAAAGGTTTTATAAAAAGACAGTAAAGAGTTTATTATTATTAGTTGAAATACAATTTCAAAGGTTTAAAGAAAATATATAAATCTCTTCATTTAAATTAAAGAAGAAAAATAATCTTAAAACTATTTTTGATTTTAGAATAGTAAAATATATATGTGCATGTGAATGTAAGCTGTTAAAAAGAGATATAATAAATGCATGTTAAAATCGTATTGAAAAACACATGAAAATAAATATTGAAATGAAATATATTTAAAAACACAGTGATGGGCTACTAAAGATAAAAAAACAATACGTTTATGAAAGCTACTACTAATTAAACAATCAATCAAAAACATGTCATAGGATTAATTACCAATGAAATTCGACAACAGATATTTGCCAGAGGATATTACATGGACAACATGTCGCAGGTATAAATAGACTTTTTTATTATCAGGAATTAATTGAGAGAGTTTTTTCAGTCTAGTTTCCAGTGACAGTCTTGTTCAGTTCAGATAACAGTGCAGTTTCTATTATGTATCCAGAAATAAAAATGCATTGTTGAGCAGCTTTTGGAAATATACGCTCATGCTTCAGCCTTTTAGTCCATCAAGATCATCAAAACCTGCCTGTGAAATAATGTCTGCATAACAACTCAGAAATCCTCCATCAAATGTTCAACTGTCTTCAAGAATAAAGCCAATGGATTCGCATAAAATCTCTTCAAGAAACGTCCAAATCTAACTGGTTAGATATACTCCAGCAGAAGTGGCCAATAACAAGCAATATCCATGTTCCAAAAATCCTAGGTAAACATTTATTTATTATCATTTATACATAGTAGCCACCGCTGTAATTTGTAAAAATTTAAGATTCAAATTATATAAACTCTATAAGCATGCATAAAATGAACTATTGATGTGAGTGTTTGTGAATGTTAGATAATTTAAATGTCAAAGATTATTTTTGCTCTTTCATAAAATATATCATGGTATGTTAACTTAAAATGTGTGTGTTATTTATAGATTTATAAAAATGTTTATCATTAGTAAATGTTAGTTAATAAATTGTCTTTAAAATTAAACTTTATTCGTCGGTCAATTCTTTTTATCAATTCTTTTTCTATATTTTATTACTGATTAAAATTAGATTGGGCTAGTTTATGGGATGGTTTCGAGCACTGGATTATGAGCCTACTGACCAAATATGTTGTTTATCCTCCTGAATAGATAGCTGGTACCTGGAGTTTACTCCGAAACAAATAAAAATGTTTGGATAGTAGGGGTTTGAATCTAGCAGCCGAGGTGGGCCATTGTTGATAGTTAGTCTATCAATAAGATCTCCCATTTTGCTCGAACGTGCTGATTCATTCACATAACATTTATAAGATTATAAATGTATTATGAAGGAGTTTGAAACCAGCCAAAACTTATATATATATGTATAAGGATATGGTTTCAGTGGTTCGACCTGGTACAATATAGATAGATAGATAGATAGATAGATAGATAGATAGATAGATAGATAGATAGATAGATAGATAGATAGATAGATAGATAGATAGATAGATAGATAGGTGGGTGGGTAGGTAGATAGATAGATAGATAGATGGATAGATAGATAGATAGATAGGTAGATAGGTAGGTAGGTGGGTGGATGGATAGATGGATGGATGGATAGATGGATGGATGGATAGATAGACGGATGGATAGATAGATGGACGGATAGACGGACGGACGGATAGATAGATGGACGGATAGATGGATAGATAGATAGATGGATAGATAGATAGATGGATAGATAGGCAGGTGGGTAGGTAGGTAGGTAGATAGATAGATAGATAGATAGATAGATAGATAGATAGATAGATAGATAGATAGATAGATAGACAGACAGATAGATAGATAGATAGATAGATAGATAGATAGATAGATAGATAGATAGATAGATAGATAGATAGATAGATAGATAGATAGATAGATAGCAAATTACTAGTTTAATTTATGTGCCAAAGGTCATTCACTAACAAGTTTGACACAAATCACTTAATGAAATTATATTAATAATTTTTATTACACTATAGAAATATTCATTATTGGATAATCTCCAGTCTAATGAATGATTAATAAAAATTATTAATAAACTTCATCTGATCTTAAAACATGAAAAATTAGCTCTCAATTCCATGCATGAATAAACAATGACTGCTGTAAGATGTAAAAATGATTTCAGATGATATCTATAATTACACTCATTCTTAAAAGTTTATTTAAAAGAATTATATGTATCATATAATTAATTCCATCATATGTATATGCAATATCCAAATTTTAGCATCAACATTCATGCATTTCAGTAGAATAATATTTTTAATCTCTAATAATATGCATGTTTGACTTTATGCACCATTGCTACGATTTTGATACATTATGTTGAAAATGCACTGTAGCTGGCTATTAAAGACTAAAAAATTAATTACTCCAAAATAAAAGCACAAACATTTAATTCTAAAATTTGGATATGAAAAAAAAATTATAATTTTGATATTCAAGACATCTAAAAGTATTTTTTTTATTTAATGCACGGATTTTTTTTGTCAGCTTAATTATTAATAAATTATCATAAAAGAATCTTCAGGAATTCCAGCCAATCAGGAGATAGATTCACCAGTGGCTTCATTCAGTCCTTCAATTCTTCCAATACACCATAAGTTTGGCAGCCATTAACTATATGGATCATAGTTTGTGAATCCCAATATTTACATAAATCAGTGGCTAATAAATTCCATTTATGAAGTAAATGAATGCAACAGCCATAAGTTGTCTTGAATCTGTTGGTGAGACTCTAAGATTGATAAATACAGCTAGCTTTATTGTCATATCCGAAAAAAAATTTTGTTTGAAACATCATAAGAATCTCACTCATTGCATTGTAATTCTTTAATTGTAGTTTCTTAATTGAATGGTTAATTATGCAATATTTTGACATTAAGGATAAGTCCAGTTTGTTTTATAACAAAATAATTTAAATTGAATTCTGGAAAAGAACACTTCAAATGCTCTTTTGGGTTATGATATAAAATGAATTGTATTTAGTCAATGTTATATGTTTACATGCATAAGTCATAGACCTACAGAACATATTGAGTTAGATCAAACATCCTCTCCCTGTGAAACCACTGCATTCCACAATAAACTTTACTACTTCTTCCTCTCTAAAATTATATTTTCTTTATCATCAATAAAGTATTTTTTCTGAATTACAGCATTTTTCCTCCTATCTTAATAAAAGGTGTTTCAATAGTTCTAATAACCTATTCCCATTTTTATTCCAGAAACCTAAACAAAGACCAAACATTTTTTTTTACTTCTCATTTTAAACTTCATATAATTTATCTTGATTCTCTTTCAACATCCAATACTCCAAAAAATAAATATCCCACAACTTCTTGTCCATCTCCACATAAACTATTTTCACAGTCCAAATTCTTATAAAGTTTTGTACCTCTTTTTGAAACCAAAATTTTTATCCTTTCACCAAATAACAGTAAGTTTTCTCCCATATTATTCTCCATTCTTTTATATTTTATTTTATTTTTATTTTCATATATCTTGAAATTATTATTTTTTATTTATCTTCATTTTTCTGCTTCTTTTTTCTAATAAATTTATTTATCTTCGTAGAAAATCCTCAATCCAGGTTTTTTTTTTTTTTAAGTCCTGAAAATGAGGCAGGCCATATATTTAATCCTGGTAACTTTGGTGTCATGCGTAAAAGAAAAGAAGTAATAGAAAATAAAAAATGTGAGATTTATTTCCAATTCAAGCCATGCCCTCAATCAATGTTCCAATAAGCGTCCCATTAAATTATAAGTGGAATCATATAAAAGCATTTTGATTAGCATAATATAATTCATTAATAATCTATTCTTATTCATATATTGTAGCCTTGGAAACATTTATTTTATTAAAAAATAATACGTTCTCCTTTCAAGTCAATATCTATCATATTAATATCCAACCATTCTCATCCTAATGCATAACTACCTACTTTTTTTTTTTAATTCTCGGTGAAAGCTTCTGAAACGACTGGGCAATACAAGGTATATCATTTCCAAATGCTAAAGCATGGAATAATATTGTGCACTAACATACTACCACTACCCTTTTTTAAGTCATTCTATATATATTTGTCTGAAAGCTTGTAATGATAGTATTTTATTTGTAATTATAACTTGGACTATTTCAACCATCATAGTGGCAAATAACCCCATAAGTCAATGTGATGGAATAATTTATAATATTTGGAGATCACTTATTAACCTTGCCTTTAAAAAAAATCAGGAGGACCTTCTTGAATAAGTAGATAAAATTTATGATTGTTGCCTTAGCCAGAATATTCCACTTGTTTACAGCTCCACCTTAAATTCAATATTCATGAATCTAAAGATTCTAACTGATTCCCATACTAGTAGTGTCCCTTGTCAGATTGACGTTACCTGAAGAAGAAAATAATATAACTTGAAATGGGTTATAAATTAACTTGTGTGCTTTACTAACAGTTGAATGTTTCTGGAAAGTTTAAACAAATTTGAATTTTTCTAAAAACATTTAATAATTAATTCTAGATGATGGAAGTACTCCAGCATATAATTATGAATCTACATATTTTATCTCTGTTATGAGTTGGAATCGACATTTACCGATAACATTATGTAATAGATATTTTATCTTTAAACTAATGACCAATTTTCTATGAATTTATGTAGAGGAGCTGGTAGGCTGAAGACAAGTCAAATTCGGTTATCTGGAATTCTATTATTGGTGGGGGGGGGGGTTGTATTATCATTGGCTATTCAATGCCTTCAAAAATAATAATAGTCTTCAAGAAGTATAATAACTACTCTTCCCTATTGCATTGCCAAATGTACACTATATAATTCTATATTGTCCAAGCACTTTACTACTGTTACATAATGCTTTATTTGCACTCTTTCTTACAACTTTATATATAAAGTTCTGAAGAAGATTGCTGGGGCAATCGAAACTGTAAGAAAGGGTGGAAAATAAAGCATTGTGCAACAGTAGTAAAGTGCTTGGACAATTTAGTATTATATAATAATAATCATTACTATAAAATGCAGAAATATTTTTTATATACACAAATTTATATAAAAGAATAAAGATCATTGACATAAATAGTTATATGAATGAAACATACTTACTGTAACCAATAAGCATCGGGATTCTTTCTTAGCTCCACAGCACCCGAGGAATGATAAAACTAATACTGCTGAACCAGAAATAATTAGCATAATTCCTATTTGTTCAAATGATGAGCCTTTAGAAAATTGTTCTATTGTCTGAATTTTGTCTAATCTTGTTAAACTTATAAAATTTTTACCATCTACTTTCATCCAAATCCCAACTCCTATAACACCAATACTGGCAATCTAATTAAAAATAAGAATATATATTAATAAATAATATTTGTTTTTAAGGAATCTCATATAAAAGCATGACCTTTGTTTTAAAGCTAATTTTATTTTAATAACATCGTTAATGCTAGTAATATATAGAGAGAAGAATTATTTATTCTCAAGTTAATTCAGAATAGCCCGATTTCTAAGTATTTTGCTAAATTTTCCTCGTTCTGCAGCTCACAGTACCGCTATGAATATGAGGCAAAAGGTCTCGCTTAGCGTGTAATAATTTCTGTGTATCTTGATAGCTTCACATTCAAGTGTGTCATACGCTTTGTTAATTTTGTATATTAAATTACAATTATTAAAAGATTAGCATACATGAAAATGATCACATGATAAATTTCGATTTTTATATATAATAATCTCGCATTACTTTTTATTCGGTTTGTTTTCTGTTTTGTTTTGTCGTTTTCTTTAAATAAATAAAAAAGAGGAAATGGTATTTATGTGGTTTTTTTTTAAGTATAACAGTGAAAGAAAAAGAGATTAATGTCTTTAAAAAGATGTTTATTAATTGATTTTCAAAAAAATTAAAGATGTTTATTAATTGATTTTAAAAAACAACAAAGTATTAGGATTTTTAAAGAGTATCAATTACTGTATTTGCCTATGTATAGAACATTCTTTTCTCCCTCAAAATACACTTAAAATGTGGGATGTGTCTTATGTGGCAGTAATCAAAATTGTGAATTGAAATTTCAGTCAGTCTAAAACTTCTGGTTTATATTAATATATGTATATAAGTATTCTATTGCATTTTGCCCTTTTGCAAAACAAAAAAATATTTACAAATACACATATATAGGGAATTTGAACACAGACTTTCAAGCATCTTCAGCTATCCATACTATCTCATGTAGAAAAGATAAATAATCACCAATATATGTAATTATGCTGAACTAGCACTCATCAGTTGGTCCACATTATCATCTCTCATATATATATAATCAGTGCTCAGTTTATATTAAGATAGCCAATCTTCATACTTTAATGGACAGGCTTCAATCTACTCCAACTCTTCAGCCATCCATCGATTGAAAATCTGATGATGGAAAACTCAAATCCCATGCTGATGCCATTATTATTGCCATGCCCACATTGATCTCAAGTCACTCTGACTCCTCATTACTTGTTAATAATTCAACATTACAAATGTCCATTATAGTTCATTTCATTAGGGAAATATATATTTCTAGACATTTATGATTGAAAAAGTGTATTTATCTAGGTTTTATTATATTAAGATGATGTCATTTCTCTGCAGATGGCATTTTCTTTGTTTTTAACCTTTCCAATAGCTGGCTTTTTTTGGTCTTCAGTGATGGCTTCTTGACTTTCTTTCCAGACTTCTGTCATACAATGGGAGAGAGAAAGTATGTTCCAGCCTCTATGTAAGAGTTTAGGAATTGGTTCCAGATGAGAACAGTTGATGGGGCTGAGGACTTGGGGCATAAGTTCCAGGTGAACACTCCTAAGGTTTTCTATCAATGCATGTTGCTACTTCTGTGGCTTCTTTATTTATATTTTCCCATGAGCTAAAAAACTTTGTAGCTACTGGTTCAAAACTGGAAAACTTGGCCATCTTTTGAAAAATTTTGAAGAACTCTGTATAGCACTTGGAAAAGATTGCTGGAAAAACTGGAACAGCATTCAGAAAAGACTGTTGGAAAAACTGGAACAGCAATCAGAAAAGACTGTATAACAATAGACAACTGCCTTTTTTATACCTAACTCTCCCATTGTTTTATCATAACCTTAATCTGGTTTAATTCATTTTTACATTTTATTTATCTAATCTTGATTAGATTCATCTAACATTTTATCGGCCAGAAATCTTTAAAAAATTTTTGCATTCCTGCTGATGAGATAGTTTACAAAAATTTCTTTTACTAATTTATTTTATTTTATTCTTTTATATTTATTTGTTTTTAAACATTTATTTTTTTTTCTTTTTTTAAATTAATAAAAAGGAGAGGGTTTTTTAAATCTTTCCCCACCCTATTCCTACTAAAACAGTTTTATTCTAACAAATGATGCAATCTTTCTTCTTTTTTTTTCAAAATTATATTTTAAAATCTACTTTTAAATATATTTTTCTTGTTTTTCTCTCACATTTTCCTTCTTTTTTGTAACTTATTAATTTATTTCAACACATGTAATGCAGATATATGTGTGTTTTATAACATATTTCACTAGCATTACATTATATATATATATATATATATAAGGATATTAAGCTGAGAATTTGTTAAACAAAAAAATACCTAGTAAAAATGTAATAGCTATCTGACCATAAACCAAATGCCATAGTCATACATACATATAAACGATGCACATCTTTGGAATTTTGATAAATATACATTTAAGAAGTGATTTAAAATAAATAACAACCTCTCAGCACTAAGATGTACTACTATTGATAATGGCCTACTTTCATGTTAGGGCAAGAGTTTTGTATAACCAATAATATTGGACATTTGTGTGTATTTCACTTGGAAAGTAATATGCATGTAGAATGTGCATTGCATGAAACAAAAAACTGGTTGAAGAGACACAGTAATTACAGCACAGAGACAACATTAGTGCAACATTTCATCTTACCCATTGCATTGAGTAGATCAACTGCTAAAGTATTTAACGGTAGGAGGTTTAGTATTACATTGCACTAATATATTTACTTTAAAAATAGATAGGAACTCCAGAGATAAAATTTTTAGATGTTAATTCTTCTCTTGACTGTATTTGTTTGTTCTAGAAGGCCATATACTAATTAATACATGTAATTGCAGTGCCTCCAGTTAAATCCAGTGCCACTCTGGATTGAGGTATTTGGTCACAAGCATGAAAAACTAAACGGTGAACATATGTTAATACATGCATGCATATAATATTAAAAATTAATGGTAGTTCATGGAATTTTCACCTACTTGCTATGCCTATCATATTGCTAAAACTTGATAAATGCTTCAGTTTGTAAGCAGGCTTAGGTTGTTTTCTATTTAGACAGAACATCTATATCAAACACAGCTAGCTGCACAATTATTGGTGAGCAAAAAAGTTCTTGCCATTCATAAACCAGATAATCAAACAAGAAACTGCCCAAAAATAGATTGGTATGATTACTATTACTTTGTTTTCTGTTTGCCTATTAATTAATACTAAAAAGGCCTCACTATGAAATGTACTGTTTTTATACTATGTTATCTTAGAGTAAGCAATTAATTGACTGGTTTAATGCTTAGGAATATATAGGAAGTTTTATCACTGGAAGTGACATAACTGGCTTATGATCCAATGGATCTAGAGCTCCAGAGTTTGCCATTTTATGTCTGCACCAAACCACATAGGAACAATTACTGTATAATATTAAAACTACTTTTCAGGTTGTGCACAGGATTATGACTTTGGAGACATGTACACAAGACACCCTCTTCACTGGTTCAGCTATATGCCAAATCTCAACTTATGTTCAACAATTCAATAGCAATAATTTTTCTAAATATGTTTAATACAAATAATAAATCAGGCTTTAGATTTATGAAAATATAATTTGTATTATTTCATGATATTAATTTACATAAATAATATTGATATAATGAATTTCATAACATTAATTCTAGTTGCATTTTGTTGTAATTATTTTAGCACCAATATTTTAATTGGATTTTACCTGTTATCATCTGGACAATACAGTAGTTCAATAACTGTTGCCAGAGAGTACCTGCCATCTGACTTACCTGTTGATCATTTGGACCAATTTAGAAAAAAACTAGAATGCCATTGTGCAGTGTTTTTAATTATTGTAGACTTAGAAATAGATAAGTTTCATCTTGGCTTTAAAAAAAAATAATAATCATTTAATATTTATGAAAGTAAAAAATGTTTTAAACTTAATTTAAAATTACAAAAATTTAACAATGTGGAATTTTTTTACAAAATTTCATGGTGCATGATGTTGTTTGTGACAATTTCTACTTTAATAAATTTTTCCTGTAAGGTGGTATTTTTTTAATTAATGGCCCTGGAAAATAACAGCATATAAAACTACCAATATGAAAACAGAATTCTGCTAGATTAAGACCTAAAATTTAAACTAAACACTGATTTTAAAATGGTACCCTTAGAAGGTAATTAACATTAGCATTTACATTCATAAATTTAAATTGAATATTAATTTTAAAAAGGCAACCACAGGTAAAACTTGATTCCTATTAGGATTATCTATTACTGTGCTTCACTGAAAATAAGACAGTCTTCTATTAATTTTTGTTTCAAAAGACACAATAGGGCTATTCATTAAATTCTCTTTACAGAAAACTATACGGTTTTCTTAACTTGGAGCCCTCCATCATGCCTTTTTTTTATTTGCCAAAATAACTTTCTTTTTACACTCATCTGGCAATCAGAATATTATTTCATTTAATTTGCCATAATTAAAGACTTGTGAGATAGGAGGTAACAAAAATAATTACAGTTAAGAATGGTTTGTCCACACAAAAGCACAAAAAAAAATGTAAGTACAAAAATTCAGAAAATGTTTCTGTATTTTTTTAAAAAACATTTCTTTAGGAAAAAGAGTGATGATTTAACTTAAGCTAAACATTGATTATTAAAATCATATTTGTTATTTTAATAATCTTTTAGGAGGCAAAAAAATGTTCAAGAAATCAAACTAATTTTTCTTTTATCTTGAATATTTAAAAGCTACAATGATGACACTCTAAAATGACATCAAGCATTTTAAATCTAAATATTAAATATAAATACGTACTTAAAAATATATAAATAAAATTATAAATTGTCAGATTTACTGCATTGTGGCAGATAAATTGTTTTTCTATACAGTTAGAATTACATTTGTCAAAAATGATTGATGGGTAAATATAAAAGAAGTATATAATTTATGTTACCATTTATTTAAAGCATTAATGCAATAATATTGTTTATTTATTCATTCATTACTTTATAATTCAATATATCCATCGTGTGTTTCAATGGGCTGATGATCTTAACTAGGCTTATATTTGGGATAAGGCTTATATTATAAGCATCCTCAAAAATTATGTTAGGGCTTATTTTCTGGTTAAGTCTTTTTCAGGGAAACATGGTAGCAATATTGTTAGTAATATTGATCAGATGCAAATTATTGCAATTATCTTTAATCTATATCTTAACACTTCTGTGAATTTAAATTGAGTACTGATTTTAAAATAGCATCTACAGTAGATAAATAATGTTTGAACATGTATTTGTGAACTTAAATCGAGTATTGATTTAAAATGGCATTCCTAACTAAATATTGGTCATTATTAAAATTATCCCATAGGATACTGTGAGTAATTTTGTCAAGTGGCAAGTTATTTTCATGGTCTATATTTAGAAATTAAAAAGTGCTAACAATTTATAACTGCATGCTTAGAATTAATGGAATAACTCATATAGAGTACGGATTAGATTAAAAGGGTTATTAATTGGTGATTAATGTGTTTCTTGTTTTGTTTTTGAAAACATGCTTTATAAATATTATACATGTACATGTGCATGGAAGCTTTATTATTTTATTCTATTCATTAATACAGTTGAATCTTTTATACTTTTTAACAGTTTCCCGAGTTCTCTGGTTGTGCTTGTCACATTTGGTTAAGATTTTAATTTATTGTCAAATCTATATCACAGCTATTATCCGAACATATAGAGTGCATGCAAAAGATAATTAATTATTGTTATTTTACTGCATGAAAATATTCTTTTCTTAACAATATTAATAAACCATAAACTCCCCAGCTTAAACAATGTAAGATAAAACAAGAGCAGCATTCCACTCTACTGCCATCTAGTGTAAACTTGATTAATCAATGATTATCAAATGCATATAAAGTACCTACCTTTCTAACTTTTATTTTCATATATCATTGATAAAGGCAAATGCTGGAAACTAGTTCTGAAAATGAATTTAAACACTGAAAATAGGATATTTATTTTCATCTGGTATTCACTGATTACTCAAGCTTACACTAGAAGGTGCTAGAGTGAAAAACTCCTCTTGCTTTAAATCCAGTTCACTTATCATTGATAATGCAATGATTGTTCATAAAAAGTCTTGTAGAACCAATAGAAAACTTTGTTATCACTATGGGCCTAAAAAATTCAAAACTTAAGGAAATCAATTCTCAAGATCTATGATATTTCTGATTAAGGGTTTGTACAACTTTTTACTTAGGCATAAGTAATGATATATTAATTCTGAGGAAGAAATGAATGATTAACACAACATAAAAATCATAACCATCTGCATTCACTCTGCATGTTTTGGATTCTAATCATGATACATATCTTTCTGGCATTAAATTTCATACAGATCAAACACATATTTAACTGTGTTAGAGCTCCTATCCAGATGGATTTCTTTCTTTTTTTTTTTTTTTTTACAAAGCATGTCAATCCAAACTAAAACTGTCAAATTATTGATTCATGCTCTCCCACCCTTAATTAATCCAATATCTGCTAAATTTGATGCTGAATAAAAAAGTTAATAGTTGAATTATTCTAAATGTTCTGAAGTGTACTCTTCTATCACTAGGGCTCTCTAGCAACAAATACTGAACTGAAAATGGAAGTTGAGATCCATCAGAAATATTAATGCTGGAATAATAATAACAAGAAGACATATACATGAATAGATTTTTAAAAATATTCCTTTTTTTTTTTTTTTTAAATATAAAAATAATGTATTACAACTTGATTTACAAGTGTCAAACCTTCTATATTCATAACTTTGAAGCCATCCTTTTCAGATAAATACTTTAATAATTATTTCCAATTACTTATTAGGCTAGAGATTATAGTATCATTTTAGCCAAATATAAACTCACAACCACAATTAAAAGATTAATATATCCATTTTCTAATAGCTTCATATATATATATATTTCAGAAGTATTTTTTAAAACTCCTACTCCACCATACATTCCTGAAACATATGAACAAAAATTGGTGAAAAATATAAATGATCACTCAAGATGTGCATTAAATGCTGAACAAGCAGTCCTTGGTTGATATCTCATACATACGAGAGTGATAAAATGTTACAATTTGATTTATGGATGCCAAACCTTCTGTTCTCACAACTTTATTCCAAAGAAGTACATTAATTATTATTACTAATCATTTATTAGGTTAAAGAATAACTCTAGCCTAAACTTCAATTAAAAAAGAACATGTAGCTGTTTTTAATTAAATATAATCACATGGAATAAGTCATCTTCTTTTTTTTTCATGTCCATTCCACTACATATTTTTGAAACATATGAATGTAGACATCTGAAAAAGATGAAATGATCTCCTGATATATATTTTATGCTGAACCAGCAGGCCACAATATTTTACACCAATATCAAATTATTATACATTGTTTTTCAAGTGTCAATGTCTCTGCCATCAGAATTTTGTCACTCCTCACTTCAGATACATTCAATTATTATTACTAATCATTTATTAAATCAGAGAGTATCTTACCTTAGATATAAATTTTAAATCTTAATTTAAAGATTACTATATTATACCGGATACTCAATCTATCCTGAAACAGAGGGCGCCACCAGAACACTACGTGTCTGGAAAATTTGTTTACTGTAATCAGAATAGATGATGATGATGGTTTACACCGACTAGACTCAGGGAGAAACAAGAGATCTTAAATTGTTTAGACAATTGAGACAAAAGCACAAAGACAAACGTCAGCCAAATTAAGTTAAACATATTTCATAAATTTTATTATGAGAAAATAAATTATTAAATATAAGTTTATGACATAATAAATGTGAGTTAACTCAGGCGTGTGCCAGAAATACTAAAGGCAAAGCTATGACAGACTGACTGATCTTCTAATAAACAAAGTTAAAAGGGAGGAAGCAAATTTCATTCAGCAGAGGATTCACTTAAACACTGGTTTTCCCTTTCAGATACTTAAACCATATGCCCCTGAAATAGATCAAAGAACCAGTGCCGATGAACTGTTCGAGATCTAAACATGGTCAGATATTGAATGTCCTTATATCGGTATGAACTGCACCAATTAATATGTTTAAAATAACGGTGATTGATCCACCCCAAGAACAATCAAAAAATAGCATTGAAATGAAGAAACAATTAAACTGGTGAATCCCAGCCAAACGATTGGTGAAAATTACTTTAAAATTAATAATTAATGGTCTCAATAAGAGACAAGTAAATGATTAGAAAAACAGTTACGTCTGTCCCAGCAAATAATGAAAAGAAAATAAACTTACAAACAAATTCTGAGTACACGCTCTGATAAATTTAAAGCACATGTAATAAATACACAAATGAATCTATCGGAGAGTGCTCAGAGTACGAAAATCTTAAAAGTTGTAAACACTTTAGCAGAACGAAAGTATCGCTCACCTGTAATTTAAGAAAGGATAAATTTTATCTTCCTGCTGACGACTTATAAAATTACAAAGAAAAAAACACAATTCTAATTTCCACTTTTAGAGATCTTAGAAACGAAATCTCCACCTGCGAAAATCAGATAATAAAGTCGTCAGCCCAAAGATTTTTGGAGGTTAAGCATTAGAGTAAACACAGAGTATAAAATTACAAATTAATTATTGAATACTAAATAATTACAGGTAAGCATAATATATATATATATATACGAGGCTGCTAAAGCATTTATAAAAGCGAGGTATAAAATATAAAACTCATTCGTCACTCTCCAATAAACAAAACGGAAAGCAAATTAGAATCTTAAAACTAAGATTCTAAGACACACTATAAAATATTGGAAAACACAGCAAATATTAAATATGAGGCTATATTGATTTAAGAAGACATATTTATGATTAGATTGAGCGGAGATTTAATGAGAATTAATTTACCCTGGGAAGAATAAAAACGAAAATAATTACCTTTCAGTAAAAGCAATGTTCACGTAGAGTGCGCACTTTTACTTAAGTTCATTTTCAGGTTCTTGAGGCAGCAAGGTAGATGTACTGAGGTTCCGGCTTCTTTTAGGTGTTCAAGGCATTACTGGAGCAAACTTGGAAGTCAGGGATCCGTCTTTTGTGGAGTTAGCAAGCCATTCTGGAGGTGATGACAAGTATAGAATTTTTCATTTTTGCAAGTGAAAGTATTTAATAACAGCTGATGTCCTTTAATTCAGAAATTTAAAAGTCTGCGCTGCTATAACTTTCATGTGAGAAAACCACTTGTCTATCTCTCAAAAATGAATTAACTGACACTCCAAATTTTCGGGGCTATTTATACGATGCTCCATTTCCCGCGAAACACTTTACTTGTTGTCCAATTTCTACACCTGAGGCAGGGCAAATATTAATCTCCCGCTCAATCTATCTAAGAATTCCACCCAGGGTTTATTGAAATGAAAACAACAACATAAAAATCAAATCTCCGCTATCAAAATTGTTTACAATAATTAAAACAAAAGCAACAGGAATGCACTTAGCTAGCCAGCTTGTTTTTAAATCAAATGCATTTAAAAACAGGCGGTATATGAAAACTATTTTAAAATAAATCGATAAATATTTTTTAAAAAATCCGTTTTACATATAAACGCGTGTATACTTGGATACACGCATTCTTTTTAAATAATATTGCAAATTTAAACTCTACGTTTAATTAAAATTAAAAGCTTAATAAATTTCTTTTTTTTTTGTTTAATAACAACACCATTGAACTGGATTTCAATCAGGTTCAATATCAATTAATAATATTCATTCATGTATAATCTGAAGTAGTTAGTGTCGAAATTGTCAATGCAGAAAATCTGACACTTATAAATCAAAATGTAATAAGAATTGATAAATACTGAATAAATTGTGAAGTCATTTGTAAGATTATGATATGAACCAACTGAAGACTGCTGTTTCAGAATGAGGTGAATTTTGGGGACCATTTACCTTTCTCAGGTGTACTTATTTATAGATTTCATGAACTTGTACTGAAATAGAAGTGTTACGTATATGTACAAAAAACATGCATATAAACGAATATATATTTTAATTTTTTTTCGGTTACACAGTATAACCAGTGAAACAAATGATTCTTTCCAAACTGCTTGAAGCACTACTTCTTAATCAATGTACCTTTTACATACTGGCATAGTTTAGTTATTCAAAAGTTATGATAAGAGATGTTATAGCATGATTTATATCTTTCTCAATCATCTTCCTTTTTTGAAAGCCACTTTTCATTCTTGTGACTCATGGCTTCCCTGCCATACATAGTTTGAATCATATTAAATGTTTCAGTTGTAGTTCTCAATTTAAAATAAAATTTAATGTTAGCATGTGGTTTCACTGTGGGTTAAGGCATGAAACACACTCACATTTCATGTCATAACTTATGATCCAGACAATATGGTGCTTTAAAATTTGTGTGGTGAATACTTAAGCTAAGTCACTAAATAACAAATGTTGATTCAAAAATCGCCATGGACAAGTTGGAGAGAAAACCAGTCACCCACTGGGATACACTAATGCTACATTTGCTTATTATTAACTGTATTGTGAAATATGTTCATTTCTTTTATTCACAAAAATATTCTTTTTAATATATATGTTAATACAGAAATTTTTATGGTTATACAATGCAAACATATATTTCTTGAACATTCATCTCTGTATGAGGTTGCTCATTGTTAACAATGTCAATTGACCTTATAGCAGAATTAATCACTATACTTTAAGAGAGATTTTGGAGATAATTTATCTTTGTTAAAAGTATTTTAATGCAATAGGAGATGTTAAAAATAAGTTACTTCATAGACTGATGAACCTGAGATTAGTATATAATATAACTTTCATGACTTAAAAAAATTAAAATACTTACAAAGAAAAATGAATTGAATACATGAAGAATGCATTTGGAATACTGAGCACATGCATGTAGCATTTTGTCTATAAAAAATTATGCATATATAAATATGTGTATGTAGCCAGAATAAGCATAAATATAAATTTAAACATATCAGTAAAAATAAAAATATTAATTTTTATACAAAAGATTTCATTGCATTGACATGTATGTTAGTAATCATTTCAGAATAACTTGGGCATCACCACTGTTCAAAACTATGATGTATTTTGTTTAAGAATCTACAATATGTTTTGATTATAGCAACAGCCATCCTCAGACCACACACATATACAACTAAGCATAATTTTAGGAGAGTTTAAACTTTTTGTGAATTCTAAAATCACAGTACTGTATATTTAAATGTTTATAAAAGTAAAAAAACTAATCATATAATCATAATCAAAAATGGTAGATATGGGGCTGGAAAAAGGTCAAATGCTCACACTGTTTGGAAATGGAGGGGGGAGGCAAAGCTGCCACATTATGTTGACCCAAATATATTTTACCAGTCAGCATGCAAGATTCACACATTCATTGTTTTGAGAGCCAATCAGCTACTGTCTGTTTGGTGATGGAAGATGGCTTGCTTAGATCTAAAAAGTTTACTACAGTTCTGATCTTAACATTCAACAACATAAATAGTAATAATTTCCTAATTCATAAAAATGTATTTTTCCAAATATTTTGCATGTATGTTTATGCACATACTTCCAAAACTTTAGTGCAAACATATATAAACAAGTGTAATTTAATGAATAAATAATTGAATGATCACTTGTTTGAAAGATTCAGTATATCAAACATAACAGAGTGAGCTTTGATTGAGAGTCCATTAACTCATAACTTCGTTATTACACCATTCAGCCAACCTGTATATTGCAAAGATCAACGTTAAAAATGAATGGGTTAATAAATCTTCCCTGATCATTAATAAAAACTATGAACTTTTTTTTTATCAAAACAAAGTAAATCTATTATTATAAAGTGTTGAAAATCTGTAATTATTAAGGAGGAAGTAAACCTCTGATAATGTGCTGTTTCTTAAATATTATATATTTTCTTACATTCACTCACCAGTAAGAGTTTTAAAAACTTACTTAAGCTTAGAGCATTTCTAAATATAAACCAACTCTTACTGGCCATGCTTATATTAGGGATTGAGTCTATTGTGTGCCTAAAGTTATAATCAACTATTGGATTGTATAAATTTAGTTAACCTATCACAGGAGAAAGCTTAAGTGGTTCACTTAAGCTTTTAAAACTCTTACTGGTGAATGGGTGAAAGGAAATTTATAATATTTAAGAAACAGTGCATTATCGAGGTTTACTTTTTCCTTAATAATTATAGATTTTCAGCACTTTATAATAATAGATTTACATTTATAAGTAATATATGTCTAATCACAAGTAATTAAAAATGAGATTCTTTCTCCTGTGATAGGTTGAACAACTTCAAGCATGCAATAGATTCAAACTCTGATATAAGCACAGTTGGTGTATATATAGCTACACTTTAAGCTTAAGTGATTCACTTAAGCTTTTAAAACTCTTACAGGCAAGTGAGTGCAAGGAAATTTGTAATATTTAAGAAACAGTGCATTATCAGAGGTTTACTTCCTCCTTAGTAATTACAAAACAAAATAAATAAATGGTCTAAAAAATATTCCAAAGTTCATTGTGTTGGCAGTACAGAGTCATAAAAATAACCAAATAATTATTGCTTGGGAGTTGAAAACATACTTGAGCACCAGAAGTTGCTGATCTGGACTTATCATTCTTGAACCTAGAGTTCCCAAATCTATCAATATACCACTTTACACAGCATATAATATCAATATTTCAGCATTTACAAACTTTGATGGAATAGCTATGTTTTGGGATAAAACAGTTCACTTGACAATAATAACAAAATAAATTGGAGAAGTACAAAAAAAACTTAATAATCAAAACAAAATTAAATATTATCTTATTGCTTACTATATTTATAATTAATTGTTTTTCAGTTATCTCTTTGTATATTTTATCCTGGGGAAAATTATTATTTTTTACTTAAACAAGAGCTTTCTGCTCTAGTGCCATATATAATAAACCTGAGTAATCAGTGATAGCAATCATTTCAAATTCCAGACTGGATTTCCAACTTTTTGTCTTTATCAATAAACACTTCGATTTCAAAGTTGAAACCAATGCAAGTTATGCACCTGGCCACCACCTTTTAAAATCTTTATCCACTATTAAGCTAAAAACAAGTCAAGAGATTAAAGATGGCACCAAAAGCATAGCACCATTGATTCCAGTTTAAATCCCAAACCTTCTTTAACAGAGCAGAATCCACAAATCAGTCTGGAATTATGGATTTAAATATACCTCTATCTGGTAATAATTGGTTCTTTAAGCTTACAATAGATGATGCTAAAGAGTTGTTTTTATATAATACTGGGTTAATTAAACAATCAACTTATGTTATATTGGTTTTACCTATATATATATTGTAACGATATATAAATATGTCATTACATTAATTTAAAATAAAAACTTAAAAGTTCGCAAATAAAAGTAAAAAACTAAACGCTAAAATTAAAATGTTTGTTAAACATATATACATTCGCACAGAGGCCAAACTTTAAAAATATTTTTTTTAAAAAAACAAATAAGTATTTGAACGTACTTTTTTTATAAAAAAGTACAAGATTTAAAAATAAAAACAGGTATTAATTAATGTAATCTGTAAATGGAAATGATTGTTTATGAATTATCGAAAACCAAACTGGCCCTTGGGCTCTTATATAATTAAAATGATCTGATGAAAGATAGATAAGAAAATAAAGAGAAATTAGCTTGACCAATGGAAGCACTAAGCCTTGGCTCGGACCCTAACGAAAGTGATGGATTAGTGACACTGTCATACATACTTTTATTCCATCCGCTAAGTGCAGGATTGTTGTTATAAGGAATAAAAGTATGTATGACAGTGTTCCAAATAATTATTATCATCCGCTACGGGCAGGACTCATATTATGGAACTTTTAAGATTAAAATTGTAGTTTTAGCATGAGTTTGTTCCCCTAGTAAATTTAATCCATCCGCTAAGTGCAGGATTGTTTTCATAAGGAATAAAAGTGGGTACGAAAGTGTTCCAAATAATTATTATTGTCCGCCACGTGCAGGACTCAGATTATGGAACATTTAAGATTCTAATATCATTAACTCGTGGCTAACTCATTTTTTTTATTATTGTAAAACATGTACATACCATGGCCAATACACATTGTTTTATAAGAAATTTTGATTTTGAGTTTAAAGTGTAAGCAGGGGAGAATTTCAGACCATTCCTTTCCCATTCATGAAACTTTAAAATTTATTATACACTTGAATTTTAACTACTATCGTTTATGTGTGTGTTTATTATTTTGTAAATATTTATATAATCATAGAGGGCTTAATAAAGTTAATATCTAAATTTAAAGTACGGAGTTGTGCTGTGCATTTGATAATGATATTATTGTTTGACCTTTTCTGTTAACGAAGCAACAAACCACCATCCTGAGATCATGAGTTGATTGAGCTAGTTAGGGATTAAACTTACCGGGATCGGGAATCATTCGTTAGGCATTCACTTTCTATTGATTTTTTATAAGAGATTATAGCTCTTTACTTATTACATGATCATATCCCTTAGGCAGGGTAGCAATCTCTTTCTTAAGGTGGCGCGTAAAGGTTGCAGTAAACGAACCTTTCAAAGGTATGATTATAGTAATGTATATTTTGGATGCCTTTGAATATTTCTTAATTGCTGCTCGATCTCAGAAAACGCATGTCATGCTCAATGCGGTATAGAGAGATTATATATATATACAATAGATACAAAATCATAACACTGGTTTATCATGAAGATACATGGTGTCAAATTAACCAAAATTGTGAATAATGAAACTTTAAATGTACTCCTATTTGGTACTCACTGATTATTCAAACTTACTATAGGTGATGCTAGAGTAACTGTGTAGACTAAACAATCAGCTGAAATTATGTTAGTTTTATTATCTACCTGCACAGTTTTTTTCACAAGTGCAAATTCTTTAGCACTAATTAAATCATAAAGATGTATGTCTTCAAACTTTCAATTAAATCATGCAATAAATTAATCAAAGTTATGAATGGTATAAAACATTTCCCTTCTGTGGATTGCCATTTGAATTATCCAATAATATACAGTACTTACCAACACACTATAATTATACGAGTCCAAAAATTGTTTTAAAAAACCTCTCATGACACTTTTATTATTCTATGTACCAATCATAAGAATCACATGATCACCATTTCTTATGCTTTCACAAACTGTTTATACAAAGGTGCTACTGTATGGAAAGTTTAGCCTTTGTGTACCAATCACAAGTAAGGCAAACAAAGTTGAAGATAGTACACATCTTTGTACAACACCAATTATTTTAAATACCTCATATTTTTAATAATAATATTTCCACTTATATCATGTATCATATTTAGTTGAAATTCTAATGATTTTAGTGAGCATGTAAACAATTTTACAGCTTATCAAATATGTAATGCTAAGAATATGAATCCATTCACTAAAACAAATCCAAAGATTCCAACTAGTCATTCAAATGAACTTTCAAACAATGCCCACCTTTTACTATATCAATGATAGTCTATTTTGTCAGGTGAAAGATAGGTCTTTATATAACAAAAATCATTGTTTGTAAATTCATTTAAATAATTCTTTAAAAATTTTGCTTGTGAATTACTTTAATAATATATAAATTTGTTTGTTTCATGAATGAATACATGCACCACATATATGAATAAACTCATATATATTGTAACAATAAAATCTGTGCAGCCCAGCAAAATCAATCCCAAGAACTAGGAAATGACTATCCAACTTGTGTGTGCAACATAGATAAACATTACCACAAGCAATACAAAGCCAACCTACAGTCCCAGGGCAATCTTTACCTGGCTACAGCACTTGATATTAACATCCATTTTATTCTTACATCCTCCTAAGTCAAGGAAATACAAGAGACTCTAAATTAAACTACAAAAACTATACATATTGTCATAAATAATATAAGATGTAGAGATTATTTTATATTAATTCATATTACAACAATAGCAAAACAAAAAAGAAATAATGATAAACACATTTCATCTGCAAGTACAAAAGATTATAGTATAGTATAAGAGTTTGAACTCAAGATTACTTAAATAGGGTACATTTCATGGGTTTAAACCCATTACAACTATTTAAATAATTTTAGATTAATAAATTGAATGCAAAAAACTATCCCAGTCTTCATAGCATTCCTATCTATTTTATAAATATCAATGTGCCTTCTAAAACTTTAGCTTAGCCTTAAGTGGTCCATAATGTGTGTGAAATATATATAAAATAATCCCAGTGCATAATGCTATACTGAAATAAATATATATAAATATTAAGCATAAATCACCCCACATGGTTAAGAATTCCAGTACTGCCCTCTGTGAATTAATATATAAAATACATTAGAGTTCGTATTTCAAAATAGCCAAGTCAAAATGATACTGGAATTCTTAACCATGTGGGGTGATTTACGCTTAATATTTATATATATATATAATCACATCCATAAGTGAACATGATCACAAAATGATCAATAGATTATGGTGTTTTCACAATTAAAAGTTATGATATAATATATCAAGCTAAGAGGAGGTCTTCAAGTTTACTGCTAAAATATAAAAATAATTCATGGATATACTAAACCATAAGAGGGGATATCTGGTTATTAAATGTCAAAATATAGAAGGTATAACAGCTTTTGCATGGACATATAAAAGAGAAATGACACTTTGGGTACATAGCTACAGACACAGCAGGAAATATTTTTCTGCTTAATATGCAAAAGTAAGTATGAGCCAGCAAGAAAATATTAATGAAAATCCCAATTATATATTTAGTGAATGACCTGGAAATGAAAATTTTATGTGTCTCAAACATGAGACGACATTATCACGTGTCACATAAGTGATCGCACACCAAATACAAATGTGCATTTAACACACATCCTAAGGAATACCTCCCTAAACTATAATATAGAATTAGCAATAATTAAAATAAATAACTTATCTAAATAGGCTCTGGGTCCATTCAAAGATTATTAACATGAATTACTCTTTCTAATGGTGTAGATTTATATTTTTGATATATATATAGCTAGAAAATAATTAACTAAGTCTAACTAGTCAGTATTTGCTATGGCTCATTAAATGTAATTTTAAAACTTAAAATCCTATTATAGCTAACATAAAAAGTTTTAATAAACTGATCATTTATACTATAGTGGCTTTTCTAAAATTTATCCTGCATCCATTTTATAGTATGTATTAATTGAATTTTATATTTTTACTGATATAAAATTGTCCTCCTAACTACTTAATCGCATAAATGAATAATATAATAAACAAATCAACTCAAAAGAAAAATTACAAGTAGAGTGGTCTGAGGGACATGCGATGTTAAAGCAATTTATCATTTTTCAACAAAATCTCAATAAATTAACATGATTTCCAGATTACTATTAAAAAAATTTACAACCACACAAACTTTACTCTACTGCTCAACAGTACACATAAAATGTATGTTCATAAAATACAAGAGACTAATTAAAGACATATTTCAACATTAAAACAGAAATTTGCATTACAGAAATATATATATACTTATAAAAAAAATTAAGACGAAATTAGTATAAACAATAAATAAGTTATTGACATTTTTCCCATGGCAAGAGACTACGTTAAAAGTCCAAAATACTCGATCACTTACATGCAAAAGTTCAGAGTTTGAACATAGCTATGTTTATGAATAGGTTGTGAAACTTCTCAAGAATATCTTTAATTTTGAAATTCCTTCGGTACATATCTTTTTCTCAGAAAGTGCTTTTAATATATTAATGGCAGAGTATTTTTTTTATTCATTTCTCAGGATACTTTAAAATACTTTATATTGATAGGCCTTCTTGGTTCACTGGATACTTGATTACTTATTAATTTAGTTCATAATTGGGAAGATATATTATCAGAAATATTTCTTGAGCACCTTATTTTTTCAGAGACAATCGGATGACATGTTTTTTCTACATTGCTAAGACAGGTATTTTTTAAAACATCAAAAATGACTGGTTTCCTAATAACAATGGCATTGTTAGACTTCAATGCTGGAATGCTGGTTCACACTCATCAAGAGAAATAACTGACTAGAATGGATCAATTTTTACTCTTTCATTCTCTGGTTTTTCTGAAGAACTTCCAGCAACAACTGATTTGAAGATCTGTTCTGAAAATGTCTAAACAGATTTTACTAAGCTTTTATACTATCTAAACAAAAGGTTTCTAAAATACTCTTTAATTAAAATTTTCCAGGAATTTTTCTGATTAAAAATATTTTTTTGGAAATTAATTAAACTTTTGTCAATAATAACATTTAATCAGGTTATTTAATCTTTACTAAAATTTCTTTTTATTAAAATGTCTTATTTCCCCCTCCTCCATAATCAGTTCATTTTCTGGACACCTATTGTTTACTTATCATTTCAATAATTATGCTGGAGTAGTTTTGTACATGTTTTTACCAATAAAAGAAAATATTCTATTAACAAATTAAAATTTTTTAACATTAAAATTAAACAATATATATATATATTTTCTTTTAGTAAAAATGGATATCTTTCAATCTAAGTTTTAATAAATTGGCAGGAGAAATTGATTAATTATTTATGTACCTCAAAATGAATTATAACCTTTTTAAAAAAAAAAAAAAAATGTATTCAATATTTAAGCAATGTAGACTAAACTGATACTATGAAAACTAAAGTGAATTGACTTTGTTATATTTAAATGCACTTCGTGATCCATTCAAGCCCACATACACTCTACAAAAGTTTTAGTTAATTGCTTAAAAATGAAGTAAATATAGGTAGACACATATATTTAGCTTTAGGATCCAAATCTCATTAACTCTTCCTACTTAAACAATTTAAATCCTTTTACCAAAACAATAAAAGGAATATGAAAACCATGTCTGCTTTCAACAGAATTATATCTAAAATGTTTAGCATATAAATAGTTGGATGGTTTTATTACTTGGGAATTCAAGATATTTAAGCACTAGATGTAACAGAACTGAGCATAACTCTTGGACATTGAGCTTGTGCACTTGGCCCTCTGCTATTGTACCAAACTAAGTACAGGTTTTCTAAAACTGGCATGGATAATATGTGATCTATGAACTACATGTGGCTTTTTATGACTTTTTGCATGACCTATCTAATTTGTAATTATGCTGAGATAATAACTAATTAAAATTTGTTCATTTCCAAAGATTATCAATAATTTAATTCAATAATTTGCAGATGTTAGCAATGATTGTCATTAAAAATAATTATATTTTGGTATTTAAATTAAAATGTTTGAGAATTTTTTGAGGAGGGAGGAGGGCAATTTATGATGGCAATACCTCCTATCTCATGAAATTCAATATTCAAAAAAAGTCCCTGTGACAATAAATCTAGGATAGCAAGGTTTGTGAATATCATGACAGGGACAAAAAATGGAGATCCATATGGTCTGCTTTCTAGCCTGTGGAATACTTCAAGGAAACTTTAAAAGAGTATTTTAAAAACCAATTTTAAAAGTATTATGAGCCAGAATAAAAATCCTGTAGGGACAATTGCATCTCTCACTCCTTCCTCCCTTTCTGACCTTATGCAATCCATTAAATGAAATGAATATTTATATAACCAAAAATTCCAAATTGGTAAACTTAATAAAAAGACTATTATTGATATATATATATTCAATTTCAAATTTGATTAGGACAAGGAAAATAATAATAGATATCCAGCATTCTAACTAAAGTTTTATAAATATAATATTAATCATAATACTTAGATTTAGTTTAATAACTAATTATTGATAGCAAAACAAGTCAAAAAATTGTAATTTCCAGGAGTTTTTTTTTTTTTACAAGTTTTAATAAACTGGTCCCAAAACTTCTTATTAAAGCATAGGAATTTGAGACCCCAAATTGAAACAATATTGGAAAACGCACTTATGGCAACCCTAATCTTAATTTCTAGCTAACTGCTCAATTACAACTGAAAGAAACATATAAAATTCTCTATTATTTAATGCATTTTTTAAGACAGTTGTTGAGAAAAATTATAAATAAATCTGTAGAGATATTAACCAAGAGATAAATACAGCAATGGCTTTGTTAAGTCATTTTGCTTCCATCAGTGAAGGCATACATTTGATAATTAATGATGTATTTTGTGTTTGTTCATAGCTGCTTAAGTTAAAGTTATTAAATTTCCCTACTGAAAAGGATAATCAAAGTGACCTGGAATATGCTGAGAATATTTCACTAATATATATATTGAATCTAGTTGACTTTATTATTGGATTTAAAAAAAACTGCTATGGCCTATAATTTCTTACATCACAATTCTTTCTTTGAAGGATTTTTTAATGAATATCCAGAGAAACATATGGATTTTAGGTGGGCTTTAAATATTACAACTATTTCTTAAGTTATTAGCAGATTTTGGAGCTCAAGGTCTGTGGACCATCATAGCTTGTTAAATAGTTTTGTTCAGCAGATTGCCTTCTGATGAGTGTATATACATATATATATATATATATTGTAACGCATTTTGATATTTTATTAGTTGGTTTATTTTATTTATTTATTTAGATATCAATTTAGATATTTATGGAATAAATTCTTTTCTCTTTATCTTTAAACCTTTAACCTTTTAACTTTATCCTATATTTTATTATCAAAACTATATTAGTTCAACCTTTTGTTTTCTTATTTATTTATATTTGACCATCTGTTATATCTTGACGATACCTGCCATTACAATGCAAGCAGAGAGCAAATACAGTTACAAATTTAACTTCATATCGGCACCCTTGATCGAACCCCAAAGCAATACGAACATATTGTCTCAACATTATTTTTCCCGACCAAGGTCTCTCAGCTGCTGAACAAAGCAAACTATTCCTAAGAATTTTAACAAATGTCCAGTGCTTGCTATTTATTTTTATAATTTTGAGATTATCACAAACAAGCAGCACACGAATGCTTTAAAATAACTTTACTCTTTAATCAATAAGTTAACAGATTTTCCCCCTCCTGTAGCTTGGTGATAGGAGAATAAAGCAAGTCTAGCAATTCAAGAATAAAAAAATGTTTAATAACACACACACTTATTTAAAATACATAATAACAATAAAAAATATACACACTTAAATAAAATACATAGCAATAATAAACTAGAATAAAATACATTGAATATTAAAGTTATGTATTAAGCTCACCTGAAGTTCTATTGGGCAGTGTTCTAAATCTATCAAGATTATTCCTTCCAAATTAGCTCTTATTGTCTAATTCTTTCCTTGTTTATTTATTTACGAGAATTTAAAAGCAGAAAGTGCATGCATGCTTTGATTACTTAGGTTTTCTTTGTAGTTGTTCCCATTGGCAGTCTTCCTGAGCGCTCGTTGCCATTCTGTGGGAGATCATCCCTTTTTTGTAGAGACAGTATGTCCTTTCCAAAGTATCGGCTGGATTGGTTCCTTGTTGAATATGATTTTCTTACTTGCTCGCCTCAGTCCTTAGTTCTTCTTTGTTCTTTAAGTAGATTTTAGGTCATTCATTTACAGAAGTGGCAGTCTATATGGCAGGTCGGCATAGCTGTTATTCATCATGAGTCAATGGTCAGATGAGCCAAGTATGAACCCACATCCCCTTAATGCCACCAGCCATGCACTTCTTTCATTTCTTTCTTTTTTTGCTGCTGCTTCTCTGAAATCTCGGCTCGTAATGACCTGGATAACTAATTCTTTTCTTACTTTTTTATTTGTTCATTGTATTCTGTAAATTTTTTAATTAATTCTTACTAATTCTTATCAGTGGAAAGACATATTTTTAAATAGGGGAGAATGTAGGTTTAATTAGTCAACTATAATTATAAAAGAAATTTTCCTTCAGATCTATTCCTCTTTGTTCATGGAATTTAATCAGTCCAACATATTTTCACACTTCTATTAGTACATCCATATTGTTTTTTTATATTATATATTTCATTTAATTTTTTATTTCAAGTTTATAATTCTTTTCTTTTTTCAAGTTTACAAATTTTTATCGTATCACAAAATATATATTTTAGTGGGAAAAAAAAGATGCATTTCTTTATGCAACCCCTCCCTTTCTCTTACAATAAATCAGAAATAACTTCCAAACATTCAGCTATTCTTATTTTTAAAGAGAGAAAGAGACACATTTCTTTATGCATCCCCCTCCCCTTTTCTTACTATAAAAAAAAATCAAAAGTAATTTCGACATTTAGCTAAATCTTAACCTTTTATTCTTTTTCTTTTTAAATTTTTAGTAGCTAACTTATCTACCTTTATTAATAAATATACACATGTGGTGATGACTTTATGTGGTTGTCACATTACACTCCACCCACTTTTTGAGAATTAAAATCGGGTCAAATCTTAGTCTGAGATGAGAGCTTATTTTAATTCTTCACTCTCAGCCCTTACTTCTGCTTCTATTAAATAATTTTCCACTCTATCATGATGAGTGATGATGATGATGAGAATCAATACAGAGAGACAACTAGGCAGAACTACTCAATTCATTCTGATCGATTTTGGCTGATCAAACCAATTTAATCTCTATGCATATGAGACCATGGCATGACTTAACTCTCTTCCAAATGGCCCAAACAAAAGGGGTTCAATGCATGTGAACAACAGAACATTTCTACTGACTATTCATCTTGCACAAACAAAAAATTCTTATTTATTTATTTATACTTTATTTTATTTCGAGATGATAATTCTTATATGACTGGGAAATTTCATCCAGCAGGGATAATGAGCCCAGGATTCTTACTGGCACTTCATTATAAAAAGTTTACCACCGGAAGCCATGTGAATCTACAGTTAGCAAAGAGATGGCTTGATCGAGTTCAAAATACAATCCATATATAATGCATCCACACACACATATATATGCCTCAATCTGCAACCTCATAGACCTGTCAGTTATATCTATCATTTAATTATTATCAGTATTATTCATTTATTTTATTTTATTAATTATTAATTGGCTCATTAATGAGCCTGAACAATTATTATTTCTACTTTTACTTTTATTTACTCACTAATTATAGCCGCATTTACAACTAATAGATCATTGCATGAATAAATTATTTACAGATTTCTTCTTTTTTTATTACTTTTATTTACGACATTTGCCCTGCTGTGTTTGACTGCACGTAAACAACCATTAAGTTAACCATTGATTAAACACTCCATGAACACTATTTTTTTTAACCTTAATTATTTGTCGTGAGATGATTTGCCCCACCTGTCATATGTTTATTAATTTGTCCCTTCCCTCGCTACCTTCTCCTTTGTTTTTTTCTCAAATTAACTTTATTTCTCGTGATTCTATGATGTTAACCGTTTGAGCAAACCGACATATCCATCCATTTATATTTCTTTAAGCTTAGTTTTTATCTGAAGGCTCTTTGTTATTCTTTTTACTGTGCATATAGCCACTTGTTCTGGGGACTGGAGCACTATTCTGATGCCCATTAAAGTCTGCATGCTCATTTGGATAATTTAGATCTGAATCTCTTTCGGTCTGCCCTGACACTTTAGCTCTTTCTGATTTACCAGAAAACATCTTGTTTCCTTTCCAGTAATCATGATGAGAATTGAATTGCATCCTATTTATGTGCAGATCTTTGAGCTGGGGTTTAAATCCCAATCCTCCACCTTATAATTAGGCCTAGTGCTGTCAAACACATTCGGCAACTCAGCAACCTGTTCAACAGTCTTTCTTTCTAGGCCTATAAGCATTGGCTCCACATTATTACTTTTGCTACTTACTTGCAATCACTTGCTAGTGCCCTTTTGTTCTTTACTGATAGCTTTGGTCATCTCTATTATATTTTCTATTTTATTTTCACCCTTTTCTACCCTTACTTCTATCTTCTTAACTGTTCCCACTAACTGATTTACATCCAGTCATAGATTTTCTATAACCCTTTCATTTTCATCTTTTATCACTTCAATTTTCTCCCCTTGTTCTAACTTAAATTACTCTATTTCATAGCACATTGTTTCCAGTTTATCTTTTACATACTCCATCTCATCATTAACCTTCAACTCAATGCCATATTCTACTTTATCCCGCTCTCCCAGAAGGCGCTGCTCTATTTCTCTGAGTATTTCCTCCTGGTGATTCAACCTTTCATTCGCAATCGTAACCTGATATTTGTTTACAATTTTTATTTATTTCTTCAATCCCTTGACTAAAATTCTTATTTAGCCATCCGTCCATCTCTTCTATCCTCCTTCTATTCCTTTCATCTCTTTCACTCATTTCCATAGCCAACCGTTGCTGGTTTTCCATTATTTTCATGAACATATCCATTATAATGTAGCTTTCTATTTTATTTTTATCATCAACCATCATCTCCATTCCCTTGCTAATTTTTATCTCTCCTTCCCTGTCTATTTCTCCTGATGGTTCTATTTGTCCTTCGGAGGTTTTTTCTACTTTGCTCACTGGAGCATCCATATTTGCTTTCGATCTCGTGTGCATCAAATCTGTCTAATTCACACAATAATCACTTATACTTTATTTATTATAACTGCTTTACTATTCTAACCCTCACCTTATGGGATTATCTTACTCTCTTTAATTTATATTTTACTGACAATAGGTACGTTGGTTCGACTCTCCCCCATCTCACTCACTAATTCTCACTCACCCTCGCCTGCCTTCAAGACCCCTCCGCAACTGTCTGATCTAGCTTCCCAAATTATACTACATTCTCTTTCTCTCCTTTTTCCTCTTTATTATTTTATTTTATTTCTTGCTTTTATCTAACACCAAGCTTTCTTTCCTTTTTTTATTTTATCTTTATTTACTGCATAATCTATTTCATTTTTTCGTACTCAAATTCAAGTGGGCTGAACTTGTAAACATGATAATCCTGGACTGGACCCCAATTGTAACAGATTTTGATATTTTATTAGTTGGTTTATTTTATTTATTTATTTATTTAGATATCAATTTAGATATTTACAGAATAAATTCTTTTCTCTTTACCTTTAATCCTTTAACCTTTTAACTTTACCCTATATATTATTATCAAAACTTTATTAGTTCAACCTTTTGTTTTTTTATTTATTTATATTCAATCATCTGTTATATCTTGGCAATACCTGCCATTACAATACAAGCAGAGAGCAAATATAGTTACAAATTTAACTTCATATCTGTACCCTTGATTGAACCCCGAGGCAATATGAACATATTGTCTCGACATTATTTTTCCTGACCAAGGCCTTTCAGCTGCTGAACAAAGCAAACTAGTCCTAAGAATTTTAACAAATGTCCAGTGCTTGTTATTTATTTTTATAATTTTGAGATTATCACAAACAAGCAGCACATGAATGCTTTAAAATAACTTTACTCTTTAATCAATAAGTTAACAGATTTCCCCTCCCCCCACAGCTTGGTGATAGAAGAATAAAGCAAGTCTAGCAATTTAAGAATAAAAAAATATGTTTAATAACACACACACACACTTATTTAAAATACATAATAACAATAAAAAATATACACACTTATATAAAATACATAGCAATAATAAAATAGAATAAAATGCATTGAATATTAAAGTTATGTATTAAGCTCTCCTGAAGTTCTATTGGGCAGTGTTCTAAATCTATCAAGATTATTCCTTACAAATTAGCTCTTATTGTCTAGTTCTTTCCTTTTTTATTTATTTACAAAAATTTAAAAACAGAAAGTGCTTGCATGCTTTCATAACCTAGGTTTTCTTTGTAGTTGTTCCCATTGGAAGTCTTCCCGAGCGCTCGTTGCCATCCTGTGGGAGATCATCCCTTTTTTGTAGAGACAGTATGTCCTTTCCAAAATATCGGCTGGATTGGTTCCTTGTTGAATATGATTTTTTTACTTTCTCGCCTCAGTCCTATTTTAGGTCATTCATTTACAGAAGTGGCATTCTATCTGGCAGATCAGGCATAGCTGTTATTCATCATGAGTCAGTGGTCAGATGGGCTGAGTATGAACCCACGTCCCCTTAACACCACTAGCCATGCACTTCTTTCATTTCTTTCTTTTTTTGCTGCTGCTTCTCTGAAATCTTGGCTAGTAATGACCTAGATAACTAATTCTTTTCTTACTTTTTTTTTCTTTTGTCCATTGTTTTCTGTAAATTTTTTAATTACTTCTTACTAATTCTTATCAGTGGAAAGACATATTTTTAATTAGTGGAGAATGTAGGTTTAATTAGTCAACTATAATTATAAAAAAAAATTTCCTTCAGATCTATTTCTCTTTGTTCGTGGAATTTAATCAGTCCAACATATTTACACACTTCTATTAGTACAGCCATATTGTTTTTTTATATTATATATTTCATTTAATTTTTTATTTCAAATTTATAATTCTTTTCTTTTTTCAAGTTTACAAATTTTTATCATATCACAATATATATCTTAGCGAGAAAAAAAGACGCATTTCTTTATACATCCCCTCTCTTTCTCTTACAATGAATCAGAAATAACTTCCAAACATTCAGCTATTCTTAGTTTTAAAGAGAGAAAGAGATGCATTTCTTTATGCACCCTCTCCCCTTCTCTTACTATAAAAAAAATTAAAAGTAATTTTGACATGTAGCTAAATCTTAACCTTTTATTCTTTTTCTTTTTAAATTTCTAGTAGCTAACCTATCTACCTTTATTAATAAATATATATGTGTTGCGACGACTTTATGTGGTCGTCACATATATATATATATATATTCATAGTATATATTTCAAGAAACTTCTATGTAGCAAAAATATAATAACTAAATAGCTGAAATTTCAGTACAATAACAAGTACTTTCCCCAGAGTTTCTTTTCTCAAATCATTTATCCATGAGAATATATATATATACACATATATATATATATTGTACCACTACAGAGAAATAAGTGGATCATACCTGAGGTGATTGTCACCAGTATGAGATCATCAATGACCCTCAATTGGGTAGCCATTTCTAACTCTACGGAAAATCAGGGTTTGAACCATCTGGGATCTGAGGAATTGTTTGTTTAACCTCAAGTAAAAAATATATAAAATTCAATATCAAAGGGGTGAGCATAATAAATCACTCTGATGACTCTGAGAAATCAGCCCAGTTAATTCACTAGAGTAACTATAAGTATAATTAAATAAGAGTTCACCAGCATTATAAATAAGTATAAGCAATACTCATTTATCATCATGAATGATTAACAATAAAAATAAATCAACAGTCAATCTGGTGACTGCATTTAAAATGGATCTATTATAGACCAGGCTAATTATTTAGCACTTGTCAGCTTGGGGCAGATTGTGAAACCATTAGTTAAATGTATAAACGTCAGTGTTAATCCATAGAATATACAACCATAAAAACAATAATAATGTTGGGATACAAAAACATGGTGATCATCATCAATGCTCTGGCCACTTAGTACTTTTGATATATTGGCCATTATAAACTTAATGTCTAATAGAAATTAAACTAAAAATGTAGTGCATGGACTTTAAAAAACATACTCTTTGCATCAATCCAGGATCATAATCATCATCATTATCAACTGGATGTCCATACCCTTATTCTATATACCTGTTATGCACAAATCTAGCCCAGGAAGCAAGAACTCTATAATTTATTACTGTGAGCAAGAGAGAAATGAATAAATTAGCATTTTATAAATAAGATTAAGCAAGTCATGGACTTCCCCTACTTAATATCCTAGAATATAAGCTGACATGGTAAAAAATCACACACACACTGCACTCATGAAACAGGAATTGAATAGAATAAAGAAATTAAGACTAAAAAACAAAAATGACATGGTAGCATGCCATTACAAACACCCATTTCATCAAAAAAAATATTTTCACAAAAATTATATTAACCACTCAGTTGATTTTAATCATGGATTAATTCTAAATTCATTAAGCTATTTCTTTAAAATAATTAAGATTCTTCTTTCTATTTTTACAATATTTCCAAAATTAATTACCAATCTGTTCAGAATCAAAAATAGCAATCTTTGATTCAGCTTAGCAAGATAAAAAAAATTTTAACTTTACAACAGTTTTTTTTTTCTCCTTTTTAAAACTATTTCACTATTTGTAATAGAAATTTGACTGGGTTTTAGGGGGGAGATGTCTAACAATTTGAAACATTTTAACTAAATGGGATAATTACTATTGTCAATCCTTACACAAAAAACATTATATTTATGAAACAAAAACAAATTTTCTATTAATAAAAATATAGTATGTGCACACCCGATAATAATAATAATAATATCTCTAACCATGGCTTTAGTGTTGATGGAATCCTTTCCAGTTGCAATTTCCAGTTTCTTTTCAACTGAGCTTCTTCTTGAAGGATTTTTAGACATGTGAATGGTTAAGAGGTCCTTTTCCTGATCTGTAGCAATTCTAGGTAAACAAAAATAGCAAATTTTGTCTATTGGGTTTTCTTGATTTTCCAGGTAAGACTGACACAAACAGAAACTCATGCTTTTGGTTGAAAGATTTCAGATTACTTTAGGAAGATACTTTCTTTACATTTTTATTCCAGTGAAGGTAGATTATGTAGAGGAAAGTGTTGCCTCACTTTTAGCTGAATCTAGCACATGGTTTTTATTGTACAAACCATTTTTAGTGCTAAACTCATAGTATGCTAAAAGCTTGATTAAAAAAACATCTGTTATTTTATTCAATAGCTTGGTAAAGCTTCCTGCTGTATTATGCCACAGCTTGATAAAGATTTCTGCTTCTTTCTTTTTTAACAGCTGGATTAAGAACTTCAGTGCTTTTTCTTCAACATTTGGAATATCTATTCTACTGACTTTTTCAGCAGCAGGATTAAGATTTGACTGCCCTCTTTTCAATAGTCAAGTTAGGAACATCCTTTCCACACATTTGGGTGTTATTACTTATTCACATCCCATATATATATATATATTATTACTTATTCACATCCCATATATATATATATATTTTCTAAAACAATATTGCCCAGAAGCCAATTACAATCTGTCTTTTACATGATAATTTTCATGACAACCAATTAGATAAAATTTCATAAATACAATTGTTCAGACAATTCCCTTCTTAATTATAGATATTGAAAACAGTCAAGAACTTAAATTAATATTATAAAATTCTTGACATTCCTTTATAATTAAAAACCAAATCTTCTTGCAAAAACCAAGATAATCACTTAATTGCACTTATTTGATTTTTCTTTTTCATTAAATAGAGATAAGGAAAAAAACAACTCTGATTAATTAAAAATAAAATTTATAAAGATATTAAAATATTTTGTTCTTCACAGGTTGAATATATAAAAGACATTTTGTGGAATATATATATATAAAATACATATTTTGCGGGTTCATCTGTGTTAAAAACTTTTAATATTAATATACTGATGTTTCGACTTGGTCACACAAGCCATCCACAGAGTTATAAAAGGTAGAAAGACGGTTGTAGAGGTGCTACAATCACTGATTTGAATAAAACGTTAAAAATTCCACCAATACCAAAATTGTTAAATTTAGGAATGTTTTTTTAAAAAAATCTTTCCAAATAGGAGGAAGTTTGCATGTATCATCTCGCTTATTGATACAATCTGACCTTTTAAGTATCTCAATGGTTTCTCTAATTTTGCACTGGTAGAGATTATCACATTAAACATTGTCTCTTAAATACATATTTTGTATACAATGGACAGCATTACAGACAAGTTTTTGGTACTCCTATGGGCTCACCTATCTCAGGAGTAATAGCTGATTTATTCATGGAATATATAGAAACTCGTGCTTTAGAATCATCATCTTTAAAACCTCTCATTTGGCTCAGATACATAGATGGCAACATGAAAAAAATAAATTAGATGATTTTTTCTTACATTTAAATTATATGCATCCTCGTATTAAATTTACAATGGAGACAGAGTCTGATGGAAAACTCCCTTTTCTTGATGTTCTAGTCACCAGAACACCAAACAGTTTATCTTTTTCTATTTACAAAAAGGATACACACACAGACATATATTTACATTTACATTCTCATCATCATCCAACTCAGATAGTTTCTGTAGCCAAAACTCTTTTAAATAGATCAATTAACCTTTCAGATGAGACATATCTGAAAGAAGAAATAAGTCATATTAATAGTGTTTTATTAGCAAATAATTATAATTACAAATTTATAAAAAAAGCCTTATTTCAAGCCCAAAATAGACAAAATAGGAAACAAAAAGATGATAAATCAGCTATTAGGATTTGTGTTCCATATGTAAAAGGAACTACAGACAGTATCAGACGTATATTAAAATGCTATAATATAGATACAGCATTTTCTGCTCATCAAAAGATCAGCAATATAATAACCAAGCCTAAGGATTCAATCCCTCTTGAATCTCATAGGGTCTATCAAATCTCATGTAAAAATTGTAAAGCTTCTTCAATAGGTATGAGTAATTGTCACATCAGTGTTAGGAGAGATGAGCATGCTAATGCAGTTAAACAACACTCATCATCATCAGCACTCTCACTCCATACTATAGATTCAGGTCATAAAATTGATTTTTCTAGTACCAGGATCATATCCAGATGTGATAATCTCTACCAGTGCAAAATTAGAGAAGCCATTGAGATATTTAAAAGGCCAGACTGTATCAATAAGCGAGATGATACATGCAAACTTCCTCCTATTTGGAAAGATTTTTTTAAAAAACATTCCTAAATTTAACATTTTTGCTATTGGTGGAATTTTTAACGTTTTATTCAAATCAGTGATTGTAGCACCTCTACAACCATCTTTCTACCTTTTATAACTCTGTGGATGGCTTGTGTGACCAAGTCAAAATGTCAGTATATTAATATTAAAAGTTTTTAACACGGATGAACCTGCAAAATATGTATTTTATATATTTAACCCATGCAAATCTTTGTTTTAACATATATATATATTAAAAGTATAAAGCTAAACTAGTCAATAAATAATCAAAATTACACCAAATTCACAACTCAACCAGACTAGCCAAGAAAATAAAATCTACAACACTACCAATGGTTTCACTGCTAAAGGCAGACTTCTCAAGAGTAGAGAACTACAAAATAACATATTTAAATTAAACATTATTCACAATTCCATTTACCTCCCAACCATCCTTAATATTAAAAGAACTTTTAGATAAGTTAACTGCTTCATAGTTATCAATTTTTAATAATAAAGATTCTTTATTTACTTTCAAAAAAGACAACCTTAGCTTCATCAAAATTAATAATGTGTCTGTATCTTTTACATGGATGTCATAACTAAGATATTTATTTTTAACCTTACTTTTATGTATATTTATTCTTTCACTTAAACTATATATAAATATTTGAAACCAGGCACTCTTCACAAACCTGGGAGCTTAATTGTAAGTATAGAGGATTTGAACTCAGATTTTCAAGTACCCTTCAACTATCCACACTATCTCATACAACTGATACACATGACCACACAATGTAGTAAAGATTAATAATCACCAATATATGTATTTCATGCTAAACCAGCACTCATCAGTTGGTCCAGACTATCATCTCTCACAAATATATATAATCAATGCTCAGTTTATATTAAGATAGCAAATCTTCATACTTTAATGGACAGGCTTTAATCCACTACAACCTCCAACTTTTCAGCCATCCATATCATTGAAAATCTGATGATGAAAACTCAAATCCCATGCTGATGCTAATATTCTTGCCATGCCCATATTGACCTGAAGTCACTCTGACCCCTCATGTATAGGACAGTATCCATTAAATACATATAAGAGGGATGCACAGGATACAAGCTTAATATGTAAATATTTGAAACCAGGCACTCTTCACAAACCTGGGAGCTTAATTGTAAGTATAGAGGATTTGAACTCAGATTTTCAAGCATCCTTCAACTATCCACACTATCTCATACAACTGATACACATGACCACACACATGTAGCAAAGATTAATAGTCACCAATATATATTTCATGCTAAACCATATATATATATATTTCGTTCTATACATGAGGGGTCAGAGTGACTTCAGGTCAACGCATCAGCATGGGATTTGAGTTTTCATCACCATATTTTCAATAATGTGGATGGCTGAAGCCTGTCCATTAAAGTATGAAGATTTGCTATCTTAATATAAACTGAGCATTGATTATATATATGTGTGAGAGATGATAGTCTGGACCAACTGATGAGTGCTGGTTTAGCATGAAATACATATATTGGTGATTATTAATCTTTGCTATATGTGTGTGGTCATGTGTATCAGTTGTATGAGATAGTGTGGATAGTTGAAGGGTGCTTGAAAATCTGAGTTCAAATCCTCTATACTTTAAACTATATATATATATATATTGTACCAACATTGTGATGGCACATAATAATTTTGTTTAAAAAAATTAAAATAAAATCTTTCGTAAAAGAAAACATAAAATTAAAAGTATAAGAGTTTTTGAAATAAAAGTTACAATCAATTAATGAGTCAGAAGGGGGGAGAGGGGTTCGCTTCAGAAGCATCAAACTAAAAGTTTATAAAAGAAGTAAAGAGATTTTCTTATTAATATTAGTTAAAATGTAATGTAAAGTTTTAAAATATGAATCTCTTTTCATTCGAATTAAAGAAAAAAGAAATCTTAAAAACTAAATAATGAATTGATCTTAAATTATACATGTGCATAAATGTAAGCTTGTTAATAAAATATATATGTGCAAAAGTAAACAAAGAAATGATAAATGCATGTATATATGCAGATTAAATATTAAAAATAAATGAAAGTTAAAAAATTAAAAAACACTCAGTGGTGGCTACTAATTAAAAATATAAAAACCAACATGTTTGCATGGCTACTAATTAAACAATCTCCAAAAACATGTGGTTAAAGGATTATCAAAGGAATTTCGACAACAGGTATAGCTGGAAGACATCAAAATGACAAAACATTTTATCAGACAGTCAGTCGAGTTTGAGTTCAGTTCAGTTGCATTGGAGATAACAGTTTAGTACAATCTATCAGTGAGTTATATCAGTCAGCTTATTATATATCCAGAATCAAAAATGCAGTGTTAAAACCTCGGAAAACATACGACTTTCTCCAGCCTGAAGTCCGATGAAAGCAGACAATCTACCCAATAAAAGTGCTGCCTGTGTAACAACCTGAAGCCGCTCAATATCTAATTGTCTTAAAGAAAATGCCTCGGAATAATCAGTATCGAATCTCCACAAGAAAACTTCCAATCTAACTGGTTAGAAATATTTCATTAGAAGCAGCAAACAGCAAAAAGTATCCATGTTCAAAATCCTAGGTAATAACATTTTCTTATATTCATTTCTAAAGTAGCCATTGCATTTGTAAAGCCTCAAGAGTCAAGTTTAAGAACTCTATAGCATACCTAGACAAACTATTAATGTGTGTTTAAAATGTTGTGTGTGTTCATGTGTTAGTATATAGTGATTTCATTGTATTTTGTATTTCAATATTGTTTAATGTTTTCTCATAAGATATTATAGAGTGTGAATTAAAAATGTGCGTGTGTTATAATAGTAAATAAGATTTATAAAATATTTAAAATTAGTTTAATAAATGTTTATTAAAATAAATTGACTTTAAACTTAAAACTCTATTTGTCAGTCAATTCTTTTCACCACTAATTGAAACCATATTTTGTTATTGAATTAAAAAATAGACTGAGCTAGTTAAGGGATTTTTTGAGTGCTGGATTATGGGCCTACTGTCTGAACATGTTAGTTTTAAACTAGCTGGCACCCGGGGTTTATTCTGAAACAAATAAAGTGTTTGGATAGTAGGGGGTTGAATCTAGCAGCTGAGGTGGGCCATGATCTGGAAATGTGATCGTGTTATGTGTTGCATAGCTCGATCTGATCATAAGTATTATTGTCAGCTAAAGCTATCAATAATATTTTCCACTTTGCTCGAATGTGCCAGTTCATTCATGTAATATTTATAATTAAATAAGATTATAAATTTATTATAAATAAGGTTGAACCCAGCCAAAACCATTTACAGACTAAGTGAGAGTTAATTGGATCGAACCTGGTACAATAATTAGATTATAAAATAGCATGGGATATAATTCTTTCAGAATATATTCTCATTACAAAATATTTTGCTGCTTTTTACATGAAAATATGTGTTTATTGTCTTAGCTGGATTACTAATAAAATTCCAGTACTTAAAAAAATTATATATTTTTTATAATGCTTTCCCCTTTCTGCAAACAATTTAATCAAACTAACATCATTAATATTGATAAATTTCTTATAGTTTGTTTCTGGAAAATCACTGTCCTATTAAAAAAACTATGTAAAAGAACTGATTTCTATCAGACTGTTCCATAAAATTTCATAATTGCTATAATTAACATTTAAAGCCACAAAATGTTATTTTTCCAGCTAAGATTATAAACTATTAGATCAAAAAAGGATAGAAATAGCCTTTTATTCTAAAATCCTCACCTTTTCAATACAAGTTACTAAAGACAAAGCTTATTCTCAGTGACTTCTTTCTGATTTAAATCATACCTTCTCTGTAGTTAAAAAAATTTCAATTGTTGTATAATTCTTATGAATATAATTTTTTCAACCCTCTTATATAACATTAACATTGAGAAGACTAAGTGTTTATGGATAGGGATGAATGCAAAAAAGATTGCAGGCTGAAATCCACGATAACATAGTTCAACAAATAAAGCGATTTAGATATTTGGATAGTTGTTTGAGTGAGGATGGAAGAAGTGAATATGAAGTTAAAAGAAGAATAGCATTGGCAAAAAAGGCGTTCATTAAGAAAAAGAAAATATTTTGTGGACCTTTGAAGAGAAAATTAATGAAAAGATTAATTAAGTGCTATGTGTAGAGAGTATTATTATATGTTTGCGAAAATGTGGCTAATAAGTAATAAAATTGGAGACCGATTGGAAGCCTTTGATATGTGATAATTGAGAGGAGTGGGAAAAAATCATTAGATGAATAAAATAACAAAGGAAGACGTTTTGAAAAAAGTAAATAAAAAAAGAAGATTGATTGATGAAATTAGAAATACAAAAAAAAAAAACCAGATTGAACATATATTAAAAAGAAAGCATACTTTTAATGAAAGGTGTTTTGGAGGTAATAGTGAGTAGAAACAAAATGATAAAAAATATTGATAATGTTGAATGATATAAGAGATGAGAAAAGTTACATGGAATTGAAGAGCTGGACAATGAAGAGAACCGAGTGGAAAAATGGATGAATTAAGGATATGACTACTCTCTGAACTTATCTACAAGACAGAATACTATTGATGATAGAAAACATATAATAATGACACTTTCAATGTTTTTTGATGACTGTTAAGAAGATTTTTTGGTTTAATGACTGCTATAGTTTTGCTTTCATAACAAATTTTTTGAATAGTTTCTGTACAAATAATGTTCCCCAATGATTGCTTATTTTTTTTAGAAACATTGAAAATATTCTATTTGTTCCTGGAACATTCCTAGTTTGAATAATCAAGATCAAGTTTATCAGAAATTTGTGGTTTTATTCAAATGAAATGAGTAACATTGTGAATTCAGTCAATCTTGGGTTTAGAAGTCTAATATGTCACTATGTGTTTCAGTAAAAAGGTGTCCAATTTCTTTTTTAAGCTGCATGCAGTGCCATCTCTGAATCAATGCTTGTATTAAACAACAACACAGTTTACCATTCCTACAAAAAATTTAAGATGCTACTGTATCCGGATCACAAGTTATAACATGAAATGTGACAGTATGTTTTGCCCCTTTATATATTGCCATCAATTCTCACTTATCATCACAAAATTTGACATTTGAAAACATTCTTGCCATTACTGGATTCATAGTTATATAATGTTTGAATCATTTCAAATGTTTCAGTAACAGTTTTTCTCAATTTAAACAACATTCAATGTTAAATTATGTTCTATCATGGATTAAGATGCAAATACACTGTCACATTTCATGTCATAACTTGTGATCCAGTCATGATAGTACTCAAACTTTTTGTATTGAATGACTAAGCTTTGTAACTAAATAATACAAGCACTGACTCAAGATATGGCATTGAAGGCAAATTGGAAAGAAAACCAGTTGTCAGTTCTCTTTTCACTGGGACACATTACAAAATTGGGATTTTTTTTGTCATCACTATAATAATTATTTTAAAGATATTTCTACACCTATCAAATGTCATGTCCAGCTCTTTTAATTGGATCACATAAAGTTTATTTGTTCAAATATTTCTCCATTTTTAATAATCTTAACAAAAGATTTTACAAGTTTGTCAATGATGTTTTTATTTAGGTAGATAATAATGTTTTTATGTTTTTAAAAGCAGGGATACATCCTTTGGCAGCTATTATTTTGGCTTTGTTAAATCTATCACAACAAGATAAATATAATTCTATTAATATTCAAGATATCCACTATATGAATTCAGGATAGTTACTCTTTTAATTCTATCTCATGACTAAGTATCTTTTAATTATGAGAATAAGAATTCCATGAAAGTATTTTATTGGAAAGAATAAATTAATTGGCATTCAAAAATACTATAATCTTTCATTTATATGAAATGCAAAAATATAGCATTCTTAAGATCACATGGGCAATGCAATAGGCTCACATATTTCTTAAAAATTTCAGTTTTAAAACTAATGTATCATTCCAATATTTTAAGAATTTTCTATGAATCCCATCATAAGCTACCATTAAGCCAACACCTCTTTTCAAATGTAAATAAGATGACAGGATAGATAGATATATCTGTAGCCATTTAAATTCTTATAATATGAATCACTGATATGGGTGGGACCACTTAATGCCCTCTATTAACTCACTGTGAAAATAAAACATATTAGTCAAATTCTGTTTGTACTTACTAATTGTACAGGAAGCAACACACTTAATAAATTATGAATTTCTTCAAATAAATAAAACCTTTACAAAATATATATATATGTGTGTGTGTTAACATATGGCGTTCTACCAAAAACACCGTCAAGCGTATGATTACGCTTGACGGTGTTTTTGGTAGAACGCCATCTGTTGACATAAATACAAGTGTTAGCAAGTTTTTAACTTGTTTTTTGTTTATATATATATATAAGGTTTTTTTGTTTTGTGGTGCATTTCTCATCTCAACACCATATTTCAGCCATCCATCAGTGCAAAAACTTTACCCATCCTTTCTCTTTTATATATGTATTTCACAAAGAACTTTTGTTTGTGAAGTAAGCCATAAGTTTCATACCCCTGAATCTTCATACTACCATTCTTATTCAAGTAACACTGGTTTCTATCCATTTATCCTGTGGAAGGATATTCATCATTCCCTGTAGATACTTTTTGCTTGTTTTATCAATGTATCCTTCAGTTCCAGAATATTGTAACTATAACATAAACATATATTAACATATATTTCAGATTTACTGATGTATTCATTAGCCAATTGTCACTCAAATTGCAGAGGCACCTAAATAACCTCTGATGAAATCCAGTCAAAATATTGGCATAATATTGTATATACATGAATGAAGTCAAAAGATATATTCACATCTTTGATCTATAAAATGATAAAGGTGTATGAGATCATCGAAGAATACAGTTCTAATATTAATATTTAAAGAAGGTGATAAATAAGATGTTAGAAATTACAAACTTATTAGTATTATAGCAGTTCCATCAAAATTTTTACCATAATTACATCTCATCCATAGTGAACATTGGATTTTGACCAACCAAAAGATTAAGCTAGATTTTAAAGTGGTTTTAAGACAATGGATCACATTTAAGTATGGAAAGAAATTATAGAAAGAAAAACTGAATATGAATTGCATTTATGCTTTGAATTTGTAGATTATAAAAAGACATTTGATTCTATAAGCATTTCTTCAGTCATTAAAGCAATGAATCATCAATATATGGACTCAGGATACTGTCATATTCTAAAGAATATTTATCAAAATGGAACATTTATTACATTATGTAGTGATACTAGGAAGATTAACATTAAGAAGAGTGTACAGCAGGGTGACTCTATATATCCAAAACTTTTTGCAGGAGTTTTGCAATATGTGAAACTAAGGAATTTAAAATAAATGGAGATTATTTAAGTCATCCTGATTTTGTGGATGATGCAATTGTTTTTGAAAATAATGCTTCAGGGCTTCAGGAAATGTTGCAAAAGTTATCAGATGAAAATAGGACTAAAGGTAAGTGATAAAAACACTGAAGTAATATTCAATGAATTTCTCAAAAGAAAATAAAGATTGATAATGATGAATTAAAAGAAGTTTAATAATTACAAATACTTTGATCAGATTGTCAATACAGCAATACAGGTGGGAACCCAATGGATGAATTTAGTTATAGAACTAAACTTTGATGAAGTGTTTTGGGTAAAAATAACTTAATATTAAAAGAAAATATGCCTATGAGTTTAACTTAATATTAAAAGGAAATATGTCTCTGAGTTTGAAAAAAAGGTTTTTAATAATTTGGACATTTAATAGAAGAGCAATGCAGAGACTTTAGACCACTCAACAAATTATGGAAATGTATGCTAGAAGTAACAAGAAGGGGTCAAAAATAAAATACATCAGTTAAAGAATAAACAGGTTTAACTGATATAATTAAAAGGATTAAGAGATTGAAGTAGAGCTGGTCATGACATGCTGCTAAAAGAGATGAAAGCTGATGAACATTTAAAATCTTAAATGGATTCCAAGAAATTGTAAAAGACCTAGAAAGAGACCACATAGGAAATGTGCTGGAGTGATGTGAAAAAGAGAGGCTAAAGATCAGATAAATTGGATTAAACTTGAAGAGACTGTCATCCTGCAATGGGCTGATAATGGTTGAAAATGATAATGATGACCTTATTCTACAGAATTATGAACCCTTAGCATTGACTATAATAGTTCAAATTTTGAATTAATTGCATATTTTTAAGTTATATTAAAATAAAATCAAAATTTGCAAAAACTCAGACTTTATAACAAAAGCTAGAAACCAATTTGTCTGGAGTTTGGGTTATTATAGCACTATACCATAGGGTATCTATTGATTATTTAAGATTTCAGTAGATAATTCTAAAATAGTAAAGATAACTATTTTTGGAAGCATATGAGTAACCATGTGGTAATTCATGTGCTTTGATAGTAATATTATTTAAATGTATTGGTGACTTAACAATGGAACATTTAAATAAGAGATTTCTACATATTTATAACACAGATAGAAATATAGCTACTTTAAAAAAAGAACAATTTATTGAATTATATACTAATATATATATATATATCATTAAGAATATTGAAAATATATTTTTTTAATTTTAAACCACCTAATTCAAATATTAATAATAATTGTATTATAAATAATAATAGCAGATCTAAGAATAATAAAAAGTGGATAAAACTTTCATAGTTTTCTAAAATTTATCATACATTATTAGAAAATAAAAATTATATAGATAAAAGTATTAATATAGAATTGTTATGGCCCTTATTCCCAGGAGGCTGTAAAGTCACCAACCAAGGCAGCGGTTGGTGGCCAAAGGCGGAGGGTGCTAAGAATCCCCTGATTGTGGACCCAGGCTGCCATTTGATGACGACTTTTTATTTAGGTACTTACAACTGCAGATCACTTTCAAGTGAAGAAAGATTGCAAGAATTAGAAGAAGAACTCTCTTATATTAAATGGGACATTATTAGACTTTGTGAAGTTAGAAGAAAAGGTGAAGAGACAATTGATTTAAAAAAAGTGGACATATACTCTATTATAAAGGCACAAATATTGGAAATACAAGTGGAGTAGGATTCATTATAAATAAAAAGTGGAAGAACAATATTGTGGAGATTGATGGTGTATCGGACAGAGTGGCAAGATTAGTTATATAACTTAATAGCAGATATCAAATGCAGATAATTTAGGTTTATACCCCAACAAGTTCTCATAGTGATGAAGTAGTAGAAGATTTTTATATGGATGTACAAAAGGCTTTTTATCAGAGTAAACAACATTTTAAAATTGTTATGGGAGACTTTAATGCTAGAATTGATAAACAATTGAAAGATGAAAGTGCTGTAGGTAATTTTAGTTATGGTAATAGAAATGAGAGAGGACATAGACTTGTAGAATTTGCAGAAAAAGAAAAACTTTATATTATGAATTCTTTTTTTGAGAAAAATGTTAAAAGGAAATGGACATGGAAGCATCCAAATGAAGGTACAGCAGAATTGGATTATATTTTGACTAACAGCAAATACATATTTCAAGATTGTAATGTTCTTAATAAATTTAACACAGGAAGTGATCATCGATTAGTAAGTGTAAGATACGTGTTAATGTGAAACTAGAGAGACAAAAATTATTAAGAAAAACAATATTTATAGTTGATATTCCTAATCTTCAGAAACATTCTAATGAATTTAAATTAGAACTTACAAATCGGTTTCAAGTATTAGTAGATTTTGAACACGATTCAGATTTGAATGAAATTAATATGAAAATAACTGATACACTTTTAAAAACTGCAACAAAAATAGCTGGTAGAAAAAAGCAGCAATTGACCAATAAAATTTCTACTGAGACTAGAGAATTTATGAAGAAAAGAAGGAATATGAAGATATACAAAAATGATGTATTAAAAAGAATTGAATATCTCGAATTTTGTAAAATGGTGCGTAAAAGAGTTGAAAATGATATAAGAAAGTATAACTGTGAACTAGCAAGGAAAGCTGTAGAAGAAAATAAAAGTCTTAAGAATGTAAAACAACATATTGGTATTGGTAGGAAATTTATATCTGCAATAAGAAAAAAAGAGGGAATTGTTACTAAAAAGAGAGATGACATCATGAAATTGGTAGAAGATTTTTATCAAGAATTATATAGTAATAAAGAACAAGTACCTCCTATATCTATTACATCTTCTGAATTTCCCAAAATTTTAAATGAAGAAGTGAGATACGCAATTAAATGTATGAAGAAAGGAAAGGCTCCGGGTAATGATGGAATTATAATTGATATATTAAAAGAAGCAGGTGAAGAAATAGAAAATTTTTTTAGCAAAGTTATATACCAAATGTCTAAATGTTAAAGATGTACCGGATGATTGGAAGAATGCAGTAATAATATTAATATTTAAAAAAGGTGATAAAGAAGATATTAAAAATTACAGACCTATCAGCCTTTTATCAGTTTTATATAAAATTTTTACCAAGATAATTACAACTCGTCTACAGAGAACATTGGATTTCCACCAACCAAGAGAACAAGCTGGATTTAAAAGTGGTTTTAGTACAGTAGATCATATCCAGGTGTTGAGAGAAGTTATAGAAAGGATGAATGAATATGAGTTGTCATTATGTTTTGGATTTGTAGATTATGAAAAGACATTTGATTCTATAAACATTTCTTCAGTGATTAAAGCATTGGATCATCAAGGTATAGATCCAGGATATTGTCATATTTTAAAGAATATTTATAAAAATGCAACAGCAACAATTAGATTACATAATGATACTGGGAAAGTCAACATTGAGAAAGGTGTAAGACAAGGTGATTCCATATCTCCAAAACTTTTTACAGCAGTGCTGCAAAAAGTATTTTGTGGATTAAAATGGGAAACTAAAGGAGTGAAAGTAAATGGAAATTATTTAAGTCATTTAGATTTCACAGATGATGTAGTTGTTTTTGCAGATAATGCTTCAGAGCTGCAGGATATGTTGCAGGAATTATCAGATGAAATTAGGACTAAAGATAAATGTTAAAAAGACTAAAGTAATGTTTAATCGATTTGCTCAAAATATAAAAATAAAGATTGATTATGATGAATTAGAAGAAGTTAACAGTTACAAATACCTTAGTCAGATTATTAATACAGATGGAAACATAATGGAAGAAATTAATCATAGAATTAAACTTGGTTGGAGTGCTTTTGATAGAAATAACTTGATACTAAAAGGAAATATGCCTATGTGTTTGAAAAGGAAGGTTTTTAACAAATGTGTTTTACCAGTTCTTACTTATGGATCTAAGACTTGGACACTTAATAGAAGAGCAATACAGAGACTTCAGACCACTCAAAGAAGTATGGAGAGATGCATGTTGGGAGTAACAAGAAGAGATCGAAAACGCAATGTATGGGTAAGAGAACAAACAGGTGTTACTGACCTCATTGAAAAAATTAAAAGATTGAAGTGGAGTTGGGCTGGACATATTGCTAGAAGAGATGATAATAGATGGACAATTGAAATTTTAAACTGGATTCTAAGAGATTGTAAAAGACCCAGAAAGAGACCACATGTGAGATGGATGGATGAAATAAGAAAGTGTGCAGGGGTGATGTGGAGAAGAGAAGCTAAAGATCGGAAAAGATGGATTAAACTTGGAGAGACCTCATCCTGCAGTGGATTGATAATGGTTGATGATGATGATGATGATAGAATTGTTAAATAGTAAAAATCTTGACAAATTAATAGGTAATTATAAAATAAGAGACAATATGAAATATAAAATAAAAATTGTATATAAAATAACTTGTGGAAGTTGCAGTGTGGTTTATTATGGACATACAGGGATACAATTACATGAAAGAGCAAAAAAACATAATACTACTATTAATAGAAAAAATGATAAATTTGCCTTATATATTCATTATTTAAAATATGGACATAAAATAAATTGTGTTAAAAATATAAGTCCTTTAAATTATATTAAAGAAACTAATAGAAGATATATGAAACCAATTACATTAATTACAACAAAAATTGTATGAACATATATAAAATATCAATTAATTTGACTAATAATTGGTTAATGATAAATGAATGGAAAGTTATGTAATATACATTTACACAGTTTTTTTATGTCTTCAAAATATTGTATGGTTTTAATAGTTTATAGTCAATTTTATTAAAAAAAAGATAGATGTTGCTATGTATGCAATGTAGATCATAAAGGTAGTATGGTATGCAGAAGATTTGGATAAAGAATTTATGTCAGTATACTTATACAAAAGATGGAATGATTGTGTTAGGAGAACTGTTGAGTGTTTTAATGGTACGGAACGGGATAGAAGAATAAATGCATTAAAAAAGAATAGGAAGTGTGAGAACTAGTATGGAGAATAAAATTGAGTTTAAATATATATAGAAGTAAACAGAATATTGGGTGTGAGCTAATTTATGATAATAATAAGGAAAGTAGTTTACTGTTTAAGCTCAAACAGAATCTTTAGAACAAAAGAATATACACATAAATGCAAAAATGTGGGTGATTTAATCTGCAAGTTGTGTGAGGAAGGTATAGAAAATATTAGGCATTTGGTAATTGAATGTAAATGCCTGAAAGCAGAAAGGATACAAATAATGAAGTTGTGGAAAAATAAATATAAATAAAGTGAGTACACCTGGGTCTCGTTTTATGCGGATTTATTTAATGCGATTTTGAAGTTATGTGATTCATGTTTCTTCTTAAAATCTTTGTATGTGGTTTTCCTTTATGCAATAAAAATTATTAGATCAAAAGTCAAGCTTCGATAATGTGCTATTACTTTAAATATTATAAATTTCACACACTCATGTCATATTTAAAGTAATAGCACATTATTGGAGTTAGATTTCCATCTAATAATTTCAATATTTCAGCACTTTATAATAATACGGTAATAGATTTTATGCAATAAAAAAGTTCATAATTCACTTAAAATCAGGATTCCCCCATTTTATATACACACATTAAATTTTACAAGATTATAATGTAAATCTGTTAAAATATTATAGATGCCTATACTATATATGTTGTTGTTTTGCATTTTAAATCACGTTCTATTTTTGCTTTTTAAAAAAGGAGTACGTAATCAATTAATCATTTAGTGTCCATAAGTAATAAATTTTACAAGACTATAATGTATATCTGTTCAACATTATAGGTGAAAAATACTATGTATGTTGTTGTTTTTGCATTTTAAATCACATTCTATTTTTGTTTTTTATAAAAAGAGTACATAGTCAATTAATCATTTAGTGTCGGCAAGTTTATTTTTAAAAGGTGAGTAACAGTGGAGGGCACAATTAAATTTGACAATTAAAATCTGATTTTTAATTGTAATTAACAATTTAAAAATTACATAATGTGCTCTGAAAATAATGTGATGTGAAACGATGAAATTTGATTTTTAAACGGAATTGGAAATTAAAGACAAAAATAAGAATTTAATGTTTAATTAAATTTTGCCCAACAGTGGTGAGTCAGTATCTTTTTATTATCATAAGTCTAAGTTCTTATTTTTATTTTAAACTTTTAGTTTACTTTAATGGAGAAAAAAACACCCAAAAAAATGAATTTCTTTGGAAACAAAAATTTCAATTTTAGATCGCTTAGCGAAATGGAAAAGATCAACAGCAATTGGAAAACATTTTAGTTGTATTTTCTCTTGACTTCATTTAAGGAGAAGCTACAGTACCTCACATCACATCACATCATGATGAATCTGATGTCTCACATAGTGATAATGATTAAAAGTATGAAAAAAATGTAAATTACACATAAAAATATATTGTTTTAAATAAAATTAAATACTGTAGTTAGTAAAAAAAGTTTGTCTAGTACCAATTTTTTTCAAATTTGAAATTTTTTATTAGTCATATTTTCTTTTCTTATTTTTTTATGTGAATTTTAAAGTAATTTTACATTGTTGCTTTGCTTTTATGCGATTTTTGAAAATTACAGTAACCTATCCCCCATTTTTCAAGGTAAGTTAAGTCTATTTTTGTGCAATTTTTTATGTGCGCATTTGCTGAGGAACTTATCTACTGCATAAAATGAGACCCAGGTGTATACAGAAATTGGGTTATTGATTTTTATGCTGCATTTGGGAAAAGATAAGAGGATTTAGAAGTAAAGACTATAGAGTTGACAAAAATTATGTTGTTGAAATAGGATGAAATAGGATAGAGAAGAATATGGGAAAACTTAAGATGGAGAATGGAAAGGGAAGGTAAAGTGGCTAACAGGCTTTTCTGGGCATAGTGCCTGAGAAATTTCTGACTCCATATAAGCGTAAGTCACCATGCATCACCTTACACATAATTGTAAATTAGATAAAGCACCCTGAAATGGGCAAAAAATTAATATTTGCAGAAAAGAGCTTTTTGTGTATGATTATTATTATTTATTATATATCACTGCTATTATGTAAAGATATTTTAACTGAAATACAGGCTTATTATATATCTGCATCAACATATGTAATATATAGGGTATGTGAGCACAGACTTCTACACATATATGCAATAAGTGATCAGATATATATATATTAAAATAGCCAATCTTCATACTTTAATGGACAGGCTTCAATCTACTCCACACTACAACTCTTCAACCATCCATCCAATTGAAAATCTGATGATGAAATGCTCAAAGGCCACCCTGAGGCCAAGATTTTCATCACACCCATGATGACCTAAAGTCAATCTGACCCCTCATGTACAGGACATGATCCATTTAATACATATACAAGAGATGGGTAGACATCTCTAATATGTAATAACTGAAATGCAGGCTTATTATATACCTGTGTTTATATATGTAATATATAGGATATATGAGCAGAGACTTTCACATGAGCCACCACTCTCTACTCCATCTCATAGCACTGATACCCTTGAACACATATATGTCAAAAAGATAAATAATCACCAATATACGTATTTCATGCTAAACCAGTTATTACATAGTAGAGATGTCTGCCCATCCCTTGTATATGTATTAAATGAATTATGTTCTGTACATGAGGATTCAGATTGACTTTAGGTCAACATGAGTGTGATGAGAATCTCAGCCTCAGGGGAGTGTTCCATCATCAGATTTTCAATTGGATGGATGGTTGAAGAATTGGAGTATGGAGTGAATTGATGTCCATTAAATTATGAAGATTTGCTATCTTAATATATATCTGAGCACTTATTGCATATATGTGTAAAGATAATAATCTGGACCAACTGATGATTGCTGGTTTAGCATGAAATACGTATATTGGTGATTATTTATCTTTTTGATATATGTGTTCAAGTGAATCGGTGTTATGAGGTGGAGTGGAGTGGTGGGTGGTATGAAAGTCTGTGCTCAAATACTCTATATATAGTAAAGATATTTTATATATTATATTGTTGATTTATTTAATTTATATATAAATACTAATATACATTTAAGTTTATAATGTATTTACCTTTATTTTTCTAATGCTGAATATTTACTGTTTATTGATTAATCAAATCTTGCAGTAATTTTTCTGGAATAGGATGAAGATAAAAATGTTCTTAGAAACACGATTAAGATTAGAAGTCACCTGATATTGATATTACTTAAATATATTTTATTGAAATTAATAATATATTGTACAGACTTAAGCCTGCATTTATATATGTAATATATGCGGGATTCGAATTCATGCTTTCACACGACTCACTATTCTCTGTGCCATCTCATATTGCAGACGCACCTGATCACACACATGTTGAAAAGATAAAGATTGGCTATCTTAATATAAAGCTGAGCACTGATTGTTTATATGTGTGGAGAGAGTAATCTACACCAACTGATGATTGCTGGTTTAGCATGAAATACATATATTGGTGATTATTTATTTTTTTCAACATGTTTGTGATCAGGTGGGTCAGCAATATGAGATGGCACTGAGAGTAGTGAGTCATGTGAAAGTCTGAGTTCGGATCTCGTGAAATTAATAAGAAACAATTTGAATAAGATTCCTATATATTTATATAGATAGTATTATTAATGTATGTGAAAACACCTGCACACATTTAACTTTATTTTATAATTTATCATCTTTGTTGTTTTTTATGTTTTTCAAAAAAAATTATTAATAAAAGCAAATTAAAAAACAACAACACATTTAATTAAGAAAACGCATTAAATAATGTATATCCTGGAAATTTGTATTTAACTTTGAATTCCAATTCTTTTTTATAAAGTAACTTTTTTCATATATTAAATATATAATTCGTTATATTGTTTTATATATATTTTACCCTAATTTTTTATCTGTTATTTTCCCTCGTATTACAAAATTTTACAAGAAACCGTTCAATGTTTAAATTTTTTTATAGCTGTTTCTCTCTCTGTTGGATCTTTTTGTAAACATTTTCTAACTAATACTTTCTACAATTTTTTATTTTATATTTAACAGACAAATTTTAAATTGAACAAAAATTTTCTTCATTAAATAGGATTATGATATATGACATTTTACAGTATCTCATGGAATCTCAAATGACTAAAATGCATCAAATGTCTACTTTGAATTTTAATCTACTCATTATTCTTTCAGTCATCAAACTTTTGGCTGTAAAACCTTTCACTATTTATTAAACTAAATCTTGTTTTATTTTTCAGCCAAGCAGAATATGCCTACATTTCAATTTAATGGAGTAACTAATAATACAATTTTGAAGAAAGGTCGCTTTCATTTACCATTAGCAATACATTTTTACATATAGCAATCATAGTGAAATTCTATTATACACAATGATTGGACTGACATATCTTCAAAATGTATTTATACTTTATTTAAAGTACGTTCATCTATTTATGAATAATAAATCATAAAGTGAACCATATAATAACACCCATATCACAACTCTTAAGGAAATTTAACACTTCAAGAAGAAGACTGCAAAATCCAAATAACCAATTTTAGCATTTAATAACTTGAAATTCAACATGAGAGGCAGTTCATTCTAAAGAATGAACAAAAAGCATGATATATATTTTAATATCATTTTAACTTTGAAATATATCAATCTACAATTTGTCAAATTTCTATTGCACTTTCTGACTTGTAATCTGCAAGGTGCCTCTGTGCTCTGAGCCATCTGACCTAGTGGGTACACATATCTGACTCACATTTAGAAGATCCTGTTTTGTATCTAGATAAGGAATAGAATAGGATTATGCTTAAAATCAGGTTTCAATTAATTAACAGCTGCTTACAAAGAAATAAAAAAATTGCACAGGAAACTATTTGCATGAATCAGAAGTGAAAATTGATTATCAAAGAGAAAAAAACTGCTGAAGAATGTTGCAAAATGAAAATGATCATTAAAATACAAAATCTTATACAATAATATTATGTATATGTAAATATGATTAATTGAAAAGAAAATGAAGGTATGATGCATTTTATTACTTATAATACATCACCACAAATACACTTTAATGCAAATTTTTTTATATAATTTCTTTAATTTCCTAACAGTTTTGACTGTCCTGCAGTCTTCATCAGAGCTACAACATATAATCATACAACCATTATTGTATATACATATAAAAATACATATTAAATATGTGAAGATTTATTATAAGTAATATATATGAATATATGAAGAATGCAAAAAAAGTAAAGACGATATAATGATGCATTTTGTTAAAATATTAAATCAGAATGCATCAATGATTTTGTAGCAATTTTTCTGCCAAAATGTTCATGACAGTTCATGCAAATATTAATCCCAACATCACTTGATCTTTTATAAACTTCTCCTCACCCTACTCTAAAGACATCTACTGTAATCTTTAATAATCAAAGGATACTAGACATTATAGTATTCTTCTAAAATTGTGTAAAAACTCATTACTAATAGATCACAAACTATACTATTGGTTTCAATAATTTTGGGCCAAAGTTATCTATTCCTTATGTATTACAATCATATCACAAAACATACTCATTCCAAATACATAACTCAGAATTATTTTTGCAGGCAGACTCATAACAAGTCATTTTAATAAACTTGCAAATACAATTTTACTTTTCATTTATCAATGCTCATTCATTCAGTTTAATAAATAGTCTATTATTTATATAGCGCAGACTGCATATGTAATATTATAAAGAAGGAACGAACCTCTAAATTCATAAAAGCTCATGTTCCTTCTTTATAGTATAAAATATTAGTTTGTAAATGCAAATATCAAATACCATAACTTAATATATATAAAACTTAAGTTGATGTAGCAATCCCTCTACTATGTAAGTTTCCAGGACGATTTATTAGTATATGAAGTTAGGCGTATTTAAATTTATATATATATACACATGTTTGTATATAATCTGTAATCTTATATATATATATTTATGAGATATTCAGATTTTTTTTTTTTTTTTAAAAAAAAAAAGTTTATGCTTACAAAATCGAAAATATTTTAAAGAACCTTTTTGTGGCTAGTTGCTGCAAAATCTTGTCTCGACGACGCTGATATCTATTTTTGTCTTCCTTAATTGTTCTATTACTATTTACTGGTAATACATAGGGTATATGAGCACAGACTTTCACATGACCCACCACTCTCCACTCTATCTCATAAAACTGATACACTTGAACACATATATGTTGAAAAAAGATAAATAATCACTAATATACCTATTTCATGTTAAGCCAGCAATCATCCATTGGTCCAGATTACCATCTCTACCCATATATGCTACAAGAGCTCATATATATATATATATATATATATAAAGATAGCCAATCTTCATACTTTAACGAACAGGCTTCAATCTATTCCACACTACAACTCTTCAACCGTCCATCCAATAGAAAATCTGATGATATGTATTAAATGGATTATGTCCTGTACATGAGGGGTCAGATTGACCTTAGGTCAACATGGGTGTGATAAGAATCTTGGCCTCGGGGTGGCCTTTGAGCATTCCATCATCAGATTTTCAATTAGATGGACGGTTGAAGAGTTGTAATGTGGAGTAGATTGAAGCCTGTTCATTAAAGTATAAAGATTGGCTATCTTAATATATATCTGAGCACTTAGAGCATATATGTGTAGAGATGGTAATCTGAACCAACTGATGATTGCTGGTTTAGCATGAAATACGTATATTGGTGATTATTTATCTTTTCAACGTATATGTGTTCAAGTATATCAGTGTTATGAGAAAGAGTGGAGAGTGGTGTGTCGTGTGAAAGTCTGTGCTCATATACCTTATATATTACATATATAGACATAGATATATAATAAGCCTGTGTTTCAGTTATTTACTGGTAAATAAAGAGATGTTCTTCAGCCATGGTGCTTCGTAGATAATTTTTTTTAACTAACTCTTGTTTAAAATGATCTCAATCTAATAATAATTATTTTAGGTTTTTATTCTAGCTAAGTGCGCCTGGAGAATCTTTGCTATGATGGGTCTGAAAAAAAAAAAATGTCGTCTTGATATGTGGTAGCTATGTCCGTGATTTTATTATAATTATTTTTTTGTATTTTCATTTTTTATATATACATTTTAAAGATGTAAAAGATGCGTTAATATTTACACTTTGAATATAAAAATACTAGAACAAATTCTGTTAAAATAGTTATTTACCAATGACAAACTTACCACAATAATCACGTTATTTCTTGGTCGTACTGTAGTACCCTTTTATTTAATTTTATTCAGCAGTTTTATAAACACGCATGGACTAAATAAAATCAATGTCTTATGTATATGTCACATTTATTTCAGCTAGTTACAATCGAGTCATTTTAAAACTTTCTTTTTTAAATTAGTGCAAAAAAGATTCGTACAAGACAATCCAGTTTAAGCCAATAAATGTTGATCTTCAATCAAGACTTTTCTGATAAATAGGTAGTGAATTGCTGTAAAAAGCCATATGATTCAATAGCAATACATTCACCAGTCTTACTCATAATTAGCTTTCAATTCAGGCGGTTAAATTTTAATATATATTTTTTCAGATTCTAATTAGATTTAATTATTTTCTTTCAAATGCTGCTAAATATCTAACCTAATTAACCATCCAATATCAATTAGTAAATGGGTATTTAACTAATTTTAGCTAGAGTGGGAAAACAGGTTTCAAAAACTATCCATATGGTAATTGAAAAATTAAGTGAGATATGCCTTCTTATTTCTGTTTCATCTCTTGAATGGTAGAGATAAGTGACAATATCTAAATGTACTTGGAAAAGACATTTACTAGAAAAAAATTAAATCTCACTCCTGACATGAATTCCAGATCTTGACCAGATTTGTTTGCACTTTAATCACGTGATGCTTAATGACTTTTAACATATACATTGGATTTATATTAATCATGATTTTTTTGGTATAAAACTTGTTAAGCGTTGGTGGTCGAGTGGTCAGCACAGCTGCCTTATAAGCAGTTGTCCTGGGTTAGCTGGTTCACTTCCTGACCAATGCTATGACACATAAAAAAAAACTTCTGGCTTGAGATCATAATTCATCATTTTCAATGTTAATTAGTCTATCAGGATAAAGATCTTCCCAAGTTTAAGTTTTTTTGTGTGTGATTTAGTAGAGCCTTTCTTTCCTCTTCTTATCCATTCATCTCATGTGCAATTTTTTTAGGACTTTTCAGGGATTCAAATTAAGACTACATTTTTCTCTCTACTGACATCTTTCTTCTAGTAATAGATTTTAACCCAGCTTTATTTCAATCTCTTAATTCTTTGAAAATAATAATTGAATGTTTAGTTACTCATAAAATGTAACTAAATTTAAACCCTATTATAGCTTACATTATGATAGAAACTATCACATGTAATGATAATACAATGATCAGTATGTAATTTCCATATCTTTTTAATGGTCCCAGATTACTAACAAGGTTTGTAATGACATCATTTTTTTCACCCTGCATTGTTTAGCACAGCTGGAGAACAATAGAGTCTTGAGGTCAATTCCACAAATTGTGGCCAGTTGTTATTTGATAATCAAATGTTTTGTGAATTCATGATCAATATATCATTTGATGATGATGATGATGATTATTATTATTATTATTATTATTATTATTATTATTATTATTATTCAAATCTTGGAAATGACACGATGACTTTTGATTTTAAAAAAACTAAGCTTTTCATCATTCTTTTTTTATTAATCATGTGACATTTTTTTAATAATATCAGTGATACTTGATTATGTTCTCAACCATGTTTGTTATTTCATTTTCTCATTCCCAGTATTTATTTCCTCATACTTCACCATATTATACGATATCTGCTTTTCTATCATACAAAAGTACTGATAAAATATAATTTATTAAAAATCTGTCATTTAAAGTTCATAGATTTATTAAAGCATTTCAATCAAGTTTAATTTATGATTAATTTTATTATGTTTATATCTAACATCATAAAAATGGTATAATATCTTCAACTGCTCATCTAAATATGTACTTTTCCCAGGATATATAATAAACTACTTCTAACTATATGTAGAATAAGAGGATAGAATGGACAACTAGATTTAAAAATAATATAAATAAAAACAAAATTTATTTTCAATAACTATAGTATTTACAATCATTCTAATTTATTTTTATACAAATCAAATAATTATAAGATCTATTTCTATACAAATCAAACAAATATTTTAAAAATATTAAGATGGGGGTGTATTCCTATCAGAAGAAAGTCATTTAACTTGACCAAATTTAACCCCATGAACTCCAATATGCTTACATGAACTAATGAATTCCACTTTCACACAATTAATATTCTCAATTAACAGACAAATATAATTAATATTATTAATAACAGGCAAATATATAAGCATAAGAAGAAGAAATATTAAAAGATTGAACAAAAATAAATTAGAATGTGTTATAATAACTTTTATATATTAAGCCTAAAAAAATATTGATATATTTCTTATAATAACTGTTAAGTATTAGGCACTGAAAAGAAAAAAAAACATTAAAGTATATATAATAATAGCTTTAAATATTAGGCTGTGAAAAGAAATATTAAAATATATGTGATAATAATTTTAAAGGGCTTTTCTTTACCTAAAATGAATCTTATCCAATACTTTTAGAATTCTGATTTTACTACTAGTTAACTAGAATAGGTTTGAACCTTTAGAGGGTTGTATACATGACAGTCACTCTCAAAAAAACTTCAGTATTTCATCCAATTTATCTTTTTTTTAGCTATTACTTATCATATATATTGTAACGATCAAATTTGTATATTTGCGTAACAGAATCCAAAATCCAGGCAGAGACCAAAGCTGACCAGACTAAGATTGTGATGTCCCAAATCTGATCACACTTCAACTTGTATGCCAGTACTCCAAGACTCAAGACCCTATGAATGACCACATTGAAGTTACATGTAGTATCTCATTTCATTCACAGTCAACATAGGTCAGGGAGAAGCAATAAGTCTCAGGGTTAAAATTGCTCTTATTAATTAAATCTAATTAACTAATGGAGACTTTATTAATGCATAGGTTTCACATATATATTGTAATGATCGAAAAACAAGTGAAGATCGAATCTATGCAAACTACGATATCTGCTCTACAGGGCGCCATCTAGGCATTTAAACCTAGAAAAATTTATAGAGTAGGCAGATACGTGATGTTAAGATTCCACTTTATTTAAATATTTAGATCATTAGCCCAAGTCACTAGCTCAGTGGAATAGCAGAGATTATAAAATATAACTTTATATCTCAAATATAAAAAAAATAAAAGCCACTGCCAGAAATTAACACATAAAAATATTTATTTACGCATATATAAAATCATTCTAATTTGAGGAATAAGTTTAACATTTTAAATGTTTATATTAATCTTTAATTGTATATTTAAATAGATTTCAATAATGAGTTTAATATTTATTTAGTGAGTCGAGTATGAATAGACTATATAGATTGTATTTGAAAAGAAAATATTCTATCCGTTATTTAACCTTAGGCTAAAAAGTTCGCAGTCAAACTGGCGTCAATCCATCTGATACACTTATGTATTTAATGTAGCATGAAAATACAACAACACAAAATACTATACTGTCAGGAATGTACGTCTGAACAGTACGTAGGATTAGAGAAGACATTGTCTCTCCACCAACAGGAATGCTACATCTGTTGGCAAGTAGAACAATAAACATAAAACTCCATAGGAATGGATTGCAGTCCTTTGCCATCTTACAAACCCATCCATAGGCAAACAGAAGGTGTGTGGTGTATATATGCAATCCTGCCCATAGCGGATCTCATACTACATCTACTAATTACACAAATATGTCCAATCCATTGAGCCAATTCAACTACGAAACGAATAACCTAAGATTATCCTCCCTTAATATAACTTTACAAAACTATATAGCCATTCACGCCCGACTTAAATTTAACATTTAAATATGTTCGCACAGATGAATTTTATAAAATTTGTTTTAAAATGTTGAGTATAGATTGGCTGCACAGATTCCACGGTTAAAAACATTTCAAAATAAACATAACCGATCAAAATACAAAGTCATCGATAATGTCAATTGCATAGGGAATACAAAAAAAACCCAATGGTGTTCATCATAAGACACCGCAGTGACATGATGACTTATATATTCCAATCGACTATGAAACAGCAACATAATTAACCACTAACGAATCTATGCAATATCTATACCCAACTTTAAATTTCATGCATTTAAATAATTTATACGATAAGTAATAATACAATAAATAATTTATATAATAATAAAAAAAATGGAAATGATGTTTATCAACACAAAACATATAAATTTAAACATTTTCAATTGATTTTAAACTTAAAAGTCAGATATAAGTTCATAAGCTTGAACGAAAGTTCTTAATTATTTTTAAATTTTAGAGTTCATGTCAATAGCTTACAGTAGAAGAAATCACTGCTCTTGATGTAAATTTCCACGGAGTTTTTATTTGAAAACCCAGTCAGATGTTCCGGAGGTAGCATTAGCTGGTTCATTTTGGTATCACAGTCAGTTCATTTTTTAAAATAGAGAGAGAGTGTGATGTGTGCATCCTATCACCGACCCTCAAAAAAAAATGGGAAAAACTGACTGGAACTCAAAATTTTTCTTTTTATAGTCCTCCTATGGATTCCGTGAACAAAGACATCACTGTTCCATTTTTTCGTTATGGTCCGGGCCTTTATTTGCTTCCATTGGTCAAGCTAAAATCTCTTTCTTCTCTTATCTATTTTTCATCTGACTTTTTAATTACACAGCTTTTGGATAATTAATAAACAATCATTTCCATTTACAGATTACAGGAATTAATTAATACCTGTTTTTATTTTTACTTACGAATTTCTTTTTTAAACTATTTTTATATTTAAATCTTTTTTTTATAAAAAAAAGTACGTTCAAATACCTTTTTTTATTTATACAAAAAAATATTTTTAAAGTTTAGCATCTGTGCGAATATATATGTTTAACAAACATTTTAATTTTAGTGTTTAGTTTTTTTTTAATAGATTTTATTTTTATTTGCAAACTTTAAGATTTTATTTTAAATTAATGTAACGACATATTTATATATCGTTACAATATCTTATCAATAATTAGAATTGGATTGAATAATGAGACCGATAATGAACTAGATTAATTTAATTGTACATTTATTTAGTTCGATAAATCAAAATTTAAATAACAAAATATGGTACTAGTACATATAATATGCTCCACCACTTGAGGGCATTGGTTTTTACCCAATGCACATCAATATACATGTTCACAGGCTGACAATATGGTAAAATGATGGTAAATTTTAGACATTTATATAGAAACTTTTTTAATTTTTTTTAAATTTCGGTAAGTTGGTTTTTTTATATACAGTATTTTTTAACACTTTTCAAAAATAAACTAATTTTTTTTTTGGACTAAAGCCTTAAACATTTCATTTTTCTATCCGGTATTTTTTATTTTTTATATTTTTGTTATTATTATTTTTTTTAATACTTTTCAAAAATTGTATGTTTTTTTTTTTTTACTAAAGACTTAAACATTTCATTTTTAATAAACAAACCCTTTGTTTTTAGAAAGTGGAGGGGGTTGATTTGCTTTTTAATTAACATCTTTTTACCTTTTTTTGGATATACTTTTTTTTAACATTTATGCTACCGAAAAGTTCTTTATTTTTAGATGGTGGAAAGGGGGTTGGTTTGCTTTTTAATAAATAAACACTTTGTTTTCAGATGGTGGAGGAGGGTTAGTTTGCTTTTTAATAATCGTCTTTTTACTTTTTTATATATAATTTTTTTTAAACATTTGTGCTACCAAAAAGTTCTTCTTTACTTTTAGATGGTGGAAAGGGGTTTGGTTTGGTTTTTAATCATCGACTTCTTTGATTTTTTTTTTAACATTTATGCTACTGAGAAGTTGTTGCTCAACTTTTATGCATTTTAAGAAATCTTTAAACACTTTATTTTTAATAAACATACAGTTTGTTTTTCAATGGATCGCAGATTTAGTTATCTTTTCAATTATGTAAATAACAACAACAATTTTCCATGAAATAATTTGGGCATTTGTTGAATAAAAAATAAATTAAACTTTTTATAAGCTATAAAGATTTTGGTGTAAAAACAACAAAAACTATGAAAACTGTGGCCGGTAATTCACTGAACTTCAATGAATTTTTTACTTTGCTGTCACTATTTTATTATTCTCACACAGAATCACATAAAAACATGCATTTTCACAAGAATTCAGCTGAACTTTTCAACCTAATCTTTCACAGTTGTGATCAGTTACAAATCATAGGGAAGTATATGTGATGGGCTGACCATTCTACTACTTCAATTAAGATTTCTCACAATTATTCAGTAATGAATATTTTAAGACTCATGTACTTAAAATATGGCTACCATCAAATCATACCATAGCGATAGGTCAATTGTGCTCACTTGAGAAATACTTTCACAACCCAATGGTGTGGTAGAATACAGCTCCAACAACACTGTTGTAGTGTTAGCTATAAGTTAGGCCACTAAAATGGCATATTGATATGCATTGGGTGAAAACCAGCACCATCAAGTGGTGGAGTGTATTATATGTACTAGAACCCAAAATATATACATTTAAAAAATATGCAACTTTGAAATTTATATTGCAATAATCTATAATTGGCCTAAGTTTATGTATTGTCAAAATCATTACTTTTAGCATTTGCATATTTTTTACTATTATTAAAATATGGACCAAAAAATTCTAGAAAAATATAAATGAGATCATTATATTTCCAAAATATATTTATTTTTGTCTCATATCAATTAATTCAAATACTCCATCTACCCAAGCTCACATTATAGAAAAATATACATGATCTTTTTTTTTATTATGTTAATTTCAATAGTCTTTTTTTTTTGGGGGGGGGGGTAGCAAATATATATACAAAAAAAAAAAAAACAATAATTAAAAAATATATATAAAATAATTAAAAAACATATAATAAAATAATTAAAAAATTATAGAAAAATAAAAATACTATTATGCCTCCATAACATTTTCTTCAAAATACAACAGAAAAAGTAAAACATTTTACCGATATATTTTTCACACTGAACTCTTCTCCAGTAACTATCAAAAAAATCATTACCCGCATTGTATGGGTGTAAACACGAAGAGTAAACACGAAGAGGTTAAATGATGTCTGGACCATTGCAAAACTATTATTTTTCCTTTTTTCTTCATTTTTTAAATAAAATTCTATGGTTATATATACTCAATTATTTTTTTCTTTTTCTTCTATATTAATAGACTTCTATGGATATTATCAAGGATTATAATCTTTTCTTCTACATTAATAATATTCGGCAGTCATTGCCAAGTGTTATAGGTCATTAATTATCTTTTTTTAATGTGATAAAATATATTAGTAATGTCACAAAAGAAAAGTAATTAATGGTATATAATCCTTGATAGTGGCCACTAAATAAGGTTTAAACATAGGGCAAAACTTCTAACAATTATGATCCATGTAAAATAAACACAAATTTTAAACAAATAGAAAAAATTTTATATGCTATTTATAAATTTTATGTACTTATTACATTTATAAAGTTAAAAGAATTTGAAAAATATATTTCTCTTATGATAATGTTAATATTTTATTTATTATAGATAATTAATAGACTAAATATAGAATATAAAGAGGTGGTTTGAAACATAAATGGTTCTTGGTTTAGTAATTCCTGTTTATAATCAAGCAAAAAGAAGGGTGAATTGAGATGCTTTGCTTTGATGAAGTATTCCAGTTTGTTGATAAACATAATTCAACAATTATAATCTGATACACTTCTTGTTAAAAGGTTAGTTATCATTTAAAGTTAATAAGAATCCAGAACTGTAAAATATAAAGTGAAAAAACTCATGTGGCATTATTTGTTAAATAATCAAATAGTTGCTAGAAAGATTTGTGATATTTATGCACAGGAAATGATAACTTGAACTTTGATCCAGGAACTTGCCATTGGACATTATGTTAAAATTAAACATGGAAAATACATAAAGCATGGGAATTGGCTTACATTGTTGTAAATCCAAATGATGAATTCCAGTCAGTTATAATGAGAGAATTATTTCTAGGGTTCTGCATGGCTTAATTCAGTAGTAGTGGTGTATCCAAAAATTAAAGATTCATTAGTCGTGAATCAATCTATCACTTTTAGTCCACCATCACCTTAAATTATCAAGTTCAAATTATTTGATTATTTGTAATTTTTGATATAAAAAAACTATGCAACTGCAAATTCTAAATTATTCTCAAAATTAATAATTATATTGTTAGACTACTAATCAGAATTTAATCAAGGAGATTATAAAAGGGGATTAGGACTAGATAGAGTGTGAGGTTTTATCACTATTAAGATCTGTAATGGAAAAGCTATAAAGATATGGGAAAATTTAAAATGCATTTTACAGTAACTTGTTTAATAGCAGTGAAACAAAGTGTCCATTGCAGATTAGCCTAGTGATAGAGTAATAAGCTTGAGAGTTAAAGCAATCTGAATTGACTCTCTACTGAGAAAAATAGAAAAAATTTACATTATGTCAATTCAATATAACTGTCATGTTAGGCTTATTATTTGCATTCTCAAATATTGCAATATCTCCAGAGCAACCATACATACAGAACTATTTTATATACCTCATTTTCATTCTGAGTGTTTGAAAAGATCTACATTGATTAGATTGCCAGAATTTTATAATAAATATTTCAAGAACATTGACATTTTTCATTTGTCAAATAATAGCTTTAAAAAAGCAATTTAACAGTTATTGAGCTGTAATAGCAGTCACATGTAAACTTATTTGGCCTTTGTTGTACTATATGTTTACATGTTAATCAACATTGAATTGAACTATTATTTTTTGCTGCTGTACTATTGGAGGCAGACCATGTGCTTTATGCAATGATCTTATATTTGACAAACAGCCAAGAATTAGATGTATTAAATGTAATAATAAGTTTCATGAATCAAGTGTAAAATCTAATGGGACAATGCTGTATAAAAATAAAATATAAATGGAGTCTTATATTTGTGACAAATGTGATCATAATTCAAGTATTGGTAACATAATGGAAGTCGATGAAAACAAAATGGAGGATATTGGGTCAGAGGTAATGATTCACAAGAATTGGAAATTTTTGATGGAAAAAATTTATTGGAAAGTGAAAATAATGACATTTGTAAATTAATAAGCATCAATGGTATATCTAAGGGAGATTTAGAAACTGGAAACAATCAATTTTGATAAAGGAAAAGAAAATCTAACTAAAATGGATACTAATTGTTTATCTTGTAAAGAAACTAGTTTTTTATCGAAATAAGAAAATATTATGATGAAAAATGTCATTAAATATATCACTTAATAATTTGGAGCCAAATCAAAATAATGATTATGGAAGCACAATTGTTGATGGAAATTTTGTTGTTTTAAACAAAGAAAGTCAAGTTGGTGAATTTATTATAGATGCTTCAGACCTCCCCCCCCCCCCATTATTTAAGGTAAATAGGAATTCTAATGAAAAAAAATAAAAATAAACTCTTTCACCTTATTTTCTTTATTAAAAGTGGTCAAAATACTTTTAAAATAATTATAAAATACACCAAATCTTTTAAAAACTTGTTTTTTATTTTTTTGCCACCAAAAATTAAATATATATTAAAATAGATTTCCAATGTTTCGACTATTTCTTCATTTTTTCTATAGTCTTTTTTAAGGAACTAAAAATATATATAAGAAAAAGAAAGAAAAAATTTATAAAAAATTTTTATAAACAAATAAAAACAAAAATCCTGCCACATATACATACTATTTTGAAATCATAGTAAGTAAAGAATATATTTTCCAAAATAGTATATATATGTGGCAGGATTTTTGTTTTTATTTGTTTATAATTTTTTTTTTACTTTTTCTTATATATTTTTAGTTCCTTGAAAAAGACTAGAAAAAATGAAGAAATAGTCGAAACGTTGGAAATCTATTTTAATATATATTTCATTTTTGGTGACAAAAAAATAAACAAGTTTTTAAAAGATTTGGTGTATTTTATAATTATTTTGAATTCTAATGAAAGAATAGATAAATTACAAAAGCAATCAGATATGATTAATGTCAGTGATAGTAAATCTAATTTTAAATTGAATGAACAAAAAAATAAAGTAATTAAAATGGAATTTGATCAATCAGATAAGAAAATAAATGAAATGTCACATGATCATGATTTTAGATCTATCTGCTCTATTGGATTTAATGAATTATTTCGGATTTCTAATCAAGATAAAATTTCTAAAAAATCATATGCCTTTTGTTTGAAAGATTGTGCAGATAAAGAAAAGTTATAAAACTGTATTTTATGGAAAGAATAAACAAAAAATATTTAAAAAGTGAAAATATTTTTATTATAGGTGATCAAGTTAATCATGTATTGAAAGTTGTTAAAACAAGAATGAAATTTAAAAAACATTTTCTGACTAGAATGGATAGTGATACTTCTCCTGAAGATGTGATTTTACTTTTGAAAAATATTTTAAATATAAATTGTGTGTTATAAACTTAACACTAGGTCTAAAAAATATAATTCATTTTATTTATCTATACAAGAATGTGAATCTGATAAAGTTAATGCTAGTGATATTTTGCCTGTTAGTGCTGTGCTATTGCCTTTCTATGAAAATTTAAAATATTTAAATCTTAATGCTGATGTAGTTAATAATATCCAAGATAATACTATATTAATGATGTATCCATATGTATGACTATATACATTAAGACACATTGTTTTTAAATAATTAGAATAGCAAATAGTCCACAACAACTCTATTTCTACAGTTCGCTAATGTTCAATTCCCTCGATATACATTCAGGCTGGCTGCTACAAAAATGGTTCACGATGGGCAAGGTTTACACACACCTTGATTGACCCCAGTCCAGTTTAGCTGCACATGAACTCTTCATAGTAGGCACTGCAACTAGCCTTAAGCTCATTACAGCTTCCATCTCTGCAACAGTCTATCAGATACTTCACTTGAAAACCGCTGGAAACTCAACTCTTTATTCAGCTGCTATCCGAATGGTTTCATCAGGCTATGGTCTCACCCATCTCTGTGGGCTCTTTCAGCTATGCCCATGGACTACATTTCCACTGAGCACTGGACATTTACCAAAGCACTGGCATGAGATCTCTCCTACTGGAATTGAACAGGAATGTCTACTATAGATACACTCAAATACTGCCTTGATGTAGTTGTTACACAGTCTTTTTATAGCTTTCTGATAACTGCAGCAATCAATTACATTGTCCAATAAGGTAAGATCTCTCATCTAGAAATATTTGCAATCAGCAAATATTTCTTGGAATTATCATTTGCCATTACATTAATGCCTTAATTAAATTCCTCAGTTATCAGTGTGCGATCTAAAAACAACCTTTCAAATAAATACTAGTTTTTCTGGAGTGCATAAACTTGTATGCAATTTTTACAAAATACAACACCTTCCCCCACTCCAGAAAAATTCTTGTTGCGATTCCTTGGTGTTTTGTTTTTCTATTCCTAGTTGGAGGAAACATATTTCCTGTTATTTCACTCAGAAATGTTTGATATAAAACTGCTGCTGAACTTCTTCACCAGTTACATGCTCAATGGTGACTGCACAAGCATGGTGGAACTCAGCTTCCAATGGTGACTGCACAATCATTTTATTTCCAAACTTTCACCATTGTTATATCATGTAGACTTGCAGCGAATACTTTAAATATTCACTTCTGTTATTAACATTTTACTAACTGGGATTTCCATTTTCATCGGGTTTCTTTGTCTATGTCTAAGCTTGGTGTAATGCAAAACTTATTCACTACTCACAGGTTCCAAATGCGACTGCACCATTGGTGTATCCATATGTATGACTATATACATTAAGACACATTGTTTTTAAATAATTAGAAATAGCAAATAGTCCGCAACAACTCTATTTCTACAGTTCGCTAATGTTCAATTCCCTCGATGTACCTTCAGGCTGGCTGCTACAAAAACAGTTCACGATGAGAAAGGTTTACACACACCTTGACCCCAGTCCAGTTTAGCTGCACATGAACTCTTCATAGTAAGCACTGTGACTGGCCTTAAGCTCATTACAGCTTCCGTTTTTGCAACAGTCTATCAGATATTTCACTTGAAAACCGCTGGAAACTCAACTCTTTATTCAGCTGCTATCCGGATGGTTTCCTCAGACTACAGTCTCACCCATCTCTATCATAATAAAAGTTGCTTAATTAATAGAGTATAAAATCTATGAGCATATATGTTTTTTATATTTTGTGTATGCTTACGGAAACATTATAATACAGATCAATTGGTATATATTATGTTTTAAGTCATAATTGTATATGAACTTATTATTAATAGTATTATTATGATTATTGTAAAGAAACGTGAAAAGTTATAAGTCAGAATAAAGGCTTATGTACTTGTAGATTTTATTATTTTATTTTGAAATGAAGTATGTAATTTATCAATTGTAAATAGTGTACATAGTTTTTTGTTAAAAGTGATATAATAAAATTTTGTTAAAATTGTTTTATAAAATTTTGTGTAGCATTGATTGTTCACATTACACATACATGATCATCAGATATATTAAACCAAATATATTTGCACAATATGATAGGATTATTTACTTAAGAAATTACAGTGGGTTTTTTTTCATAATATAATTTATTTGATCATTATTATCATTATGGTCATAAATTAATTATGTAATTTATTGCATAGACTTATAATATTATTCATTGTCACCTATAGTCTCAGATTATCAGATTATACCACATATTATATTTAAGATGCCATATGAAAGCTAAAAGATTATATTATATTACTTATTGTTATTATTACTATTATAGTTCCATAACATTAAAAAGTAGATAAGATTTATAATTATACATTGAACATTATTATTGTTATTTGTTATTATTATTAGTTAGGTGTAGCTGAGGGTGATATAAAATCCCTTATCATACGTGACTACAGAAATTTTAAATGATTCGAATTAGTTTAAAGCAGCCCTTGGTCCGCAGTCTAACAGTCCGCGCGCTAGACTAGCAAGAAAGTTTGTAATAACAAAATAATAAGAGTTTAAACTTTTAATTAATATAACCAATTTTTATTTATTTTTTCATCTCATTTTTACCCAATTAAAAAAAAAAGAAAACAGAATGAAAACAAAATCTAATCAATCGTTCATAAATTAATTTGTTTTTCTAGTTATCACAAATGTTTATGGGGAGGAAGGTAGAATTAAATTTTTTATTACTTTTCTAAAACAAAATTAAAAAAAAAACGTTTTTTATTATACAAACTCCTTATATATATATATATATAAAATTTATCTTATATATTTAACATTGTTATTTTGGTTAGTTATAACAATTATGCTCATCTTTAAGAAAATTTATCTATAGACTTCTGCTGGTCTATGAAACTTTATCCTTATTTTTGCTGGTCTGTGGAACCTTATCCTTATTTTTACCGGTCTGCAGGTGTGAAAAGGTTGAAGACCATTGGTTTAAAAAACCTGAGATTAACATAGTCATATTATTTCTAATAAAGAGATTATGATTTATATATCAGTATTATATTTAATTGATTAGTATTTTAAAGTCATAAGAATGCTATAAATTAATTATTATTTAAAATAATAGGGGGATAGTATTCTTATGCCATTGAAGTTGTATCCTGTGGGATATTGGCTCAATGTAATTCTTTACTACTTGTGCTTCACTTCATTGTCTCATGATTTTATTAATATTTTATTTATTTAATTTGTTAAAATCGAACCATTTTATTATTCCTTATTAGTTAGAGCTAGTTAAATAATAGATAGTATCATAGAATATCTTTATTATTGATTAGATGTATTTTAGTTGAGCATAAACATTTATCTGAGCTAGTCCTATTTTATTATTATATTTTGCCAGAAGTGAGGGTATATATATATATATATATATTATTTGATATATATATATATATATATATATATATATATATATATATAATATCAAATAATCTATGTATAATAAAAAAAAAAATCCACTAGAATAAAACTACAAAATTTTAAAAAATGCCTATATAAAATTGAAGATTAATATCCTTTGCTATAGCCAGCTTGCAGCGTATTCCATCATCTATATATTATGCATATATAAATTAAATTATAGTATAAACTACATTTTTAAGAAATAATACACTCATTAATAGCATATTACTTCGAATTTAAACTGCACTTTTTATTTACATTTTGAAGATGAAAAAGTAGGGTGCAGCTTAAATTCAAAATGAATATTTTAACATCTTATTTCTGCTGATCTCCCACTTCCCGGTCGCACCTTTGCTTTATGCTCTAAGCATGTGCAAAGAATTATGATTGTTGATGGCAGTTTATTTGGGAGTTTCCAGTTCATATTTTTCTTTTAGTTCCTATTTAATGTACCGGTCAAAACAGGTTTATCCATATAACATGAGCTGGAACTCACAAAATGTACTTCAAACCCAGTCCAACCCAAGATTTAAATCAGGGACCAGCCTGAATTTGAACCCACTCTCTAAGCCCCAGATCTAACACCTAATGAATAATATAATAGTGATGACACATGAGAATTAATCTTAATCCGGCCAACTAGCAAAGCTGAGCAAAACAATGAGACATCTATTAACTATGACTATATTAAAATATACATAAGCATGACTGCAATATGTGGAAATGGAGGAAAAGGAATTCAAACTACTCAAATAAGTTAGACAATAAAAATATAGTTTAATATACTGACAAATTATTATACATTTATAAATTAATTATATACATTAGTGTGTGCATGAATGAGCAAGCGGTCTACAAAGTGATAGAGGATTACATAGTGTCATTCATGCTATTATTTCTCATATGCTCTTTATTAGCTAAATAATATATTACAAATAAACACACATCTTTGGTGGGTCCAATACTAAGATGCCAATCTATTATTAGAAAGAATTTACATAGAATTGCTATTAACACTTTGGGTTATGGTTCTGAAACTTTGTGACTAACATATGATTTAGGGGAGCGTTCTGAGATTCACTACAGATATGAGATAAATTATTTTCACACCATTATGGTCGTAAAAATAAATAAGATACATTTGAAAACATTTGATTATATTTGAATCTATGACAAAATATTTAATGAAAATTATTTGAATCTATGACAAAATATTTAATGAAAAATTATTTTAACAATAGTAAGACAAATGCTTTATTTTTCCCAAGGCATATACTCTTAAATATAGAAATAAGTTACGATGGTGAGATTGTATGATAAGATTGAAATAACATTAATAATTAATCTAGCTATTAATATTTGGCATTGATATATATTTTGAGCAGAGTGCATTTTAATATTAGAGCATTAAAACTGGGTCATGAAGCAAAAGAAATACTAATACAAATAAGTTTGCGGTGCTGACATAATAGCCTAAAATAACAGGAAAAGTCATGCTTTGGACAAAAATGAAGTGGATAGGCATGCCGTGGTCATCACCGATGTGCAGGCCTTTGATATGAAGAAAGTGGATGTGCATAGCGTGTGCCAAACTTACGGGATCACCACAAGCGGCCTTTTTATACAAAGAAAGTATATATGCATAGCATGTGCCAAACTTACAGGATCACCACCAGAGGCATTTTATACGGAATAAATGTGATTCCGTATAGCTCAACTATCTACAGAATGAGATATGAGAAGAAATCTATGGGTTCGAACTTGTCATAACCCCCAGATTAGAAGACTAGAAGCACATAATATATATATATATATACGAAGATATGCTAAATGTCAGAAACGCAGTATGATACATGTCGCTAACAACATTGAATAAATTTTACTGCTTTAAAATAAATGACCCTTGTTTGAATACTATAATTTAGACAAATAATACGCTATGCAATTATAATATATATATATATATAAAGAAATTTAGATTTCATTTACTAACATATACTTGAAGACTTTATTTAGAAAAAGAAACATTAAGATTTTGATTTCAAATTAATAAAATATATGTTAAGATTTGATTTAGTAAAAGAAACATTAAGATCCCCCCCCCATATCCCTTTTTCTGCTATTTAAAATAAATCAATCCCACCTTCGTTGATTTTACAATAAATGGAATATATAAGTATATTTTAAGAGTAAATAAAAAAACAGCAGTTATATAGAAAATAATTAGTGGGTCACTCTTTCAGAATTTAATAAAAAAAAAACATTTTAAAAGATTTCAAGGCGTTAATTAGTTTGAGTTCTGGATTTTCCCTGAGTAGAAAATCCAGGGTTAAACAAATATATATTTTTATATTAAAACATAAATAAAATGTTGACTCGAAAAACAATCTGGCGAGCATATTAATTAATAATGCATTATATATATATATATTTTAAGAGGACGTTAATAACCTTTTCATGAAGGTTTACTTAAAAATTACAGAAAAGATTTTTATAAATTAAGCTCGCCAGGTTGTGAGATTGGCAAATTAATAATGAAAATAGACATATAAATTCAAGTAATAAATAATTATAAATAATTGACCGCACCAAAGTTAAAAAAAGTTAGAGCATATGAGATAGAATTAAATTTAAAGAAATCATTTGAGAGCAATTTACATATTATATATAGAAATTAACTAAGAGCAAATTACATATTAACAAAACAAAGTTAAATAATATACTAAAAGAATACTTGATAGATGAGTTAGGTTAGATTTAGTTTGCGGTGACGGCTTGAAAAGTTACCTTGCAATTGTAAGAGTCCGATTTAGTAGTGCACGTGCACGGCAATTGAAAATGCAAGTACTTCGGTGGCAGAAAACTTCTATTAGCATTCTAAAGTTCTTTTTCAGACCTTTCTTCATTTCAGGGCAGCAGGATATTACAGTAGCAGCAGATGATGACCCATAGGGCAGATGAAGAGTGATGGATTTACTGCCACATCATTTTTAGTTTCACTGCGATGTTAACAATCATTTTCACTAGAGTAGCTAATCTAATCTATGATTCAAAATTCAGTCATTTTATACTTTTTCTTTTATCAGTTGTTTTTGAAGATGAAACAGTAAGATAACATCCAAAAAAAATTCAAATCTATTTCCAGATTAGAAATAGATTTGACATGTTTTTAACAAAAGTATCTCTAATCTTAATCCCATTTATTTTAAGTAAAACTTTAATTAAAAAATACCTTCCCCAGATTAAAACAAGTGTTTCCAACCCTTAATTATTTTTAGACAATCAACTGTAGCATCTTCCATATTGGATTTTATAAAAATATACAGTTTAATAGAAAAAGTACTTTAAAAAGAAAAAGTTTAAAAAATGACGTATAATAAAATATTTACAAAAAAAAATCAATTTTTTGTTAGTAATTTTGCTCCTATATATATATGAATCGCACCTATAATACTTTAATAAAAAGAGAACTAATAATTAATAATAGAATATTGAAAGCTAAACTATAAATTTAGGCGCGCATTCCAAATATATACATAAAAAAATATATACACGACAAAAAGAAGCGGGATGGGATATAGGGGTTTGAATACGGGTTAGTAGGTGGAAACATGAAGCTCAATCTTAAGCTAAGATTGACTGCTTCATTAAGTAAATAAAAATATTATTTTTCAATATCTATTATAAAATCACTTATATTTTTCCCCAATTTTAGAATCCTACTGTTCAAAGAGAATACTCTAGCATCTTATTTCTGCCAATCTCGCACTCCCCAAACAATTGCATCTTTGCTTTACACTCTATGCATGCACCTAGTATTACGATCATTGATAACAGTTTATTCAGGTGTTTCCCTTTCTACTTTTTATTTAGTTATTTAATTAAATAAAGATTATTATTTTTTCATACCTATTATAAATTCATTTTCATATTTTTTTCCAATTTTAAAATCCTACTACAGCTTAAATTTGAAAGAATATAGTAATAAATTGCGGGGATACATTTACATATATTTTATTGAGTGTGCATTAATTTATTTATTCGCTGAAAAAAAAAAATGACTGTAATCTATTTTTATTTTTTAAACAAAGTAAAATGGTTTTTATCACAATTAAATATATTCTAGGTAATATACTTTTAATAATTTTTTTATCTTATAGAAATGTAATAAACTGTCTCATTATTAACAAGTTAAAATCTAATTGTTTTTATGTCAGTATCAACTTTAAGTATGTTCTACAAACATGTAAAACTTTTAACATTATATTTAGAAAACATTTTATTATGTAAAATATTGATCATCAAATTTAGAAAGGTTAATAAATAAAAAAATAAAAAGTATGCACTTTCAATTTACAATAAATACACTCTGAAATAGAAAAATGGCTGCTAGCATATTGTAAAATTATTTACAGATTATAATTTTTCAGAGTGATCATAGATGGCACTCAGACCAGAAAATGGCTGCTCAAATATTATGAAATGTATTAAATTTATGAATTTTTGGTGTTTTCTTTGTTTGTTTATATATATTTTTTAATAAGCATATAATTAAAGTCATGTATATTGATACAGCATAGTTTATGGTTTCAACTGTTTATTAAATACAAAATTTATAAAATTGGTAAATTTTGCATACCACTTATATACATTGTATCGTAATTGCAAGGAAATCAAGTCATATAGCATGTGACTTAATTTAATAAGCTTGTATTATAAATGTTATATAATGAGTGTATATATATCTCTTAATAAGCTTTTTAGAATATCCATATTCTGAAAAGCATAATAAGAACTATTGGCACACTCATTATATAACATTGTACTGTGAACTATTTTTAGCTATTTCTTCATTTCACAATCATGTGATAGCTTTCTCTTATTATTATATTATTTTATATTATTATATTTTAACATTAATTATTTTTATAGTTGTTTTAAAAGTAGAAATGATCACCCTGTGATGTATAACATTACACATTGTGAAACTAAATTCATTGCACTAGAGCAGGGGTGGGCAATTGTTTTGGCTTGGGAGCCACATCGGGGGCCACTTTGTGGAAGTGAAGGGCCACACCTTTTTTTCATGATATAATAAACACACTGCTTTATTCTCTGTATTACCAAAGAAATATTTGTTTCCCATTCCTCATTAAACACATGACATTCATCACTGATTTTACATTTTTTCAGAGGGTTCATGGTTTCACTAAAGTTGGAAATGTATGTATTTGCTAATGCAAAGACAAATTGAAATTAACCAGATCAACAGGAAAAGCACTGCACATCGTATCTACACTGCGCGTGTGTATTGATATGGCCATCCTAGTGGAAAATATGAGATGAATCTTCAATCGCATATAGGAAAGAAATCTCATTCCAAGGCAGATTTTTCTGATTGTCTTGGCAGGCCACATAAAAACTCTTAGTGGGCCATATGTGGCCCTCAGGCTTCGGGACACTATTTGCCCACCCCTGCACTAGAGTTCTTATTATAAAAATAAATTTAAAAAATCTAAGTTTTTGTAAAATAATTTTATAATCTAAAAACAATTTTTATTAACATTCAAAAAAGATAAAGATTCAAATCAATGAGTGAAAAAACAAAAAATAATTGTTTATTAGCAATTTTCTTCCATTATTGTTCATTTATGCCATCTAGTATAAACTTTAATAATCAACATTGTAGTATATCCTGATCCAGTGCTTTTCTATCCAAATATCCTCAGACCAGTTTCTAGCCATATAAACTGAAACCTAATCAAGAGATATTTGAATAGATCAGCACTATATAAGGATTTATTTAGCACTGCTATGTGGCATATATTGATTACTAAAACTTACACTAGATGGCATAAAATAGGATATGAAAAAAATTGCTAATTGATTGTTATTTATATTTATATTAAAATGTGTAAGCAAAGTTTATGTAATGTTTTGTAGGTTACGTGATGTCTTATTAGTTTAAAAAAAAGGTTCCATGTTCATTCTGGAAATACATGTTTGACCCATGTTTAATCTTTGTTGTGACTTACCCAGAGCTGAACTTTCATTTTGCAATTGTTTATTCTTTGTATAAACCTAGCGGATTTGTTTTTTATATAAATTATTTTCATCCAAAACATTCATAATAAGAAAAAAATGAAGACATAAATGACTTATTTAAATTTGAAAAATATTTTTCCATTTACAAACTTAGTTCCAAACATTAAAAGTCTATAGAAAGGAAAATAAATTCAGAAATCTCATCTAAATTAGCAGCTTTCTATAGTACATTGCTATAGTATAAAAAATAATACTTTTTATTTATCTATAACATACTATATTTTATATAAAAATTGAATGAGCCATAAATACATATAGCTAATTGGTTGTCATATGTAAATTGCATCATTTCAGCCAATGCTTAAAATTAACCAATAGAATATCAGCAACCTGTTGTCAAGGCAACATTTAGTTAAATTTCCATTTGTTATTTAAGTGTTTCTGATATTCTATTGGCTAATTTTAAACATTGGCTGGGATAATATAAAAATAGAATAGTAAAATTATATGGTGCATGTAACATATGTTAAGAAATTAGGGCATTATTGTTTAACATTTGATCATTCTTATCTTGTAAGAGATATAATAGTCTTTTTAATAATGAGCTCACTATAAAAACTTCTATAGCTTTCATTTAGAAGAACAGAGAAGAAGAGATCACATACCAGGCATGTCAATTTCCAGGTAGTGAAGGTTTGATTATTTTTTCCATCTTTGTTCTACTCTTTAGTTAAGGAGAGATAGATATCTATATATTAATCAATATTAAATGGTTATTTGGGTTACCTATGACAATTATCTGAAAGAAACTGTTTAAGCTTCATGGAAAATAATTTTACTTTTCCTTGATTAGAATCTCAAATCAGAAATATGGTAGATAAGTATGCTATCTCTATTCCATAAGGCTTTTATAAATTCTATAAGTACACACACACACACACACACACACACATATAAATATATGTAGTGTGTGTGTGTGTATGTGTTTAACATATGTAGGGTTTGCTATTACACAAGAATAGGAGCATCAGTAATTTTGAAACCCACTGGGTTTTAAATTTAATAAAGATCTTATATTTAATGGTTTTATAGATGCATATTACTTTGTGTCATGGTTTTACATTTTTAGCAACTGCAATATTCCCTCTTACTTTTTAATGTAAGCTTACAGACATTGGCAGTAAAAAATATGCTAATGTCTTCTAAGTTGCATTTCCTCCCAACTCAGTCTAATAATTAAAAGACTATTTTTGGGTATAATGTTAAGAGCATTACTCTTTATTACTGTCAATTGACAATAATGGTTCAAACATCATCATTCTGTAAATTTAGAAATAAAAAAAGGTGAAAGGGATTGCCTTTCTTTATTAATCAGTTCAAATTAACAATATTTATCATCAAGCCAGAAAAAAATTTTACTCCCTGCTTCTCAATATTATAAATTGTTCCAAAAATCATCATCAAAAAATTAACATTAGAATTAGCATGCATCTCTATTTAATATGTTTTTTTTTCCAAATGCCTTAGATTTATTACTACCACTAATAATACACTATCTTATGTTATACTGTTCTAGCTTTACAATATATCTTTTTTATAAACAACCAGCTATTTTTTAATATTGCCACAAATCATCTTAATTATTGGACTCAAATCTTTTGACTAAATCAACAAAGGCAATATATAAATCACACCTATATCCACGTTTATTTCACACACTTATTTGGAATTTAAAACCATATCTATAACAGTTTTCAATTTTCTAAAACCTACTGAGTTATTCATAATCATATTATGTTAGGAAATAGCCTACTTGTTACACATCATTGAAAGCACTTTTGCAATAATCAGTTTTCATGACATTCCATGATAATTATTACTGAGTAACTTGTGACTACTTGCAACATATTGAAAAGACTTTTGTCGTAATATTACGGAGTCATTCATAATCACGTTATAATGGGAAATAGCTTATTTGCAACACACCATTGAAAGCACTTTTGCAGTAATCAATTTTTATGACTTTCCATGATAACTATTGCAGTCTTTTTATTCTATTTTTTATATATTATAATTTTAAAAACAGTATTAATAATCACATGATCTATTGTTTGAGTTAATAAAAAATTTGAGTGCCAACTGATTGATAATCGATGAACTTGGACTCCAATATTACATCTCTGTTCAAACTATACACAGCATGAATAGAAATTATATAAGCAAATTTAAGATTAGGTGACACAACTTCATATATCCGCATCTCAAAAATTTTCAATAGTTTTTTTTTTAAATAAACATACCACTACCTTATTTTAAATCTATAAGGACCTCACCAAATATGCAACACTTCCTTATGAGAAGGATATCATCAATAGCAGTAGTCAGTGAAATTTTGTACTATTGCTCAAAAAATTACCCATTTAATATCTCAATTTGGAATCTCAAAACATACAATGCTTTATTTGCTTAGAGTTTGATAAATCTATGTTTTTCATTAGTTAAAAATATATTTTTAATATAAATACAAAAATTTACTATTATTAATTTTATTTTACATACAATACTGAAATTATATATCTTTTTTTTTTCTTTTCTGGATTATTGTAATATTTAAATAAATGTTATAAACATTCATACAGAAAACGTGGTCTTTATCATTTAAACTTTGATTTTATTATTGAACCACTAAACATCACATAATCACCATTTTTTATGCTTTCACAAATTGTTTACACAGAGGCAAAACTTTCCATACAATAGATGCAGTACTCTCAGATCCAAGGCCCTTCACTGATGAAAGCCACAAGTTAGAAACTAGTCTGGGGATATTGGACGAGTAATAGGGATTTTATGCACAAACCTTCCTGCATCCATTAATTACTCTGGCTTGCACTGAGTAGTGCTACTGTATGGAAAGTTTTGCCTCTGTGTGATTTTATTATTGCTTAGCATGTTTTCAATATGTAAAATATATTCATAGTCATAAATTTTAATAACTATATATTCATTCATATATATATATATACTCAATATACATATAAAATTGAAACAGACGTAAGCACCTTCTCACCTTTCATGAGTTATGCATAAAATAATCATCCACCAATAAATGAATGCTTTAGCTCTGATGATATTTAGGCATACATTTATCGATGTGCTATAACCCAAAGTATTAACTCTGTATATTAACCTGGTTTAAATATGGCATAAACATCTGAAATCACTATTAATTAATCACAGGATAAAGATAGAACCTAGGCTTAACAATGTTTAAGTATCAAATGAAACATCAGTTTTAGTAAATGTAATTAATATAAATAATCATAGGTAAATGTTATCTGAAATTGAAACATAAGTAACTGCAACCTCCGGAACTATGTATAAAAATCAATAATCACCTGTACTTAAATCAGGCTAATACATATATCATGATAACAAGTCAATAAATTTCTGCTTAATACTCTCAGAGCTAAAGAAATAGTGGCATTATTCTATTCTTTTCATTTAATGACAGGTGATTATTAGGGTTAGGGTTATACATAGCTCATGAGGGGGGAAGGGTCCACTTCAATTTCATGTACATTAAGCTATGATAATTTTTACTACAATAATAAATAATATATTCAAGACATATGTAAAACACACTATCATAATCTTATCAATAAATCCAATCTCAAAGCAATGTTATAAAGTAATAAGTCATAGATATTACTTCCTATCTTTATCTATCAAGTACTAACCAATGACAGTTAATGGACACGACAAATATTTAAAATAATAAATTATTATAAAAATTGGAAGACTTTAGAAAGACTTATATAATGAGTTTATCTTAAATAATGATTTATCAATTAAAATGAAAAGCCAGCGTTCTGCCATAAATCGTAGCAATAATAAATTCATAATTACATAAATGTACACAAATGACGGTTTTATATAAAAATAGAAAATAAGTAGTACATTTAAATTTTTAACCAAACAGAAGAATTAAAACTCAATAGTTTCCTCCGAATCTAAAATCAGATTTTTCAAAAAATAATGTAGGCTTAAAGGCCGGACATTCAAATTTCCGGGTGACGTTGAAAAACAATATTTAAAACTATTTGATAATTCTAGCAGATATTCCAAATTTATCAGCATATTGATAATAATAATAATATTTTTAAAAATAGATTGATGTTTAGAGGAAAATATTTCTTTTGTAATTAGATTTTTTTTCTTTAAAACCAGTAATATCGCGAAGATACAACGGTATTATATCGCTTAGTTTACATATATATATATTCTGAACAATAATAAAGACATATAAGAGATTGTGGTCTGTGCTAACTGATGAGTGCTGATTCAGCACCAAATGTTCCTCTTGGGGTCATAGATCTTTTTCACATGTCCTTGGTCATATGTTTATGATTACATAACCTCCACAAGGTGTTAAAAGCGGATAGTAACCAGTCCTTATCTTGCGAGAGAGTGGTATAGTGAAAATTATACTACAGAAATATTATTTATTATTGGATAATCTCTAGTCTAACGAATGACTAATAAAAATTAATAGAGATAAGAATGTTTTACAACCTTTAAACAAATTACTATACAGTAAGTATAAAAACAAAATAAATTCTGTCTCCACACAGTACATAGCAATACATATATTAGTGCATTTAACTAATTATTCTTTAAATTATTAATAGCTGAGCGTGATTTCGTGCAGTACACCAACTACTGAAAAAAAATTTTAAACCATATTCATGTGGTGTGACGGACAAATTGGTTTAGGATTGCTTGAAATTTATTATGTAAATAGTATTGTAAAATTAAAGGGATTCATAAATAAGTATAGTATTGTATGACTAAATAATATTAAAAGTGTATAACTAAATAATATTGGAATTATTTAATGTAAGATGTCATGTAGAAAATAACCATATATGGTTTGAAGGTTTAAGTAAAATTTATTTCCAAAATGCCTCGACTTACAAGATGAAATTGGGGATAAATCAAAACCCATAGGGACTAGTGAAGGGCTCAGTTAGCAGACCATATAAGGAGAGGTATTTATGGAATGAGAGATGTTTTGTTTGAACTCCAGAAGTCGGGTATATAAGTGGGATATAGAGGAAAAATCAGGATAGTTAAAAATTAAAGACTACAGTGGCTCTAACGGGCAGACCTATGATATCCAACTTTAAAGGAGTGGATGTATGTAAGTTATGTATGTAATCTAATTTTACTGGAAATTAAACTAATATTTTAACTCACGCAATCTGTCTAAATTTCTCATTTATTTGACGCGTACATGTCAATTCAGTTACATGCTAGTAAATTTTATTTAAAACATTAGAATTAACAATGATTCAATACTCTTTTTTAATTACTTTTTCCTGTTATTTATTTCCTCTCATTTTTGTCACCAAAATCAAGTTTACCTACAGCACTTTTGTCAATCGTTTACAAATTCTAGTATTAGTCTCCCATGACAATTTTAAAATGTTTGTTCTGATCAAAAGTATTTTGTACATTACTATTCTACTTCGTTTTCACAATGAGAACTTGTTGGGGCAGAATCTTGAATATCTATATTTGGTATCTTCCATTAATTTAAATAACTAATCAAGTTCATTTTATCTTATATATCATTTGCACATTTCTATAAAAAAAAATCTACCTTTTCATCTTAATTTAATTGGTGCATAAACTTATCTGTATTTGGTATCTTCCATTAATTTAAATAACTAATTATGTCATTCTACCTTAATTAAGGTATTATTTGCACATTCCTATAAAAATCTAACTTTTCATCATAATTAGATCCTGTTGGGCATAAACTTGACGTAAGTGTATGGGGCATTTTCCATTAATTTAAGTAACTAATCTTGCCATTCTATCTGATAGACCAGACAATCTCCACAAATGTAATATCTTCCATTTTTTATTTGCAATGAACTCTACTTCATTTGTACTTCCAATATTTGTGTCTTACCGTTCTTTAAGTCAAGTCTCACTTTTTCTTCTAACTTTACAAAATCCTTCCAGTTTGTGCAACCTTTTTTCACTTGAAAATAATCTTCAGTTGTAGACACCTAAACAAAAAGTCGTCATCGAATGACAGTCTGTGTCTTCAATCAGAGAATTTTTAATATCGTTTGCTTTCGGTCGTCAACCCCAATTTCCGGATCAAGATAATTATATATATATAAATGTAATTTATTTTATCCAAACACTCACTTATATATACTTCATATAAGCGCACATTATATTCAATCAGATACGCACACATTATATATATATTGTGTAAACTTTATCGTTGAATTATTAATATAAATTATACTGTACCTTCTATCAGTAAGGAACAAACACTTCCGACAACTAAAATTAAAAGTAGCTTAATACAATGATGGAATTTTCTTAAAAGATACTACTGTAATCACTTTCCGCAATTAAAAAAAAATTAATTCCTCGTATAGAAGTCTAAGTTATTTTCCAGAATGCCGGGTTTTTTTTTTTGTTTAGATAGTACAGTCACATGTTATAAAACCATTTTAATTCTTTAAGATAATGACTAATTGACTGTAACAAGTGATCTAAATTTGATGGGCAACATGTTTTACCACTTGTTAAAAAATTAACTTCAAGGAATAATTAATTCATGAACTTTAAATACTTTAAAATTAGACTGATTTTTCAATCTATTTTAACTCTGCTAATATAAAGACATAATTTGAAAATCACAGGCGTTTATAAACCAATAAGTTTAATGTTTATTAAATAAAAAAATAAATAGAATAAAATAGTCTGGATAGTTCAACGAGATAAAATTCTGGGTCATTGTTATTGAATGATTGATTGCCTTGAATAACTAGATATTTATTTAACAAACAACTGTCATAGTAGCCAAGCGGTTTGCACAACTGCCTTCCAACCAGCAGGCCCGGGTCCGCTTCCCGGTCAACGCTTTGACGTATAAAAACAACTGTCATAGTAGAACCAGATCTCATCATTTTTAGTTATTATCAATCCACTAGTTATTACAATTATAATCCACTTCCTTTATTCTTTATCTTCTCTTTTCTACAATTACTCCATGCAGACATCCTCATCTCATTTATCCATTTTACACTTGGTCTTTTACAATCTTTTACATTAAATATGAGTTGGCTATGGAAAAAAAAGAAGCTTGCTTAGAATTTTTCGTATTTGGAACACCGGTTATGAATATGGGAGAAACAGAATCTATGTAGAAAAACATCTTTATATAGCCCATTTTAACGCAAAAGTTTGCAAGTTCTGGAGAATAGTGTGAAAGATTTTTCAGCATCTCAGGTTTGATTGTAAGATTAAAACGCACCTGTAATATGGAGGTGCTTATTATGTTAGGGATATAGGAGTGACCAAAGATAAACTATTAGTAATGATTGAGTTATGACTTAGCTATATTACTTAGTTCCTCTAAATAACTGAAGTTTATACTACATATTTGGAGTAGTAGTAGTATAGTGGATCTCAAGGTCCATGAATTATGGCCCAGCTCTGTGACTTTGGCTTAGACAATTTATAAAGTGCCTCAGCAATTCAATGGCTTACATGGGCCTTAAATTCTGGAATCTACAAATTTTATTACTGCATATCTGTGCAATCATATAAAACATTTATTTTTGTACTTTGAAATTAATATTTACTATTAGTGATTTATTTTTCTGTTAAAAATAATTATGAAATTAAATAAATATACAGACACATGGTATATAATTCCATGCGATTTTTGAATGAAGTACTCCACATGTAAGTCTGAAAGTTATTTTGACTATAATAGCACCCGCAATGAAATCTTCAAGAAAAAAAAATTGATTTACCACAGTGGATATTAGCTTGAGGTTTATAGATCACTGGAGAATATTTTCACTGAGAGTTTGCATATGCTTAAAAAAATATTATATCTTTTTACATCTAAAATCGAAAAAAAAAAAAAATGAATGAAAAAAAATTCTATAATCTTTAATTTTTATTTGCTTATGTATGACTTCTATTAAATACAAACAAAAACAAAAAGCAGCTTCAGTTGCAGAAAATATATTCGATATTTTAGAATTTAAGTCTTTAGTTAAATATTGATGTCCTTCTTATAAAAACTCCCAAAATGACTCCAAACATATGTTTAATTTATATTTAAAGTAATGTACCTTTACATTATTAAACACTTAATGGTGGTGATTTAAAAACAAATCAAAAAAAGTATCATTATATTAATATGATAAAAAAGAGGGTCAGATCATTAAAAAGATTGACAAGGACTTATCTATATTACTTCTTTCTAGTATGCTTTGAAATTTTCTACTGAAGTATGTAACAATAAATAATCTTATGAGAATATAGTTATATATATAATATATAGAGCTCACAAAATAAGCTCTTAACAAGCTTTGCAGAATATCCCCAATCCCAAATCGGTTTCTGCTACTGACATCGTCAGTAAAAAAAATAGTTTAAATGCAGTTGTAGCAAAACTTCCTCAGAGCTAATATAAGATTATATTTTAAACAATATTAAATTATGAGATTTTTCAATGATGTTTAGTGTCAGAAACCAATGCTGATGTTGATCATGCATTATCATTGGTCTGTAGCATCTGTTAATGATTTATCTTTCAGGCAAAAGCTTAGCATTATGATAATCATACCTATGTGTATGTGGTTGCAAAAATGTATTTTCTATTAACTAAATTCCTCTTTGAGACCTTAAGAAAACCAGAGTTAAATCATAATGCCCACTCTACATGTTCTTATCATAATAATTGTTATTATGATGTGATCATTTATATGGTTTGAATATGATGGTCTGCTCAATGTGATGAGTTTTACCTTTGAGTTTAATATTAAAAAATGTCATGGATTTTCTTTTCAGTTGCCTTATAGTTTTTAACTGAAATAGGAATTATGTTTTTTTTTTTAAGATAGAATAAATATGTGTATAAATTTTTTTATTCTCCAGATAATTAGTAATTATGACAGACAAAACTCAATTATGGTTTTCTTTCAAGGAAGCTGTAGAGTCACCAGCCAAAAGAATAATTGGCAATTGTAAATGGAGTGCTGTGAATCCTTATATTTTGAACCCAGGCTGGTGTTCAATGACAACATTTTATTTAGGTACCTACAGGTGCAGAGCACTTTCAAATAAAAAAAAGATTCCATGAATTGGAAGAACTATTTAATATTAAATGTATAATGTTGAACTTTGTGAAGTTAGCATAAAATGATGAAGAGGCAATTGATTTAATTAGAGAGCATGTACTTTATTACAAAGACAAGTGTATTGAAGCACAAATGTAATGGGGTTCATCATAAATAAAAAGTGGGAACAATATTGCAGAAAATGATAGTATATCAGACAGAATATCATGATTTATTATTTAAATTGATAGAAGATAACAAATGGAGATAATTCCATGTTATTACCCTAACAAGTTTTCATTGTTATGAAGAAGTAGAAAAAAATTTTATACTATTATACAAAATGCATTTGATTACACCAAATATTTTCAAATTTGTAATGGAATATTTTAATACTACCATTGGTAATTGATTGAAAAATGAAGGTGTATAGATAAATTTGATTATGGTGATAGAAATAAGAGAGAATGCAGATTTCTGGAGTTTGCAGAAAAAGAAATGGTTATATTATGAATTCTTTGTGTGAGAAAAATGCTGAATAGAAATGGGCAGAGAAGCTTCCAAATCAGGCAAAAGGAAAATGATGTTTTGACTAATGGAAATATATATTTCAAGATTGCAATTATCTTTAGATTCAATGTGGGAAGTCTTCATTGATTAGTAAAAATGTAAGATAAAATCTTTCCACTTCTTGTTTTTTTATGCATTGATTTATATGTGTCTGCTTGATATCATTTATACATTTTCATTAATAACTTTTTACAACGCAATCTAATAAAAATGTTATTTCTTTATTTTTTACTTTGAGTTAAGGGAGGTCTGATAAAAACTGGTCAGTTGTAACTATAAGAAAACATTGAGAACAATGTTCCTTCTATCTATTTATTTTTACATTTAAACACATAACGTTTAAATCCAGATGACTAATTTTGATAAAAAGGATTAGTAAATAGAATTGATGTGTACTTGCAGTGGGGGCCAGAATATTTCTAAGGGGACTTCTGTTTAATAGTGTGTATGTGACCTGTAACCAAAACAACTAAAAATATATTCCAATATTATATTTCAACATAGCACTAACTGAGAACTGCTTTTCTGGCTGTTGCCATGGCAGGATGTTCGATCCAACTGGGATGCAGCTGGAGTGCAATGAAACTTTTTATTATTATTGTAATTTTTTAAAAAATCATTAAACATTTAGCAATTCAATATAATTCTTCATCGAGTCAATCTAAAAATAAGAAAAACCAATTTAATTAAACATGAACGACTCTCCCAGTCAGTTGAAACTGAAATGTCATCGTCATCAAAAATTATAATTATTAAACTTGGGAATGATTTTAGATAATACTACCGGTAAAAAAATGGAGAGAATGGAAAATAGACTATTTAAAGTAACATTTAAATCAAAAAGTTTCTACTGAATCAGTTCTTGCATCTGAAATAAAAACAATGGAAAAATTTTGATAACTGAAAACCTGGAAGATCATAATCTCAGAATAGAAAACAGTGAGTGCAAGAAAACAGGCAAAAATATGATTAAAATTTTAATAGACAATGTTATTCTAACAAATTTCATCAATACATCAATGCTTTTTGTGCCATACATGGCCATGTAGAAAAATATGATAATATTCCTGAATCATGCTGAAGCAAGAATTATTCCTTCAAATTTATAGAATGTATTAAGTTTACTCATGCATAAGAAGATTATTGATGAAGTCCAGATGTCTTTATTTCATTGTTTGATAGTTGATACAAATACAGATATTTTGGTAGAAAAAAATTAATAGTATATATAAAATACAGATCAGGATTTGAATCCAACTACTGAACAAAATTTGTTGGCATTATTAAACTTATTATGTAATAGTCATTCTATTATAATAAGAGTATAAACGTTTTATAGAGAGAATAATCTTGATTTACAAAAAAATGCTTTGGTAATGTTAGGAAAACAAATCGTCTACGATATAATATTTCACATTTAGTTTAACAGCACTGTGTCGTTCATGGGGAAGATTTTGGAATGATGATGCATGGAAACATTTCATTTGTTGAGGATATTGAAACTCTTTCACAAATAACATATACAATGTTTAGTAGATCATCTATAAGTACTGAAAACTTAAGAAATTGGCATATGATTCAGACCTCTCATTGAAGTAAGATTGGTATGTAGACATTAAATATTTTGGTAAGAAAGTATGGCAGTTTAATATTTTACTTCAAAGAACAAGTTAAAGAATTCGATGATCCAATAAATAAACATCGTTTTAAAAAGCTCAGAAAACCACAATATCAAATATTTATGGAATTATCAGCATTAACCAAAACTTTGCAAAGGATTAATTTATCGTCAATGGAGGCACTCCAATTTGTAATGGCAAAAATTAATAAACTAAGAATGCAATATCTGGATAACATTGTCTTTTGGAGTTCAAGATAGTGTGGGAAATGGGGAAAATTTAGAATGTAGACTTACATTATCAACAAAAACTATGGTAAAAATATTTCATTATATTGGTAAGATTTTTCTTTTATATTTAAACATAAGGCCTTAAAATCAACATTAATAAAAATTTCTGTATATTCATAATTACATTTAAATTTAATTTTTAAATTGCACTTGTAAGCTGACACTCCCAAGATAGGCTATGAATATGGAGACCTAAGCTCCCCAAAAGTGCTAAGCCTCCTAATTCTTTTCTAATAATACTAAGCTTCACTTTTTTGCGTAAAGCATAGTTTAAAATTTGCCACTCGAAGGGGAAGTAAAAACAAGAATTTTATTAAAATTTAATGTTTTTCAATTTCAATATTTTGTATTTTATTTATTTTACAATTATATGATACTTGCTAATATATTGTAATGGATGTTTAAGACACCATTACAAAAATTATAGTTTTATAGAGGTGAAGAAAATAAAATAAATTTTTATATAAGGTTTCGTTTGTAAAACTTGATTAAAAGTTTTTTTTAAATGCTTGTACAAATATATATGTATGTGTGTGGGAATTATATTTTAATACCACAGTTATATTTGGTTTTTAATTTTAATTTTGAAAAAAAAAGAGAAAACTAAGATTTTTTTTTTTTGTTAAATTTATGTAAAAGTAAAGTGTACAAATAGATTGCTTTTCAGATTTGGGGATTTAGATTGATAAGGCTAATTAAAAAGAAAGAAAACAAAAAGAAAAGAATTTTTCATTAGTTAATTCCTAGATCTGTAAAGGGCAATTTATTTTGTTAATTAGATAACTATTGTTATCTAGATCGAGAATTTTTAAATTTTAATTAAAAAGAAAAAGTTTGGTAATTGGTTTAAGAGATATGATTCAGATATAACAGGCTGAATCAGGCCATTGGATTATCTTGGACTAGCTTTCAATACTTGCATCAGATAGTATACTTGCACCAGCGCAAAGAGACAGACACCAATTCTGACAGGAGAATTGCACGATTCCTGCCAAAATACTTGGAAAGAACGATTCCTGCATATTCTGAAAGCTGATCCAGTAATTATTCTACCTAGAATGAACATTAAACCTACAGAAAGAATATTTTCTTTACCATGATGTGCTAAGCTTCTCGCCAGGACAGGTGCAGATGTCCTGTGTCTCCATTAACTGCCTACAATGCCATAAGAACCGGCTCCAAAGAAACCACTAACCAACTCGCTCAAGCCTACCGTCAGTGAATCCAGAGCAACGGACTAACCTAAGAAGTCTAGTGCACTAGCATTGAAATAAATTATTAAAGTACCTTACATTTTTGCAATTTAAATAATGTTGTCTTAGATTTGTACCCTTTTGTTTTTAAATATAAATGTTTTTCAAGTTGTATCTTATGTAATTCGATTTCTGTGTGCTTGATATATATATATTTTTTTTAACGAGTGCTAGTTTCAAACCTATTACTGTCCATCCTATTTAAGTCTTAGTACGTAAGATAGTAGTTTATTTATAATCTCACATCCCTTTTATTTTGGAAAGCTGTCTGGATATTACAGACTATTTTAATTGACTTCTGGCTCGTGACCCATTTTATTATTAGTTCTACTTATGTCGTGAAACTTTATTTATAATAGACTATTAAGAAATATAATAGTTCTTAGTTTTATTTCTTCAAGCTTCCAATTTGTTTATTAGGGGCACGTGCGATCGTTTTAACCCTCTCAATAAGTAGATCGTCAGCTCCTAGCCTGTCTCACTCAGGGGGAGGTCAATCGATTGAAAGTAATAATTTTCAACACTCTTTTATTATTATTAATGTTTTGGAAGCTACTTTCTTATTTCTTAGACTATTAAGAAATATAATAGTTTTTAGTTTTATTTCTTCAAGCTTCCACTTCATTTATTAGGGGCACGTACAATCATTTTAACCCTCTCAATAGGTAGATTGTGAGCTCCTAGCCTGTCTCACTCAGAGGGAGGTCAATCGATTGAAAGTAATAACTTTCAACACTCTTTTATTATTATTATTATTATTAATGTTTTGGAAGCTACCTTCGTATTTCTTCTGTTTCGACATAAATCTCTTTTCCTAACTATGGGTTATAAGCAGGAAGCTAACCTCCCTTATCTGGCGTGAGATCACTGTATACTTACTAATACTTCTGCTACTGCCAGTATTTTACACTCTTTCACGCACAGGAAATCGCTCTCAAAGCCATATAAATATTTTAGTTCAATTTTGACCAATGTACGTGTAATACATATTTTAAGTGTGCTTTAACAATTATTATTTAGATTTATGTTTATTTAATCATACTTTTAATAAAATTATTTTATTCATTTACTTAGTTGATTTTGTTTTCTGTTGCTACCTTTCCAACTCACTGAACAAAACATAGATCTCATTTGCTTGATTGAGCTAGTCCGGCGCATTCGATTCGCATATCTTGTTACCCCTTAAAAATAAATGTCTAGTTCCAAATTTCGGACTAGTGGCGCCCTGGCGGTCAGTTTATGTGAGTCTAAAGCTTTTGTCTGGTATATAGGATAGTAATTTTTGGCGCAACCAAATGTGGGAGCCGATATTAAAACTTTACGTGAGATGTTTTGTTCGGGTGGTTGGGAAAAATAAACAGAAACGGTAGGCAAAAATAGGTGAAATAAAGTTAGTGGTAGAATAGAAGTTGATGGAAAGATGCAGGTAGTTTTGGATCTGTCCATATTTAATGTTTTGATATTCAAAAAGAGTTTATTAATTAGTTCGACGCTCGTAAAGTTTTTTAAAAAAGTAAAGAGTTTAAGTTTGCTTTGTAAAAATAAAATAAAGTTAGCTGTTGAAGATTAAATAAATAAAATAAAAAAACGTTAATAAACAGATTTAAAAGAAAAGTTCAGTTGGTAATTTGGAATAAAAAAAAATAGATTTAACGGAGCTAAGTTTATTTTGAAAATGGAAGCTAAAGAAGAAAGCGTCAACAAACAATACTGGAGGAGCTGAGAGCAGAAATGAAAGGAATGAGACAGGAAATATTGAAGACAGTTGACAAAAATCAGGCAGCTATAGACGCCATAGAGAAAGATTCGAATAAGGAGGTTCAGGAAGTTGAAATAGTAAAGGAAGAGGCAAAAGACATGAAAGATGAATTAGAACAGGATAGCGTTAGAACAGGCAAGGTAGAAATAGAGATAGAAGTTGGTAGAGATTGGATGCAGATAGGTGGTGAGATAGAAAATGCAGATCAAAAGACAGAGAATAACGTAAAAGAGTTTCTGCAAATAAGTAAAAATAAATTGGTTAAAATATCTAGTGTTTGTGAATATGAATTTGAAAAGAAGAGAGTTAAGAAAAAAGTTAAGGAGTATGATTTTAAGGCAGAGATAAAAGCTATCTATAGAGCAATTTTATTTGAAAAGACTATAGAAGAGGGATTCGTTCCATTTCTTATTAACGAGGTGGGCTGTACTAAAGTGGGACACATTGAACAGATATATTTTGCTCGGCTAAAGGGTCGTAAGATATACAAGCTACAAGATAAAACAGAACGAGAAAGAGACAAGGCAATAAATTATAAGCGAAGGACAGACAAAAGGGGGAAAGGAACGTACATTAGAGAGTCAGTAAGAATAAAGAAAGAACTGCCTGACCGAGCGTAAGTGATATTGATCGGAGATATTGCTATAAAAAAAAAAAAACTCAATGGATTTGTAATTGGACTACGAGTTGAGAATAGAAATTTATTTCGACATAGGTGAATTTTGTAAATAATATATAATTACAACTATATATGTGTGTGATAAACAATATTACATTTTGATATTTTGAATTATGTTCATTTTTATTTAATAAAATGTATAGTGGCTATCGTAATTGTATTACTTAGTTGTAAATAGTTATTTTAATAGATCGCCAGTATATTCCTGAAAATTTATGTTACTTGCAAATGATTTAAAATAGTATTCATTAGGGTAGTCGGACAATTTGATTTTTTTTAAAGTGAGAACAAACTTAGAGAAAACTGGTTAGTGGTAGGCAGAGCTAAGTCAGCTAAGTTTTCTTTTTTTTTTTTTTTGTGATGACAGAGAGGCAGTTGTAATGGATGTTTAAGACACCATTACAAAAATTATAGTTTTATAGAGGTGAAGAAAATAAAATAAATTTTTTATATAAGGTTTCGTTTGTAAAACTTGATTAAAAGTTTTTTTTAAATGCTTGTACAAATATATATGTATGTGTGTGGGAATTATATTTTAATACCACAGTTATATTTGGTTTTTAATTTTAATTTTGAAAAAAAAAAGAGAAAACTAAGATTTTTTTTTTTTTGTTAAATTTATGTAAAAGTAAAGTGTACAAATAGATTGCTTTTCAGATTTGGGGATTTAGATTGATAAGGCTAATTAAAAAGAAAGAAAACAAAAAGAAAAGAATTTTTCATTAGTTAATTCATCTGTAAAGGGCAATTTATTTTGTTAATTAGATAACTATTGTTATCTAGATCGAGAATTTTTAAATTTTAATTAAAAAGAAAAAGTTTGGTAATTGGTTTAAGAGATATGATTCAGATATAACAGGCTGAATCAGGCCATTGGATTATCTTGGACTAGCTTTCAATACTTGCATCAGCTAGTATACTTGCACCAGCGCAAAGAGACAGACACCAATTCTGACAGGAGAATTGCATGATTCCTGCCAAAATACTTGGAATGATTCCTGCATATTCTGAAAGCTGATCCAGTAATTATTCTACCTAGAATGAACATTAAACCTACAGCAAGAATATTTTCTTTACCATGATGTGCTAAGCTTCTCACCAGGACAGGTTTGGACATCCTGTATCTCCATTAACTGCCTACAATGCCATAAGAACCAGTTCCAAAGAAACCACTAACCAACTCGCCCAAGCCTACCATCAGTGAATCCAGAGCAACGGACTAACCTAAGAATTCTAGTGCACTAGCATTGAAATAAATTATTAAGGTACCTTACAATTTTGCAATTTAAATAATGTTGTCTTAGATTTGTTTCCTTTTGTTTTTAAATATAAATATTTTTCAAGTTGTATTTTATGTAATTCGATTTCTGTGTGCTTGATATTTTTTTTTTTTTTAATGAGTGCGAGTTTCAAACCTATTACTGTCTGTCCTATTTAAGTCTTAGTACGTAAGATAATAGTTTATTTATAATCTCACATCCCTTTTATTATGGAAAGCTGTCTGGATATTACAGACTATTTTAATTGACTTTTGGCTCGTGACCCATTTTATTATTAGTTCTACTTATGTCGTGAAACTTTATTTATAATAGACTATTAAGAAATATAATAGTGCTATATATATATAATTGGATTAAAATTATACGGGTTAAAAGATTCAAGAAATTCCTGGGGCAACTGATAACTTTTATTTAATAAGAATTTACTTACATTTATAAGTGGACCTTTCTGATTGGAGATAAGCTTTTGCTCTCAGAATGTAGAGATTTCATTGGTAAAAATATACTTTAGAGAACAATAGCCATATAGAGAGAAAAAACCCCTTCCCAAAAATCGGGAGACACACTTAAGTTCCACAGCCAGGAAGAAGAAATAATTTACTCATCGGAGAATATAATTAGGAAGGCATATAAGAGCCAATGGAGAAGGCAACAACTTCGGAAGATTTGATATCATAGTGCAGTGCAGCACTAAGATACATAGGGAGCCTCGATTAAGGCGGGATAATCCCCGCAGTGTTCATACTCCTGATCCGACCCATAGTGTAACTTCTGGACCACCCTCCATGGTGAACTTCAAGACATATCATTGGCGCAGTCGACAAACCAGTAGAATATTCAGAAATATATAAACATCGGGAAACTAGTAATCCGAAATTCACAAATTCATAAGTGACACCGTTCAAATTAAACATGGCACAGGTAAACGTTGGAGAATTTGACGTGCATAGACAATCAGAATGGCCTCTATATGCAAGCCGCATAGATAAATACCTTTTAATGAATAATATTGTAAAGGATGAGAGAAAAATTGCCACTCTACTGTATTTTGCGGGTCCAGATGTAATTAAAACAGCAAATCATTTATGTAATCCGAAAAAACCAGAAGAACTGAAATATTCAGAACTACAGGACATCCTTCAAAAATATTTTGATCCCAAACCAACCAAACATGTAGCACGCCTCCATTTCCAGAATCGTAGGCAAAATAGAGGCGAAAAGACTCGCAAATTCGATATTGCACTACAAGAGTTAGCAAAAGATTGTGTTTTTGGGAATTATTTGGAAAAAGCACTATTGCAGCAATTCTTATGGGGCATGTCTGATGGGAGGCTCCGAGAGCAGTTATTAACAATCGATGACCTTACATACAAAACAGTGATCAAAACGGGCATGCACATGAAGCGGCTATGGAGCAATCAAAACAATTCTAGAGCGCAACGGCAGCAGAATGGCATCAAATAAACCTCGTGGAACTAAAAGGAAATGACAAAATGAAGTGTTTCAGGTGCGGAAAATCCGGACATTTAGCTAAAACGTGTAAACAAATAAACTTCGTGGAAAGACATGAAAATGACGAAATGAAGTGTTACAGATGCGGAAAATCCGGACATTTAGCAAAAATGTGTAAATGGAAAAAGAGTAAATGTAGAAATTGCAGGAAAATAGGACAGTTAGCGGAAGCGTGTAAAAACAACAAGCAAGTGGAAATTAAAAATACGGAAACCGTTAATAACGATCAAATAATGTTGTCAGTAAAAATATTTGACCGACCATTTGCCATGGAAATTGACAGCGGTTCCGGAATATCTTTAATGGCTTATAGAGATTGGAAAACAATAATGCAATTTCACAATCAAACCAGTAATCTAGAAAAAACAAATCTGATAGCAAAAGACATAAATGGGAAACACATTGAAATAGTCGGGAAAGTTATTGTTCCGGTACAAACAAATAGCAAAATCACCGATCTCCCGTTATATATCATTCACGGAAAAACAAACCCCATAATTGGAAGAAATTGGTTTAAACCTATGGGCATCAAAATAACTATCACAAAAAAAATTATGATTGAAAAGGAAATACACAATACATTCCCGTCATTGTTTAAAAAAGAACTAGGGGAAATTAGAACAAAACCAGTTGAAATACGGCTTAGGGAGAATGCAAAGTCTGTGTTGTGTAAACCATGGAGAGTGCCATACACGCAACGAGAAAAACTAGCCAATGCACTGGAAGAGTTAACAAATAAAGGGGTATTAACACCTACGGAAAACTCAGAGTGGGTGACACCTATAGTAATCATTACTAAGCCAGATGGCAGTATACGTATTTGTGGGAATTACCGAATAACAGTTAACCCAGCTTTAAATAAAAGCAATTATCCAGTGCCAAATGTGCGTGAAGTATTAGCCACTCTCGAGGGAGCAACTCACTATGCAAAATTAGACCTTAATGCTGCATTTCACCAAATACCAGTAACAGGAAAGTCAGCAGAGATCTTAACACTGACTATACCTTTTGGTCTATTTAAATACAACCGTTTGACTTTTGGAATTACCACCGCACCAAATATTTTCCAATCAAACATAGACCAACTACTCTGAGGAATAAATGGTGTAATACCTTACTTTGATGATATATTAATAATGGGAAATTCAGAGACAGAACTCCAGAGCAAGGTTCATGAAGTTTGTGAAAAGCTAGCAAAATTAGGAAATTAAATTTCTAGGACACATAATATCCAATAATGGTAAAAAAACCAATGCCTGAAAAGATACGGGCTATTAAAAATGCAAAAACAACTCGGAATGTCAAGGAATTACAATCTTTCCTGGGCCTTATTGGATATTTTGAATGTTTTCTTAAAGGAAAAGCCCACATTGCCAATAACTTATACGAGTTATTAGAGAAAAACCGGAAGTGGAGCTGGGATAGAATACATGAAGATGCTTTCAAGAAGACAAAAAGATTGCTAACATCAGATGACCTACTCATAAACTACAATAACAATGAACAGGTAATATTAACCACTGACACATCAGAATATGGAGTAGGAGAAGTAATAAGCCACCCCTCAGATGAAGGTGAATGACCCATAGCTTATGCTTCAAGAACATTATCAAGGTCTGAACGGAACTATAGTCAACTAGACAAAGAAGCCTTGGCAATCATTTTTGGGATAAAAAAGTTCCACCAATATCTATATGGAAGGCATTTTACAGCAATCACTGACCACAAACCATTACTGGGAATATTTTCGAGGTCAAAACAATTACCTGATCACTTAAGCCCATGCATGCTGCATTGGATTAAAATATTATCTGCATATGATTATTCCCTTGAATACAGAAGAGGCAGCTTTATAACACATGCTGACGCACTGTCCCGAATACCAGATAATAATGGGAAAAAATAGGACAAGTCTCTACAAACTACATAGATACATGGGAATCAAATGTGTTGAATAGCGAGTTAGTAGCAAAATGGACTAAATCAGACAATGGGTATAGACTATTATGGAATTGGATATGTAATGGCTGGCCAATTAAATGACCCAACAATCTCCCAGTGGAATTCTGGAAAGCACGAGACCAACTGTCAATAAATAAAGAGCATACTGATAGGCGATCGAGTAATCATACCAGTTCAAGGTCGCCCAGCAGTCCTAAGTTTGATCCATGATGAACATCCTGGAATTGTAAGAGCCAAAGATTTAGCACGTTCCTATGTATGGTGGCCAGGTATAAATAAAGACATCGAAAACACTGTAAAGGCATGTACAAACTGCCAGTCAACTGCAAATCAGAAACTGTGAACGTATACATCATGGCCAACTGCAACTAAACCATGGGAGCAGGTCCACATGGACCATGCAGGGCCTTTCAGAGGAAACCTATTCTTGGTTATAATAGATGCATATTCTAACTGCATAGAATATAGACTAGTTAGGAATACAGGGTCTAATGAAACAATATCAACTCTTAAAGAAATTTTTGCTTTCCATGGAATACCAGAAAGCCTGGTAACAGATAATGGTTCTGGTTTTACCTCAGACCAATTTAAAGATTTTACAAGGGAATGGGGTATCAAACACATTTACACTCCACCCTACCACCCAGAGTCAAATGGAGTGGCTGAAAAAGCCATACACCAGTTAAAGCAAGCCCTTAACAAATCAGAATCTCAAAAAACCCATGAAGTTCTTCAGATAGCAATGCTTTACCAAAATTCCACACCCATAGCATCGACTGGGATTTCACCAGCTGAAAGGTTACTAGGCCGGAAACTAAGAACCAAACTATCACTACTACACCCACAACATGAATCCATTGAAACTATGACAGAGAAATGCAATGAATTTATTATGGTGGGTCAAAGCATTTGGGTTAGAGATTCCCTAAAAAAAAAGTGGACACCAGGTGTGATCTTGAAAATACTTTCAAACAAAATTGTACTCATAGAATCAGAAACAGGCACACAATTCCGTCACCACACAAACCACATTAAGAAGTGAGTAACAAACAAGTCACCCCCGTACACAGAACTAAATCATGAAATTATAGAAGAAAAGGGAGCTGACCAAATGGCTGAAGAAGTAACCACACATGAGAGTAATCTTAAACCAGGGAAAGATAAACCTCAAAGAGTGCGGAAGCCTCCTGTCTACCTTAAAGATTACTTGTGTTAAAAAAATAAAATAAAAAAGGGGGGGAACCATGGTTCTCTAAAGTAAAGGGGAGGAGTGCTATATATATATAATTGGATTAAAATTATACGGGTTAAAAGATTCAAGAAATCCCTGGGGCAACTGATAACTTTTATCTAATAAGAATTTACTTACATTTATAAGTGGACCTTTCTGATTGGAGATAAGCTTTTGCTCTCAGAATGTAGAGGTTTCATTGGTAAAAATATACTTTAGAGAACAATAGCCATATAGAGAGAAAAAAACCCTTCCCAGAAATCGGGAGTTACACTTAAGTTCCACGGCCAGGAAGAAGGAATAATTTACTCATCGGAGAATATAATCTGGAAGGCATATAAGAGCCAACGAAGAAGGCAACAACTTTGGGAGATTTGATATCATAGCGCAGTGCAGCACTAAGATACATAGGGAGCCTCGATTAAGGCCGGATAATCCCCGCAGTGTTCATACTCCTGATCCGACCCATAGTGTAACTTCTGGACCACCCTCCATGGCGAACTTCAAGACATATCAAATAGTCCTTAGTTTTATTTCTTCAAGCTTCCAATTCATTTATTAGGGGCACGTACAATCGTTTTAACCCTCTCAATAGGTAGATTGTGAGCTCCTAGCCTGCCTCACTCAGGGGGAGGTCAATCGATTGAAAGTAATAATTTTCAACACTCTTTTTATTATTATTAATGTTTTGGAAGCTACTTTCTTATTTCTTAGACTATTAAGAAATATAATAGTTCTTAGTTAGCTTCCACTTCATTTATTAGGGGCACGTACAATCATTTTAACCCTCTCAATAGGTAGATCATGAGCTTCTAGCCTGTCTCACTCAGAGGGAGGTCAATCGATTGAAAGTAATAACTTTCAACACTCTTTTATTATTATTATTAATGTTTTGGAAGCTACCTTCGTATTTCTTCTGTTTCGACATAAATCTCTTTTCCTAACTATGGGTTATAAGCAGGAAGCTAACCTCCCTTGTCTGGTGTGAGATCACTGTATACTTACTAATACTTCTGCTACTGCCAGTATTTTGCACTTTTTCACGCACAGGAAATCGCTCTCAAAGCCATATAAATATTTTTAGTTCAATTTTGGCCAATGTACGTGTAATACATATTTTAAGTGTGCTTTAATGATTATTATTTAGATTTATGTTTATTTAATCATACTTTTAATAAAATTATTTTATTCATTTACTTAGTTGATTTTGTTTTCTGTTGCTACCTTTCCAACTCACTGAACAAAACATAGATCTCATTTGCTTGATTGAGCTAGTCCGGCGCATTCGATTCACATATCTTGTTACCCCTTAAAAATAAATGTCTAGTTCCAAATTTCGGACTAGTGGCGCCCTGGCGGTCAGTTTATGCGAGTCTAAAGCTTTTGTCTGGTATAATATAAGCAACAATTTTTTTAATTTTATTTATCTTACAGTTAGTGTAAATAATTATTTTATTATCAAATTTATTTATTTTCCTGTTTGAACTACATATGCCATTAATATACTACTAAACCTGAGAAATCATTGGGAGACATGCTGGGGTAATAAAAGTACATTGAGATAATGATGATCAGAGATAGTAATTCATCCATAAGTATTTTTTCTATAAAATGGCATCTATGGATAATTTAAATTTAATCTAAAAAAGAAATAAGAAAATACTTTTGGAGCTCTTAGGCTGAATATAACCTGCAAAGTGCTAATGCCATTTTAATCATCATCACCATGATATTTGTCACCATGATATTTGCCATTTCAATCATTATCATGATGATATTTGTTATACCTGGTGTAACCCTTATATTTTTAGATATTGCAATTGTTATCTGTGGTTACCACCATTGTGTTTGATTGATATAGATTATAAAATACTATATGTCTTTATATATATATAAATTCACTAAATTCAGTTAATAATACTTATTTCTTTTCCATCTTTACCAATGCTTTTTTTTTCATGGGTCAAAGCATCGGCCAGGAAGTGAACCAGCAAACCCGAGACAACTGCTTGTAAGACAACTGTGCTGATCACTTAGCCACCAATGCTTGACATCTTTATCAATGTTATTCTTAAATAAATACTTAAAAACAAATTGTTGCACAATCTAATATTCGTTTTATTAGAAAAAAGACTCCCTTCTCTATACAGATGTCTCTACCTAGATTATTGTTGTGGTTAAAATCATGAAAATTTTTGATATTTATAAAAATAAAAATAAAAACTTATTAATAATGACTGATAAGAAATTTTATGTTACCAAGTGCCATTTTAGTAAGCACTTTATTCTATTTTCAATACTAGGTAGAGCCATAGATATAAAGGCCATAGAGTTGACAAATATTATGTTGTGGAAATGGGATGGAGCAAATTATGGGAAAACTTAAGGTGGAAAATGGAAAGGGAAAGTAAAGTGGCTAACAGGTTTCTCTGGGCATAATTGTTGAGAGATTCCTGACTCTATTTAAGGAGAAGTCATAGTGTATCACATCACACCACATGACCAACCTCTTACATTACATTCCCTGCAGCCATAAACTGTTCAGGATACTTTTTCCAGTTTACTTAAAAATTTCAATTTTCATTGAAAAATAAAAATCCCTCAAAGATTTCATAGAAATAAGTTACAAAACTATTCCAATCTGTTCCAGATATTTTATCCCAATTTCAATTACTAAACAAAGTACTTATCGAATGAACAACAGCAATATACTTTATTAAATCAAGATAAATTCATAACATAAAAAAACGAGCATCTTCTAAAACAGCAATTAGCAAATATTAAAATCAAAATACCATCAATATTATGGTAAAAATAAAATTTTTTAAACAATATTTAGAGCTTAGCAAATATTATTTTTTGACACCTATTCACCCCAAATTACTAAATGATAATTAGCAAATATTAAAATCAAAACACTATGGAAACAAAAAAATAAAACTTTCAAAACCATGTTTAGAGTTTAGCAAATATTACTATTTGATAAAAAAAAAAACTTCAGATATTATAAATGAATAAAAATAAACGTTCATATCAATACATTTATAAATATAAGTTTGTAGAAAAATGATATACATGTTTTTGTATGCAATGTATATGGATGGGTGTGTATATAAATTAATCAAATTCAGTTAGTTACTAATATTTTTTTTTTTCCATTTTTACCAATGTTATTATTAAATGAATACTTAACAACAAATCATTGTGCAATCTAATATTCATTTTGTTAGGAAAAAAGAATTCTTCCTATTCTAAATAGATGTCTTTATGTAGAATTTTAATGTGGCTGAAACAATGAAGGATTCCAATTTTTATGAAAAAAACTTATTAATAATGACTGGAAAGCAATCTTATTTGTTATTTAGTGATGTTTTAGTAAGCACTCTAGGTTATTTTTGACCCAAGGAGGAGCCATAAAAATACCACTAACATGATCAAGCAATTATCAATCTTCACATTATATCTCCTATGCTTACATATTATTCCAGATATTTTGTTCAACTTACATAAAAAAAATCCATTTTCATTGAAAAATAAGACAGAGATTTCACAGCTATAAATCTGTTTCTGATACTTTGTCCCTTCAATCAATTCCTAAACTAACATAAAAAGTATTTATTGAATGTACATGGCATACTAAACAAAGATAAAAATATTTAAAAAAATATTTGTATATACTAAAATGATAATTAACAAATACAGTATTGGTTTTAATTTTTTTTTTTTTCATTTAATAGAATATAGGGGATTCTAAGTATTTAATTATCTTTTCTTTAATTAAAGCAATTCTTATAAACTCATGAGTATTACGAAAAAGTAAAAGTTGAAAATCAAGACTTTTATAATGCACACTTTCAGCAGACCACTGCTAGAATTATAGTGCTGTATTGATTTAGCAGTTGAAAATTACGCCTATATATGGATGTAATTTATTATATAAATGATGCTTAATATGTGAATGCTGCATTTAAATGTTCCATTTTTTTCAATAATGAAACACATGAATCATTTCTGTTGGTACATTTAGATCCTTTGCAATTTCCCAAGCAACCTTATATTTTCTTTTTCTATCATATCTTTTAGCACAAATTATTTTCATATTAGTGGGACTGAAAGTGTGACCCATATTGAATTCATGATCTAGGAAAATTGATTTATGTTCATTATTCTATTGTATAAGTATGTAAGCTGGGTAGTGTTTTGAATTAATATTTGCTAATTACCATTTTAGTAGATGATAGTAGTTTATTTTCGTTTGTTATTTTTGTCTTGTTTTTATCTTGGTTTAGTAATTTATGTTTTCACCTTATATTTGATGAGCACTTTTTAATGATAGTTAGATAATTGATTTGGGGGCTGAAATATCAGAAACAGTTTAGAACCATTTTATAAGTTATTTCTAGGAAATCTCTGTGGGGGGAGAGGGATTAATTTTCTGATGAAAATCAGCATTTATGTAGACTAGACAAAATATCTGGCATAGTTTATAGCCATGGTAGGTGTAATATGAAAGATTGATTGTCATATGGTCACGTCAGTCATGCTTCTGTTGGCTAATTTTAAGCATTGGCTGGTATCATGTGATTTACATATAATAACCTATTAGTTGTGTGGGCTTATGGCTTATTATATTTAAAACATTGAGTAGTCAGTTGTTCAAAGGGTTGTAAAAATAAGTATTTATTAATTTACCTTCAAATAGTTTATTTTGGTATGTTTAATGAGGTTTATTTAAAACTTCTAAGCAGTTTTAATTTCAATGTATTTAAATCAAATGCTGCCATTCAAGGTCTATTTAAGATCTTAGACCCTGATAATATGTGGATTTCTATTTTTTAGAATTTTCATTTATTGTCTGAGTGTCACATTGTCACTAGATTCCTGATATTCTTTGGTTATTTTTAAGCACTGGCTAGAGTGATGTGAAAAACAAAAAAAGTTATTAGAAAAACTCTTTGGAGATGAAATGCAGTCTGTAAAGATTCTTTATTTGCAACACAGTATGCAGAGATTTTTACCAGAAAATTATTTATGTTGGGATAAATATTGAAGCAATACAAATATGTATGCTTCATCTTTAGTATACATTTACATGCTTAACTTAAATTAAAGGCTAAATAATAACTTTACTAAAATTAAATGTCATTGAACATAGAAAGTTGAAATATTTTTAATGATTAAATAATTTATATTATTTTGAAAAAGCAGTTAAAATAAAAATGGCATGATCTTAAAAGCTTTTGCTAGATAATTTAATTGATTCCTTTAATTAATTTAATTTTAAAACTTTGGTAGAAAATAGCAAAGATAAGAGATTATAATAAAACAATGAGTATTGTAATATTAAAATTGACTGACGCTGGTATTTCATTTTACTAACTGCTTTGCTTTTAATATATAGGGTATATGAGCACAGACTTTCACACCACTATATCTCATATCACTGATACACTTGAACACATATATGTCGAAAAAAATAAATAATCACCAATATCCATATTGTGCTCAGATATATATTAAGATAGCCAATCTCCATACTTTAATGGTCAGGCTTCAATCCACTCCACATTCCAACTCTTCAATCCATCCATCCAATTGAAATCTAGTGATGAAATGTTCAAAGGCCACTCTGAGGCTGAGATTCTTGTCACACCCATGTTGACCTAAAGTCAATCTGACCCTTCATGTACAGGACATAATTCATTTAATATATATACAAGGCCTTTCGGGAGATTTATATATAAAAGATAAGATAAGGGAATATATATACCTGGGATTGTTCTTGGATTTATTCTTATTATTGCATTTGATTCCTGTACTATCTTGAGCCTTAAACAGATCCATTGGTGTGTTTAAAGCTATAATGGCAGAGGAGTAAGAACACCGTTGCTTCCCTGTCTTCTCAGGGAAAAACATCACCATTCACCACCTGACCTGGAGAGCCAGCACTGAGAACAGCTGAAGCCATTCCCAACAATATGAATAATAGAGACTAACCTTATCTGTGGTGACATACCGTAATCAAACAACCCACAGTAAGCCAGAGTAAAAAGAAAGAAAATATCATTATGCTGTAAATAATTCCCACCTTAGATATAATATGCATCATGAAAGCCTATTTCAGCCAGGCACAGGCAATTTCAACAGTATAAGAAGGTATTATAAAATTCGAGTGTAAAGTACTTTATATATATATATATATATATCAGAGCTCTATTCCTATTTAAATTGTAAGCATGCTAATTAATACATTAATCATTTTATACCTTAACTCTGAACTTCGTGAAAGCATTTCCCTTAGTCTAAAATACATATGGCCTTATAATTTCACTATAATCTCACTTATAAATTAATTTATGTTAGATAAATTGTGTCATTTAAATGTGTTATATTTATTCTACTAACAACATTTTTCGTTAATGGATGCTAGTGTTAAAAGAAAGTTGAGGGGAAATAATTGTTTATTATATAGTTTATTACTGATTCTCTTTTTATATTTGGTCATCTTTACCCCTTAAAATATTCTAAAAATAGTTTGAATAATTTTAAGCAGAACTTTGCTTTTGTCTTCTTCTCCCGATTTGAAAATAAAGTATGTAATTTGAAAAAAATCAGCAAACTATATACACCCGGGTCTCTTTTTATGCGGACTTATTTAACACGATTTTGAAGTTACACAATTCATACAGGTTAGTAATTACACAATGTTTCAAGTAGTATTATTCTCCACTCTTCTTCAGGTGTTGCTGGCCTATATGCACAGTATTTGCTTAAAAGTTGAACTCGCACCTTTAGATCCTTATATATTGAATTTAAGGCAAATGCTCTACCAACTGAGCTATTATGTTTCACCGGAAGTCAACCTCTGAAAATGTGCTATTACTTTAAATAATAAATTCACACATGTTATATTGAAAGTAATAGCACATTATTAGAATTCGACTTTCATCTTAGTAATTTCAATATTTTCAGTGCTTTATAATAGTAAGATTTTATGCAATAATGAAATTAAAATCATGATTTCCACATTTTATGTATACACACATTAAATTTTACAAGATTATAATGTAAATTTATTCAAACATTGTGCGTGTTAATTTTGCATTTTAAATCACATTCTGTCTTTGCTTTTTAAAAAAGAACATAATCAATTATTATTTTCTTATTAATGACACTAATCATTAACGTGCTCTTAAATTCCAACAAGAGCTAAATGGTTCTATGTCTGGATATCGTGAGCTTCATAAACAATTAATAAAATCATCATCTCACAGATTAATTACTAATTACATTGTCACCAGAAAATCATTAACACAACATGAGAGTGAAGTTGGTGCTAGTTGTATTTCCTCTTGAAAAGAATCTGATTTTTTTACCAGTTTGCAAACGAACTTGCTTATCGATAATAATTAAAACGTGTATTAAAAAATGTAAATTACTGTACAGTAAATTATGCATAAAAATATATTATTTTAAATAAAATTAAATATTATAGTTAAAAAAAGTTTGTCTTGTGTCAATTTTTTTCAAATTTGAAATTTTTTATTAGTCATATTTTATTTTCTTATTTTTTTTTTGCGCGAATTTTAAAGTAATTTTACGTTGGTGCTTTGCTTTTATGTGAATTTTAAAAAATCACAGACTGCACCTCCCCTTTTTCAATGTAAGTTACGTCTATTTTTGTGCGATTTCATTTGCGTATGTTTTCTGAGGAACCTATCTATCGCGTAAAACGAGACCCAGGTGTATATAATAAAATCTGAAATGTTCTTTATTTTATGTAAAATCTAAGTTGTTATCTGTTTTATTTAAAATTCAAATGTTATCTACTTATGAATATATATGTTGGTTTAAGGATATAATTAAAGACTAACTATGTCTACAATTTTTTTTTTTTTAATGAAAAGATTAAAATATATCATTTAGCTTAAGAATCTGTAGCTTACAAAATACTATTATGATATTTGTTTTATTTATTAGATGTAAGCTAGAGGCAACTTAATCTTCAGAAAAGCATTTAGTTAAACAGGGTAATATTTTATTAGTGATAGATTTTTTTTTATTAAAGCATGAAGGGGGGGAGGGGGTAGGCCAGTTTAAGTTGTCTAGTAATAGTGAATGACTAAGGTGGTGTATCAGGTAAACATGCACATACTCTTATATTTTATAAACAAGCTTAAATAAGCTATAGTTTCCTATTTAGGATTATTTTTATCATTGCTGGATTGTGTTTTATATATATGTCTCCAATTAAAATTTAATATGAACAAATTCACCGATCACTTCATCTTATATATATATACTTATTATCCGTGCAGATGCTTTTTCTACCATGACATATTTAGATTGGCTAGGATCGTTTACTTGTTTCTCTAGGTATGTATCACCCAATGCTGAACATATTTCTTCTTTTGTATCCCGGAGGATCATTCTTTTTAGTTCGTGGGCAGATGTGTGTTTCTGCTGCTGTTATCATTCTTTAGTCATCGGTGAGATTTTACAAAGGTAATATAACCCCCATCAGTCAGTACCACATTCTCCTCTTATTGTTAACATATCCTTGCTGTCTGCTTTAACTGTGATGCCACAAGTTGTTGTTGTTCATTATACTAATTTTTAAGGTTGAATTTTCGCCGTGCCAGTTGCACATCTTTCAAATCACCCTGTTTGACTTACAGATTTAGTGTTGAGAAGTTGAATGCTTCTCATCAGATTAAGTTGAAGGTGTTTGGGTGGTTAATCAATCACTCATCTCTAGTAATTTGCTGGTCCAATCAATATAGTATTTCCATTGAGACAGAGTTGTCTAAATCAATTCCAAGTAGGGGTGAAAACACACAGATGTCACATAACCTAGCATATGGTTAATATGATATTACTGTATTTGTATTTTTATTGTGGAAAGTCAATTACTAACACATTATTTCATTAATAAACTATATATATGTTGCTCTAGTGGTTGTTTTGTTTATTGCAAATGAATCAATTCCTACCATATAATTCTTTAAGAATATCATCCTCACTACTATTATCAATTGAGATATTTTATTGTAAGAGTCCATGTTTCTCCCTGATCACTGGACCTGAAAAGTAGGCATTAGTCATGTGGTTTAGATTTCCAAGGTTTAGGCAAATGGGTTTTGATCAGCATTGTGTGGCACATACCATTACTCCCATACATGCAGATTAGTGACTGTTGCTTGGTTCTTGGTTTGACAATGGGGTTTATTATGTATATGTGATGCTTTTATTACATGGAGTTGGTGGGTATCTGTAAGTCATTAAATAATTTAGAATTTAATGGAAAACAGTTTTGAAATAACAATAGAATGGAACGACAAGCCATTACATTTAAGATGGCTTTCATTTTCCTGATTAGAATGAGAACAGGTTTTTTTTGTTCTAAATTATTCAAGTACAATGAGATTTAATTTTTGTAATGGATAAATTAGTTTATTTGATTATCAAACTGTAAAATGTTCTTTCAAAGAAGATGAAAACGTAACAATTTTGAAGCCAGTAAATAAATTTTTGTCTAATAAATAAATGAGATACATCTTAAGTAAATTATCTATTTACAGTAATAAATATAATTACAGTAATTATGAGAATTCATTGATTGCTGACAAGATTACAAATGCATGTGGATGTTTTAACTAACAGCTAGTGATTAGAGAAATGCTGTGTCCCTTTCAAATAAGGTTAATACTATCAGTTACATTGGCTTGTCTAGAGAAAGATTTGCCATCAGCCATTTTTTTCCCAAACATGGGAATATCTAATTACTTTCAAATAGTAATCAATGTGTTAAATACCATATTAATTTCAGATAGATAGATTACTATTCTGAATATCTAACACCTCTTTCTCTCAAAGCAACTTTAGTATTATAGCCAGTTCTCCTACCTTATTGTGGAGAATTGGATTTATTATCTAGATATTTATGGTCTGTTTGTGCCATTGGTACTTGTTTACATTATTGTTGTTTTATTGGTCAGCTTTATTGTATTCTAAGTTCAATCTAGAAACCTCTAAAGTTTAGAAAAGCCATTGTTCAGGATAAACTTAAGTTAAGTCCACAAAATTCCCTTCTTTTGTTGAAGTTTGTTTTGGAATATATAATTTTTGGCATAAGGTGGTGGATATCTAGAGTGTCTTTTTGTTTCATCTTCTAATTTTTTCTGAAGATTTTAAAATTGTTTTTCTACTTGGCTCATCAATATCTGATTTAATGAACTCTATAATTTAGACAAGACCATAATATATTGAGGGAAAGTTTTAAGATGAATTCACAACATATATTTTTTAAAAAAATGTTTTTCAGCAAATGCTAGCTGTTTTTTTTAAAATGTTGGTTCCATATAGAAGAACTGAGAAACTTTCATGGGGATTCCATAAAAATTAAAAAAATTGTTTCACTAAATGTAGGAGGATCTGTCTGTATTAAATTTAGTGAAGGGAAACTTTTGTTGCAATTATCAAAAAGACTGAAAAATATATAGTTGGAAATTTTGACAAAACTGGCAAAGTCATTTCATGCATGAAATATTAATGTTGAAAAGTTGAATTTACATTCCTGGTAGATCCTCTAAAATCTGAATAAGAGGATTAATGTAAGAGAAAAAAAGGAGAAAACTCAGTGAAAATTCTTGAGGGTTTTGTGCATAAATCTAGAAAAGAAATTTTTCACTCATAATAATGTTCACTTTCCTGTTGAACATAAGGTTTGTGATTAAGTAATAAACTTTTTTAAGTATGCTTTTATGTAAATAGCTAACTAAAAATACAAATTAATAAAATAATCTACCTCTTGGTTAATTTGCCATTCTTGGAAAATAACAGAGATTTTAAATATCTAAATTTGTTATAAAATAATTGGAAATTGCAGGAATATTGTCATTTCATAAAAGCATTTTAGGTCTTTTTGATTTTTATGATTTATTTAAGTCTCAAATGCTTATATAAAATGACAATATTCCTGCAATTTGCAATTGTTTTATAACAAATCTAGATTCTTAAGATCTCTGATATTTTCCAAGAATAGCAAATTAACTAAGTGGCAGATTATTTTGTTGATTATCTTATTATTTTGTATTTTTTAATTGGGTATTTACATAAAAATATTATTTAAAAATAGTTTTTTTACATACATTTTTTTTTATTTCTTAGTTACATTTAAATATTATTTTAAAAAATGATTAAAACTACAAAAAAAATTGACAAAAATTATAATTTAATAAGTCAAGAAAATAAAAAATACACCAGCTAACAAACAAATTCTAAATTTAAATATCATGTTATCATTTACTATATAAAAATATTTATGCATTGACTTTTTAATCAATTCTCTTACTTTTTTACACATTTATTATTTTTTTCACAAAATATTTATGAAATATCAATTATTTCAGAAGAATAATTCAGAGTTTAGTAGAAAATATTTACTTTTAATTAAGTAAGTATAAATTAAATGAATATTAACAAATGTACAAGTGTAACATTTCTATTGACTCGGTTACCAAGGATTTTTCTTGGGAAGTGTAAAAATTTGAGTTTGAGTTCTAAAATGAAACAATTTTTTTTTTCATTGTTAAAAATTTTAAAATGTGGACATCCCAACAGAAAGACAGCCAGGGCAAGTTAATATAAAAATAGAATGGTATTGTTATAGTAATTGGATAAGTTTAAGTTGAGACAAATCATTGAGGAGTTATCTAATTGCTGGTAATCAGTGCAGTTGTCCTGCATTATCTAATATAATTGATCACAGATTTTAAATAGAATAAAAATTGCATAAGTAGATAACACTTTTTAGCAAATTAAAATTAAAATAGTCATTATATATTACTCTTAAAGTATGATTCTAAAAGTTTAATAAAAAGAGGGGGTGGAGGATAATAGAAATCAATTTTAGACTTTTTAAGTGATAAAAGGTCATATCTTAAGAAAGAGAATGATAGATAATTAGTAGAATTGATTTATGATTTTAATTTTGGATGAGAGAAAAGTGATTGTGTTTATGCAAGAATGACTTAGAAATTACATAGAAGTTTGGATGGATAGATTCATGACAAAAATGAAGTTTTAAAGCAGTGTTGTGTTCAATAATTTCAAATTCCTCTGCAGTGAAACCAAAGAAAAAGAAGACAAAAATGAATTTGTAACTTGGCTTTAAATGAAAAATAGAGTTCTGGAGCTATAATTTCATCCAATATCATAATACAGCTCTTTTTTATAATTAAGAGTGAGATGTTGGAGATTTATATTCTAAGCTCAGACATGATTTCTCAGCCTGTTGTGAAGATTAGCAAAAAAATTATTAATACTGGGTGGATATTTTGATAAAATTTGTCACTTGGGTTTGTATATTTGTTTTAGAACAATTGTTGATTGTACAGAAGACAAACAATGTGTTTCTTAATTTATTGCAAATTTCAAACATTTCTTTTAATAATCCAGTTGTATGCATGTATCTATTGATTGACAATTGAGGAAATAATATTGTTAAATGAAAGCTAGGGGAGTATTGGGGCTCAGATAACAAAATTCAACCTTCTTGAAATATAAATTTCATTTTTTTTACATTGATATTATTTATAAGAATAGCTTCTTTGATTTTTCTTTCATCATTTGTATATTGAATTATTTGAATACTAACTTTCTCAAGCATACGTCATGGTTCAATATACAAATGATAAAAGTGAAAGAAAAATCAAAGCCACTATCCTTATAAATAATATCAAATCCATATTAAATAGAGATTTTAGAATAAAAACTATCTTGATTTAATTAATATTGAAATAATAATTTCAAAAAATAAACTTAGAAGATATTAAAATTAGTTATATAAACTGTCAAAAAAGGATGATATTATATAATATTCAATTTGAATTCAAATTAGTGACAATTGGAAAAGTTGAATAGTAATGTGGGTATAGTTATTAGTTAAGTAATAATATAATATAATAAAAATAGTTTATAATAATTTATGTTTAAGAATTTTAATGATAATAATTTTAAATTAAAATTTCATATAATAATATTTAGATTGATAATAAAAAATTAATTAATAAATAAGATTATAAGTTTCATAGGTTAATTATATTTTGAGGTGTTATATGCAAGATAATATTAATTGATATAAAATAATTAAGATATTAAGAACTTACTGATCTGATTTATCTAATAATAATAGTCAATGATATAGATGTAGTATTAGTTTGAAGTATTTTAATGTATGCATATATGTTTAAAGTATATACGTGTATATATTTAGTATAGATATATTGAAGGTGATATTTATGTATTGTAAAAAAATAGGGATAATATATATTTAAAATTAAGAGCATGCTGATGAGCTCTAAACAAGCTTTTTTTTAATTTGTGATAAATGCTACTACAAGAGAAGGTATTCAAATCATTTTTATCTTGGATTGTCTCCATCCCCATACCGGTTTCAACCTGTGGGTCTCTTCAGTGAGGAGTTGGGGTATAGAATGATTGAGGAATATATATATTTATATTTGGTAAATATATAGGTAATATATGTAAAAAAATGAGTACCAAGTAGATATAATGTATGTTTATATGATTAAGTATTTATAAAGGACTTGAACTCATACTTTCAAACTCCCCACAGCTATCCAATTCATCTTATATAGCTGATACACATAACCACGTACATGTGAAAAAAGTCAATGATCTCCAATATACATATTTTATACTGAACTAGCACTCAATTGGTCCAGATCACCATCTCCCAACACATATATACAATCACTGCTCAGTTTATTTTAAGATAGCAAATCTTCAAACTTTAATGGATAAGCTTCAATCTTCTCCACTCTCCAATTCTTCAGACATCCATATCATTGACATACCCACATTGACTTTAAGTGGAATCTAACCTCTCACACATAGGACCTTAATATGTCCATTCAATTATACAGAAGGATGGGCAGAATACATGCTGTATATCTAATATTTAAATACACATGTATTGTCTACACTAAACTTAATGTAATTGTAAGGGACTTGAGCTCAGACTTTCAAACTCCCCACAGCTATCCAGACCATCTTATATAACTGATACACATGGCCACATACATGTGGAAAAAAAATCAATCATCTCCAATATACATATTTCTTTTTCACATGTATGTGTATCAGTTGTATAAGATGGATTGGATAGTTGTGGACAGTTTGAATGTCTGGGTTCAAGTCCCTTATAATTATATTAAGTTTAGTATAGACAATACACATGTATTTAAATATTGAATATTCAGCCTGTATTTTGCCCATCCCTTTTCTGAATAATTGAATGAACACATTAATGTTTTATGTGTGAATGATCAGATTGACTTAAGATAGTCATGAGTTTGACAATAATATTGGTATCAACAAGGGTTTTGAGCATTTCATTATCAGATTTTCAATGATATGGATGGCTGAAGAGTGAAGAAGATTGAATTTGTCCATTAAAATTTGAAGGTTTGCTATCTTAATATAAAGTGAGCAGTGATCGTATATATGTGCCTGAGATGATCTGGACCAATTAATAAGAACTGGTTCAGCATGAAATACGTATATTGGAAACCATTGATATTTTTCACATGTACATAGCTATGTGTATAAAATGGATTAGATAGCTGTGGGGAACTTGAAAGTCTGAGTTCAAGTTCTTTATAATTACATTAAATTTAGTACAAACAATATTCATGTATTTAAATATGATTAAGTATTTATGCATTCATGTATTTATATATGTTTTGTAGCTCTGAGGAAGATTGCTGGGGAATTGAAAGTTTAAGATGGATTAACTTTAATGAAATAAGCATTGAAAAAAGTAAAAGGAAAGGGGAATTGGTTTGACTTTTTATAATTTTATCAATGCATAAAAAAAGATGATAATAATGTGAATGTAATTTTAAAATTTAATGTATAATTTTATAAAAATTAGTGGGATTTGAATCCAGGCTTTCAAGCTTCCTTTAGTCATTCACTCCATCTTATTCAACTGATACACATGACCACATACTTGCAAAAAACATAAATGATCTTCAATATACATATTTCATGCTGAACCAGCACTCATCAATTGGTCTGGATCATCATCTCCCACACATACATATAATCAGTGCATGGTTTACATTAAGATAGAAAATATTTAAACTTTAATGGACAGACTTCAATATTTTCCACTCTACAACTTTTCAGCCATCCATATCATTAAAATTTGCTGATGTCATGTTCAAAACCCTTGATCCAATTTTATTATCATACCCATGTTGATTGTAAGTCATTCTGACCCATCATATGTAGGACCATTTAAATATTCAGAAGTAGGATGGGCATAATACATGCTGAATCTGTAATATTTAAACACAAGTATAGAAACTAGATCTAATGAGAGAGGATTTGAACTAAGACTTTCAAACTCCAACTGATGATTGCTGGTTCTGCACGAAATATGTATATTGGAGATCATTGATCTTTTCTGCATGTATGTGTGTACCAGTTGTATAAAATGAAGTGAATGGTTGAAGGGAGTTTGAAAGTCTGGGTTCAAATCTCCTCTAATTACATCTAGCTTAAATATATATATACTATACTTGCATTTTCATTTTATATATATATAATAAAAAAAGCTATATAAACTATTGTCAATATAATTTTAAATTTGGACAAATAACTCTATAAAAAAATAAAAGCAATATAAATTCATAGAAATCAGAATTATTTTAAAATTTAAGGCTTCATTTTTAAAAAAAGCAATACAAATTAATGAAGGCAAACAGTGTAATTTTTGTAAATATAAACAATATTCCCAGATTACATTTTTTCAGCGGAAAATTGTGTGAATGTCTTTGAGGAATACTACAAAATAGATCTTGAGAACTTCTGTTTATTATGATACTTTCCAACAAATATTATCCAAATAATGTTTTTTTTTTTTTTACTAACCAGCAACACACCCCGTTCTATTCCCGTTTATCTCTCTCTGCACGACGGCGTGAAAATTTAAGTTAGCAAAAATACAATTTCTATCATTTTATTTCATTCAGATAATAGCTACAATAATGGTTTGATTTGTCATTTTCAATTCGTATTGAAAACTGTTTTGGAAAACAAATTTACGCAATTGTTGAAGAACTAAAATTAGGGAAAATACATGGTTTTCTTTGATCCAAATAATAATACTGTAATTGCTTCCACATTATTTATTCTATTTCGAGCTATTAAAAAGTTATAATTACAAATGGATGGCGTCAAAGTTGTGATTGGAGGGAATTTGACAGTTGTAAATGAAAATGTAACAAGATTAATTTAATATTAAGAGATTGGAATAAATTATAGTGGTATCAGAATAGCTGATAATCGTCTTGAAATTATGTGAGTATATAAATGTTGCTCTGCATGTATGTTAGTAAATGTTATGATCATATACAATCTAAGCTAAAGTGTAAGTGATCTCATTCTACATTTACTGACAGGTAGTGTACATATAGCTCACTGGAGGTTTTCGGTGCTTCCTATTATTTTAACCATTAATAACAACTTCAGTATAGCTTTGATGGCTCTATCTGGTATATATTATTTGAATGTTATGTAAAATGTGTACAAACAGTGTCATTTGATTAATAATTTTTATTATTAATAAATTAATTAGACTAGAGATTATCCATTTAATGAATAATATTTCGGTCCTAATTTAGTTTGCACTCACGACCATTTTGAAATCTAAAAACCACTGCTGACATATCCAACTGATAAATGACATAAATATTAAATAAAAGTACTTTAAATTCATATTTTAGAAATTATAAGATAGTACAAATAATATGCTTTATTTTATTAGAATTTTTTTTTTTAATTTACCTTCATAAAATATTCGAAATATGACGCTGAATTTGCAGGGAAAAAGAAGGATGGTTTGGCTATATCATCCAAAAGTTGCGGAAGTCTGATCAAATTAAGCTTATAATTTCCAAATACTAAAAGATTATACTATATGCCCATGTGAAATAAAGCATATTATTTTTATTAGCTTATAATTTCTAAAATATGAATTTAAAGTATTTTTATTCAATGTTTATGTCATTTATCAGTTGGATATGTCAGCTGTGGTTTTGGCTGATCTTTACATTCCAAAATGGCCACGAGTGCAAACTAAATCAGCACCAATATTTCTGTAATGCAATTTTCACTACACTATTACACCCCTGGAGGGGTGTAAACATAAACATATGACCAAAGATTATGTGGAAAAGATGTATGATCTCCAAGATGCATATTTTGTGTTGAATCAGTACTCATCAGTTGTCCCAGATCACATCTTTTATCATTGTTCGATATATATATAAATGGGCAATTAGCAAAGTTTAATTGATGTGTCAAACTTATTGCCCACTCAACTTTGACACAAACTACTTGATGGAAGTATATTAATAAATTCTTATTAGTGACTCATTAGACTAGAGATTATCATTTTAATGAATATTTCTGTAGTGCAATTTTCATTACACTATAACACCTTATAGAGGAGTATGATCATAAGCATATGACCAAAGATATGGAAAAGATGTATGCTTCCTAAGTTGCACATTTCATGCTGAATCCACACTCATCAGTTGGCCCAGATCACATTCATTCTCATACACATATCTTTTCTCATTGTTCAATATATATATATAAAATTCATGTTTGCAAACTGATAGAAACTTTTTGCATAAGCGCTTGGAGTTAGTGTTTAGGTCTAGTTTCTAACTCTTGTCCCTTCACTGATGAGAGCAAATCAGCTTGAAATCAGCTGATCTGAGGGTGGAGCAAAATGAAAGAGACAGTGAATATTGACTCTGATGTTTATGTAAACAGAATACGCTTGTTTTGGAGGTTTTGGTAAAGCTCCATCTATTGATCATTAATACAAGCGATAGCAGGTTTTACGTATATAAAACTTTTTTCTTTTTCATAAATCTACCTTTAAAGTTTTCTTGCAATGATATAGATTGCAGAAGCTTTGACTATGTGGAGAAACTGAAGTGATATCAGACCCATATAGCTATCTGGTTTGATAGGCTGAGTTTGAAGACATTAACGTGTCTAAAAAATTCATGCTTGCAAACTGATAGAAACGTTTTGAATAAACACTTGGAGTTAGTGTTTAGGTCTAGTTTCTAACTCCTATCCCTTCACTGATGAGAGCAAATCAGCTTGAAATCAGCTGATCTGAGGGTGGAGCAAAATGAAAGAGACAGTGAATATTGACTCTGACGTTTATGTAAACAGAATAACGTTTGTTTTGAAGGTTTTGGTAAAGCTCCATCTATTGATCATTAATAAAGCAATAGCAGGTTTTACGTATATAAAACTTGTTTTTCTTTTTCATATATATATATGAGCAATTACTACAGTTTAATTGATAAGTGTCAAACTTACTGCCCTCACACCTTTGACACAAATCACTTGATAGAAGTATATTAATAATTTTTATTAATCCATGTAATGAATATTTCTGTAATGTAATTTTCACTACACCATAGCATGAAAATGGTATAGTGAAACTTACACTACAGAAATATTACTCATTTTCCAGATATTTAAAAACCAATCTGAATCTCTAACAAACTTTCTATTTAATAAGCATTTAATGTTTTCATATATCTATCACTTCATAAACATTATTGTTAAATCATTTGAAAATGATACTCTATCTAATATAATTGATCATTATTGATAACTTCTTATTATTGGTTGTGATCTAATATCAAGAATTACATTAATGACTAAAGAGAGCTTAAAAATCTGGATTCAAATCCCCTCTAATTATATCCAGCTTAAGTATATATACTATACTTGTATTTAAATATTGTAAATAATAGTATGAAGTTTTCGTAAACATTGCTTTTATAGTTTTAATTTCATTCTGAAATCCTCAGATAATGTCTTTGCATTTTACTAAACTACTCACTTCTTATTCTAGTCAAAATATTATAATATAGAAAAGCAAAAAATGTATAAAAAGCTGTTAACAAATTGAACTTGCCAGTAACTCAAGATATAATTTTATCACTTACTATTTCTAGAAGAGAAAGTTCCAACAAACACTCTAATAAATTGGCAATTATCTAACTAGCTTATTTTACTTTCTATTTTTTTAGCCCTTTGTTTAGCATAAAAAAATGTATTGCTCTTTCCTCTCTCTTAAAAAAATCCTCATCATTTAAGATTAGACATTTTTTATACTAATAATATAATTTTAACATATAATGCATACTTAATGTCTAATACTAAAAAATCGTTACACCCATGGTAGTAATCAATTGAAGCTCTTTAAAAAAATATATATTCTCGATTAAAAATGAATGAAACATCTTGGAAAAGATATTATATTTACTACTGTTATTGGCTGTAGTATCATAGAAATAAATCAAACTATTTTTATATTTAATGATAAACATGTGAGCTTGGAAATTTAAGAAATTAAGATCAACTAATCTATGATAATATACATGTATGGTATGTCCCATTAAAAAGATGACTGCTGACTAATTTTGGCTCCAAAATATTAGCAATCTACGAATATACTTGGAAATTTAAGATCCACTAATTTATGATTATATATTGTACCGTCTAGATATTGGCATTTAAAATATTTAAAAGCTAAAAAGTAAATTTAAAGATTTTTAAATTGACACATTTTAAATATTTTTTTTTGTTTGTGTAATTTTTTTTTTTTTAAATGTACAATGAAAGTTTAAATTTTCGTTCATATTTTTTTTTATGTAATTAAAAATAAAAGTTAAAATTGGAAAGAATAAAAGACTTACAGATTATTAATCCAGATAAATTAAAAGAATTACAAAAATAAAAAGATTACAATTAGAAAAATCTTTTAGGTAATTAAAGATGGCAGAATTATGCTTAAAAAAAAGGACTTTGTAATTAAATTTAAGAAGAGTGTACAAGATTATTTATTATCTTGTATGCTGATAAAAGAACAGAAGAAAATAGATGCACAGAAGTTTAAAAAAACTGGATCGAGGTATAAAAAGAAGAGGACAACTTCGATCTAGGTCTTTTCTTTACCTCATGGTTACATGTCTTAGAGTTGGGGGTTTCTATGAGCGTAACCAGTGGTAGTATGTGATGTGAGATACTTCTGCACAGGTACACCGCTTGCTGTACCAAGCTGTCAGCAAGCATGGAAACGGAGCCTTGTGAATACTGCTTTTTGCAATAAAAGGGTCATAACAACCATGTTTTTTTCTCCCACTATAGAACAGACCAATAACTGAAGATGCCGGCAGGAGACCAATTAAACTGTCTATGAGCTCAGGATCCCATGAATCTACCCAAACTTACCGATAAGTTAAGATTATTCATACCCTGATTGTGACTAAATTAAGTTTTCAAACCATTCTTCCTATAAGCTTATAATATAATCCTGATATAGACTTTAATTTTCTTATTCAAGAGACTTTCATTTACGGAACTTTGTAGAAGAAATTTGGATGTGAACTTTAATTGTGAAACTGCTTTAATTAATTGATTTAATGTCTGGATTAGTGTGTGCATAATCTTTCCACTTAATTAGTAATGTGTTTTTAATATTTTAATTTGTTAGAATAAAAATATTTATTTCTAATATCAACTATTCATTGTGCATTATTAATGTTAGTTATTAAATTTATTAATGTTAGTTTATTAAGATTTGAGTATATAATTTACCTTTGCCAATATTTGTTGATTAAACCCCGGGAATAATATCTTTGAAAAAATATAAAGTTAAGTGAAAGCATAAACCTGATCTTTTAGTTATGTCAAAATTATGGGATACAAAGAAGTTATAAGTCTAATGACTATGGCACACGCTTATAAATTAAAACTAACTTCATCGGCAATTCCTGTTGTAATAATTAGTAGGCCAATTAATCAGGAAATATAGCTATGTTTTATAGAAATATGAATGAAATATTTGCATTTTCTGTATTCATAGCTTGATTAACTTTCACTAAATTTATGGTGAGTAAAAGAAGGCCTACCAGATCTAGTAAAACATTACAATATATATATATATTGTAATGGGATGGGGTGGGATAGGTAAGTGGAAGGAAAAAAGTGAACCTGGGTGATGACAAAATCATCATCACTCCCAGTCCATTTAAAATGAAATATTTACAAAAAGTATATTTAAGTATAAAATATTTAAGGGGAGCATGAGATTAAAATCTCTGTGTTCATTGAGAGATCAGCCAGCTACTAAAAGCATAATTAACTATCAACCAGCATTATAAAGCAGAAGTAATTATAAATAATCACTCAAAAGAAATAATCATTCTTCATCATTAATGTGAATAAACAAATCAGTCCAATAAATCATCAGTCCATCTTGTGACTGGATTTGAACCATAAAAAATATAAGTCGACAGTCAACCTTATGATTGGATAGGAAATGGGTCTTCTTTAGACCAGGCTAACTATTGAGCCTTTGCCAGCTTGGGCAATTATTTAAATATAACTTGGATGCACCAGCTTAGTGCCTATCCATTAAAATACACAATAATCAGAAATCGAAACAATGCTGGTACATTTAAAACATACTGATCATCATCAATGCTCTGGCCACTTTTACTGGCCAACTATACTTAAAATTTTAACAATACTGAACTAAAATAAAATATAGCGCATGGGTTTTAAAGAGTATCCTCTTTTACACCAACCAGGATGATGATTGATCATCGCTGGATGCCCCAAAAGCACTAATATACACATCCCCATTTATATATTCATCCTGTGCATGAATCTAGCTCAGATAACATAAGCTCTATTACTGTATGTGACCAAGAAATGATGGAAATAATTTTAACAATTAAATACAAGTTTATTATTATCAAAAAAAAACTTGGGGTCTTATAAAAATAAAATTACACACATATAAGCTTTCTGATTTTGACTACAATACAAAATTTCAAATGATTACATTGCAATTGACATAATTATTATTCAAAATTCAAATTGTTATACTGATTTACATATATGTGCGCACAGACATGTGATTTCTAATATGCAATTATCTAGTTCAATTGATAATCAATAATGACAAAAATGATTACAATTTACATATATGTTCTATTTTGAATTTGTTACAATAATATATTTTTCATAATTAATTCATTTGGAAAACATAAATTTCACACATATACGTGTGTATAAACAAAATATATAATTTAAAATTTAATTCCAGTTTATAAGTTCTTTTTTTATCAAACTAAATAAAGGCAACTTTTGTTTGACAGGTACTTGCTAATTAATTATCAAGGTCTCTAAATATAAAATGTCTCTTTTTTTTCTTAATAAATGAAAAATAAAATTGTTTTATATATCTGTCACTTCAGACCAAAGAAATTATTTAAAATTTCATTATTATATATATATAACTGCTGTTAGATTTCAACTCAAGCAAAAATTATTTGTTTGTGTTAACTTTAAGTTATTAATTTATAATTTTAAAAGTCATTTTAAGAAATATTAAAATAAAATAACTCACTGTATATACACAAGATGTGTTTATACATGGTTTCCTGCATGTATAGATAAACAGCAGCATAAGTACACCAATTTCTTCAAGCTTTCTCTTGGTAAGCTTGGTTTTTGGTCCAGCAAAAAATATAATTTCAGGTTCATCAGGTAAAAGTATATAATTCAAATGTGGTTGGCTTTCTCCCTTCTGTAGTCAGTTCCACTTATACTTGGATTTTGTAAGCTTCAGGTAAGCAAGCTGTTTTCCAGAACACTTTTAAGGCTATGAATTACAAAGAATCTGGACCCTTTTTTCCTCCATGTAAATTCAAACTCCACCAGTGAACTGTAGAGTAGCCACTTTTTTGTATCTTTACATCCTCATGGCAGTTCTCTTGATAATTATTCTAGCCATCTTTGCAGCTAGCTTTACTATGGCCATTTTCTGCTACAGTTACCAACTCTTCACAAAATATTTTAGCCAACTTTACAGCTAGCTCTTCTGCTAACTCTTACAAAACTGCAAGCCAAACTAACTGATATTTTTTATCAGTCTTTTATAACCTTGTTTAGGTCAGGTGACAAAATCACAGTGGCTGTTTTCAATTTGTGTAATCCATTTGAAAACAAGCTGAAAATTTCTATCAAAGTGTGATATTCATGTTTTTACTTTAATCTTTGGAATTTGACCAAAGGTGTGATAATCCTTTAGAAATTTTCATCTACAAAGATTTTTAACTACATAGTAGAAATGCAAATAAGCATTAATTAAAAAAGATATTTTATACAAGTATTAATTAAAAGATTTTAAAAAATAAATTATGCTTTTTTTTAAATTTCAAAATCAGAATTACAAATATTATTTATCAGACCTTTTTAAAATACTTATTTCACAATGAAATTTTACTTTAAACCCAGAGTCATTTAACCCTTTACTTATTATTATTTTATTTTAGGAAATATAGAAAAATATCTACAAAAATTTATTCTGTTTATTTCTACTTTTCCTTTATTTTACATATATATATTCACATACATTATATTAGTGTGTGTTATGTAACCCAACTGGTTACAATATATATCATATGACCCAGTAAAAAGGTGACTAGTTTTCTCTCCATGCTGTCTGCAATCCACCTCTGAATTAATGTGTTTTATAGAAATATAGTTTAGCTATTTACCACTGATATTAAAGGACTTGTGCATCCGCATCATGAGTTGTGACACGAAATATGCATTTTAACATATAATGGAATAACTCACTAACCTTAAGTTGTTTTAAGTTGGACAAAACAGCTGCTGAAATTTTTTCTAAAATGATTCACATTGAATATAGCAGTGCAGCTATGAGTTGCAACAATGTTTTCAAGTGGTTTGAAAGATTTTGTGAGAATGGGGAGAACATTAAAGATAATCTTGGAAGATATAGAATACAGTCATATTTAATGTTATAATTCTTGATCAAGTGTCTAAAAATATTTGTAATAAACAGCTAAACTTTAGAGTTATATAACACATGCATTGATTCAGAGATGGTACTGTAAAAAGCTTGGAGAGAAAAGCAGTCATCTTTTCACTGGAATTTACTAAGTGTACCATAAATCTTAAGGTTGATATTGCTAATGTATAATATACATATGTACTATGATTTTTAAAAAAAATTGAAATAAACTTGTCTATGACAATATTCATAAGTGTGTCATGAACCAAAAGAAGTTGAACTCTGCTTAAATATATCAAAAGTTTTATTTATAGAAATGTGTAATGTTTATAATTACATTATCTAGAAACTAGAATTAATGTTGCACATTTAAAACAGATTGTAAATATTGGAAAAATGTTTTTGCTATGCATTTTAACTTTCAGTTAGGCCAAGTTATTTTTACTTCCCCAAATGCCACATACAAGTGCTCATATTTATTTATGTATATTCCACAATTCAATGATTTACAATTTGTTAATGATCATTTGTATTTCAAGTAACATCTCAGGTTTGAAACCGATTGTTTGTTCACTTGATTTTTTTTATGTCCTTAGTATTTTCAAATTTTTATCAGCACCACAATTTAAAATAATATTTTTCCTATTCTTCTTTAGTTTCCAATTTTCATATCTATGCAGAGTAAAAAAATGCCACAGGTTGAAAAATTCTAATCTATTTGTGTAAAAGTATTGTGAAGCTATGATTTGTATTGTATGAATACACATCATTATGTGTTATGCAAAACAATTATAACTAAACAAAAAATAAAAATATTAAAACTTGAAAGCATGTGTACTTTTTTTTTTCAAAAAGTTTTATATAATAGTTTATAAATTTGATATCCTTTTTATTTTTGTTTGTAATAAATTGAATGAAACATTTCTAATGTTGTCAAAAGAAAAGGTTTTTATATTTATTTATTTTATATTAAATGTAGCTGAGTACATTTTTGGTTTGGAAAACCAGATTCATAGCACTTGTGTTTGATAAGTATGCTATGGTACTATTGACAAGATACTAATTACTTAAATTAGATATTTAAATATTCTACTTGCTTGAGAGATGGATACTATTTTCTTTTTTGTTACATTTTGGTCAATTTATTATAACAGCTTATAGTATTTTATTTAATAAAATATTTTCTAAGTATAAAAGTAGCAACAGATATATGAGAATTCATAAAGTAATTAGTATTGGAGTGAAAGTTATTAATTTAGTAATAAAAATTAAAATATTACATTAAAAAATGAATCATCTATTAAAGAAATAATAAAAGAAAAAAGCAAATTCATGCCAGTATTGCTTGCACTCCTGAAAAAGTTAAAATTCCAACCAAAGTAAAAATTTTTCATCAAATCAGAAATGGCTTTAAATTTATGAATAGAAGATATGGACTGGAAAAATATTTCCATTGACAGGCTTCAATTACATGAAGCCTTAAGTTTGTATAAAGAGAGTGGGAAAAATATAAAAAAATATTCAGTACTTTCATGTATTGCAATTAATAATTATGCTTAGAATTTTCATTTTTTTTAAATAATGATCATGAGAAGACAGTTTAAATTTTTCTTTCTTTCAATTTAATGACATTTTTAAAATCAATATATATATATATGTATAATAAATCAGTAACTAAGTTTTCTATTTAAAAATGTTTCTATTTTTATTTTAAATAATTGTTTTATAAAAAATGCATTATTTAAAACAGTCACAAAAAGTTAAAAAATCTTGAAATTTTTTCTTTAACATTTAAAAAAACAGACTGTTTCTTCTGTATACATACTAAAAATGATATATACATAAGGGGTATACATTTTAACTTATAGGACAAATATCTAGATATAGATTATATTTAATATTTCCAGTTATATGATATAAATAAAGTAGTTTTTAGACCATATGTTAATTTTGGTTAATCTTTACAATGGTAAATGCAAAAATAACATTGTTTAACCCAAAAACTACTTTATATATATATATATTGTAATGGGCACAGACGTCGTTACATTGTTTTTTTTTATTAGTGAACATGAAAAAAAATAAAAGTTCGCCAATAAAAACTTCTTTTTTAAGAATTAAAAATAAAAAAAATCATCTTAAACTCGCATATATATAAAATTGCACAGATAAATAATTATTAAAATAAAACTTCATTAAAGAAAAAGTATTTTAAAACTAAATTTTCAGAAAAGATTTAGAGATAAAAATATATGTTTAAGTTTAAAAACAGATTAATTAATCTTTTGTAAAATGGAAATGATTATTTTAATTAGTAAACTAACCTTGGGCATCTAAAATGTATAAGCAAAGGTCAGATAGGAAAACAATAGAAACAGAATGGCCAATGAAAGAAATCCATCGGGGAAATCGGACCTCAACGGAAGGATCATCATCAACGATGACGTAACGTCCATTGGATCCTAAAGTTATGTATAAAAGAAAAAATTTGGAAATAAAAAGTGATTTGGTTTTAATTAATTAGTTATTACGATGTGACTATATGTGTTAGTGTGGAGTTGAAGGAGAAGGGATTGAAAAGCCGCACTCTTCAATCCCTTCAGTTTTGTTAAAAAAAAAAAAGAGAAATGACATCGTTTTTTTTTTTTCTACATTAAGGACCAACTAAACTAACAGACCTCCGGATAAATAAATAAAAAACAACAGCTAACTCAACAATCTTTTTAGGACGGCATGGGAATTCACATTCAAATGGCAAGCAACAAATAAAGATGAACTGTTTAAAACCATAAGAACTTTATAATTAATGAACATTAAATTAAAAACTTTCCGTATTTAAATAATACAAATAGAATCCTATCTGACCAATGTAAATTAATATTAATAATGTCATTTGATGTATTTTTTTTATTTAAAATCATTTCCATTTATTTATTTATTTGTTCTTTAAGTTTTATTACGATTTCTGTTTTTCATTAAACTAGTTATATAAATATTAAACTTAAGTCGGGCGTGAATGGCTATATAGATTTGTAAAGTTATATTAGGGGAGGGTAATCTTAGGTTATTCGATTCGTAGTTGAATTAGGTCAATGAATTGGATATATTGGTGTAATTAGTAGATATAGTACGAGATTCGCTATGGGCGGAATCGCTATTATACACCGCACACTTCCATTTTGCCTATGGAAGGGATTATAAGACATAGAACGCTGTTCCTTTCGATGGAATTTTTTTTTTATTGCTCTTCTTATCTGATAGATGTAATATTCCTATCTGACGAAAAGCAGTTTCTTCTCTTAACCTAATTGTGCTGCCGTATTCGTATTACATTGAACACATCGCTATATCAGATGGATTGAAGTTTGGTTTGCCTGCGAACCTTTGGCCTAAGGTTAAACAAGGATTGAATATTTTCTTTTCAAATGCAAATTTATGTAGTCTATTCATACTCGACACTCTAAATAAAGATGCATTAAATTTAAGTTGGGTATAGACGCTTGCATGGGTTCATTACCGGTTGATTATGTTTTTGGTTTTCATATTCGATCAAAATATATATAGACATTCGGTAAATACTGATACCTTATGGTGAGTATCTAAAATGTATTTATTCGGATGTCTTTTAAGTTATTGGTGTTAATGCAAGCATCTTATGGTGAATGCTATTGGGTTACTTATAAATTTCCCTCTGCAATTGATGGTATCAATGATTTGTATTTTGATCATTTATGTTTATTTTGAAATGTTTTTGACCGTGGAATCTATGTAGCCGATCTATACTCAACATTTTAAAACAAATCTGTGCGAACTAATAATAGTATAAAATTTAAAATGTAAATTAAAAATCTAAAATAAAAGTAAAAATAATGTTAAATGTTAAAGTAAACATATTAAAATAATAATGTTAAATCTTATATATATATGTGCGTAAATAAATTTTTGTATGTTAATTACTGGCAGTGGCTTATTTTATTTATTTTTTAATATTGAAATATAATTAGATAAGATATTATATTATTAAATCTCTGCTACTCCCTGAGCTGGTGACATGGGCTAACGACCGGATATCAAAATATATTTATTAAAAAAAAAAAAGTTTTTTTTTGACTTACGTATCTGCCTACTTTATAAATTTTTCTAGGTTCAAATGCCTAGATGGCGCCCTGTAGTGCAGATCACGTTAAGCTGCTATTCTCCGGATCGTTACAATATATATATATATATAAGTATGGTATAGTTTTACATTTTCATTTACTGTGCCAATACTAAAAACTTAAGAATAATAGAAATAAAAATTTTCTATATTAAATACTTTTATTGATAGTTCATTAAAAAGAAACAAAATAATTGTTTTGTCAACCACAACTGAAGTTTTTAGATTAACTTGAAATAAAAGCATGAAGGGGGAGTCCAGAAATTAATTAAGTCAATCCCTATTTTTTATATCAAGAGATTGATTTAATTAATTTCTGGACAACCCATACTTTTATTTCAAGTTAAATCTAAAAACTCCAATTGTGGTTGAAAAAAGAATTATTTTATTTTTTTAGTGCACACTCAATAAAAGCATTTAATATAAAAATGTTTTTATTTCTCTTATTCTTATTTTCATTCTAGTTTGTTATAGTTATATCAATAATTTATTGCTCAGAAATTCATTAAAAAATGTGAGCACTGGCAATGACAAAGCTGTTGTGATTCATGGACCTTGAACAACCCTTACACCAAATAATGCAGTGCATTACATTCATTTATGGGTCACTACTGATGATGATATATAGACAAAAATGTAAAACTGACTTTAAATAACCACTTCAGAACAAAGTTATAACATCTTTTTAATGAGTATCTAATGAAAATATAATTCATTCACCTGATTCTGGGTGTTTTACCAATATTCCATCATTTTTCTAAAATTGCTTGATACCCATTTACTAAATAATATTGAATGGCGGTGGTGTTTGCTGATGGAATGACTACTTGAAAAAAAATTCTAAGCCTGATTCAAACTTAACCTGTCCAAACTCATGATGTGACCATGACAAGGATAAACATTATATATATTGTAACTATATGGTTTGGCTCAATTACATTAAGCTTTATTCAAGTGATTTAATATGTAAAATTTTAATTTTTAATTAATAATAATTTATTAATATATTGAAAATTAGTGTGTAAAAATCAGCTTTAGATTGAAATGCTTGTTGAAATATAATTTTCTAATTAATCAAAAACTCACCAATAAATATCCTGAGAATGATAAAGAATTAGACTGTTTGAGACACACTAGAAAGTCTGATAGAGTGGATATGAATTTCATAAACATTTTATCATAAAGTCTAGTGGCAGTCATATTAAAAATAATATTTTAATAGTATTAAACCAATTTGGAAATGTGAAAATATTTAGCACTTTATTATTAGTATTAAACAATAATTACAACAAAGAAAACAATTTATAATTCTTCTAAATTTTGTAAACAATCTTCAAATATATTGTACTGCAATTTCAATTGATATGAAATATTCTGGGTAGTCATCACTAGAGGGAGAAATATTAATTTATTCACACTGATCAGTTATTGGTCCATTTGGTACCATGATGCAATGTAATCTAAGGTATAAATAATATAACAAAGTTTGTAGGGGGGCTATTAAAAAAAGAAAATCGGAATAAAAGGACTTCAATTTCTACATCTATAAAATAAAAGAAAAAAGAAAAAGCTGACAAGTAATAAACTTGTGGATTGAATTGAATAAGATTACAGGATAATGTGTATTTAAAAATATGGAATAAGAAACATTAAAAACCTTGTATTCATTCATCATTATTTTCCATCGATTTTATAATTCCTGAAATGCATACTGGAGAAAAGAGAATAACAGCCATATGGATCATTATTTGCCTCAACAAATACTACTTCAAATGAAGAACAATTCCAGAAAGTGTAAGCAATTACTTTTATTTTATATATATATTAGCCAATTTTCATATTTTAAAATAATGCGTAAATTATTTAGATTGAAAAGAAAAAGATGAAAATGTTTTGTTTTCACGCTCTTTATTATAAAAAAGAAAAATACATTTGCTTATATATTATAATCTTCATAAAATATAATTCGAGTAATAATTTTGAAGAAAAGTGTGTAAATATAAATTACGCAAATTAAAATTTCATTTTAAGTAGTATAAACTTTAATCAATTTAAAAGAAAAAAATGTGTGACTTATTCCCTATTCTGCAAAGTTTTGCTTTAGCACCAATTTGCTTAGTGAAAATGGAAAAGTTACAGATTTAAAAAAAATGCCAAGGATATCGTATTTATAATTGCTCACAATTGAATAAATTCTTCCTAATATTATTAAACACATATTAATTTGCTGATAGAAAGGAATAAATAAATATTTACTTCTTAATCATTATTGTGTAACATGCGAATTAATATTTTAAAATGTTTTAAAATTGCCAAGATCATTTAAAATTATTACAGATATCACCACGGATGGAAAAACAAAGTAAATAAATCAATAAATGATTTTAAACAGTTTGTTTTGTAGATCGTAATGAATCTATAAATTCATTTAAGGAAAATTATCTATAAAAAGTGTGGATAAACCTATTTTTCATTGTGTTACACTTGGAAGTGTTTGAATATTGTTTCACTATGCTAGCATTGAACCTAATAATCATAAAATATATATGCATTACTTATGAATGTTTACTCATGATATCAGTTTCATTATCATTCAGCATAATGATGGAACAAACTTTTAACCAACGGATAAAATCTAATGGGAGAAAATGTTCATTTATTTTTGTTATTGCCTAGGTTTATTATTGTAATATACTGTTTGTAACATATTATTCAGAGCTTTTTTTTTATTATTTATCATGGTATGAAAATATATTTAGTTAAGGACAAATAGATGTATAAAGATATATACATTTATTATATATATTTTTGTTAATTTCCCAGTTGAGGGAAAATGTAATATTAAATATCATTTGTCTAGACAGAGAGAGAGATATTTATCTCTCGCACTTTTAAAACAGATTTTAATATTTTATTGAAGGATAAACAAACAGACTAAATTTGCCAAAGATATATTATAATGACACAATTGTTTTATTATATGAAATATTTGATATATGCATTTTGCATTTCTTAAATTTTGCCTATGAATGAACATGTCCACTTTAAATAAAATGTGGGCTAATCTTCATTGTCTACATGTGTATGGCTTGCTATAACAAAATTATTATTATTATTAAAAATAATTAATGGTCATTTGATTTACAGGTTGGTTTATTTAATACAATAATAGTTTCTGCATTGTGAAATGGAATATTTGTTTCCATTTTTATTGTTAGGATTATTTTATCTTGCTATGGTATTGATAAGGATTCATGACAGCTTTCAGCTGATAAGTATGTGCCACATATAATGGCATCAAATACAGTATCATTGATATTGGGCATGGGCAGATGGAGAATTCTCCCAATTGCTGATTACATGAGAGAATATTGTCGAGGCTGATTAATAGTTAGTGCTTAGTTAATTCCAAGAGAGGATGATATCCATAGTCTTAATTCTATTTCCCTGTGGTGAGGCAATGCCCACACTTTTATACCTATGAAAAGGTATTAGAATTGGCCATATTATTGTACAACTGTCATGTTGTTTTGTAGAGCCTCGCTTTATTGTTTGATCCCCCATGAGATTATGTAATTAGTTTTCCACCATGTATGGTGAAGTTTTAGTATTTTAAAATTAAATAGCAAAATAATCAAATAATCACTAACAATAAAAATGAAACAAATATTCCATTTCAGTAAATATTATTAATGATAAATAAACCAACCTGTAAATCAAATGATATTATTATTTTACAATAATAATAATAATTTTATTAGCAAATATACACATAATAGACAATGAAGATTAGCCCACATTTATTTAAAGTGGACATGTTCATTCATAGGCAAATTTAAGAAATGCAAAATATCAAAATATTTCATATAATAGAACTTATTGTAATCATTATAATATCTTTGGCAAATTTAGTCTGTTTGTTTCAATAAAATATTAAAATCTGTTTTAAAAGTGCGGAGATATCTCTCTCTCTGTCTAGGCAAATGACTCCAACTGAAATTAACAAAAATATAATATAATAAATGTATATATCTTTATACATCTATTTATCATAACTAAATATATTTTCATACCATGATAAATAATAAAAAAAGCTCTAGTATATTTACAAACAGTATATTTTAATAATAAACCTAGGCAATAACAAAAATAAATGAACATTTCTCCCCGTAGGAATTTTATCCGTTAGTTAAGAAGTTTGTTCCATCTGCTGAATGATAATGAAACTGATATCATGAAGTAAACATTCATAAGTAATGCATATATATTTTATGATTATTAGGTTCAATGCTATAGTGAGTAATATTCAAGCCAGAAGTGTAACACAATGAAAAGATAGGTTTATCCGCACTTTTTATAGATAATTTTCCTTAAATGAAGGCCCCCGCGGAATTCATTACGATAAAATCGGCTATTTTAAAATCATTTATTGAATTTATTTACTTGTTTCCATCCGTAGTAATATCTGTAAATGAGCAAATGATCTTAACAATTTTAAAACATTAAAATATTAATTCGCATATTACAATAATGATAAAAAATGAAATACTATTTATTCCTTTCTATCAACAAATTAATATATTTGTAATATTAGGAAAATTTATTCAATTAATAGTAATTATAAATACGATATCCTTAAAATTTTTTAATCTATAATTTTGCATTTTCACTAAAACAAATTGAGTGCTAAACAAACTTTTAGAATAGGAAATAAGTCGCGCATTTTTCAGCAAGGGGTTGCCAAAATGAAATTTTAATTTAACGTAAATTTATGTTTACACACTTTCTTCAAAATTATTACTCGAATTATATTTTATGAGGTATAATATATAAGCAAATGTATTTTCTTTTTTATAATAAAAAGCGTGAAATAAAACATTTTCATCTTTTTCTTTTTCAATCTAAATATTTCGCATTATTTTAAAATATAGTAACAATATATATATAAAATAAAAGTAATTGCCTCTTCATTTGAAGTAGTATTTGTTGAGATATATTATTCTCTTTTCAATGCTATTTCAGGAATTATAAAATCGATGGGAAATGGCGATGAATAATGCAAGGTTTTTAATGTTTCTTATTCCGTATTTTTAGGCACGCATTTATCGATTCAATTCAATCCGCAAGTTTGTACTTGTCAGCTTTTTTTCTTTTTTTCTTTTATTTATAGATGTAGAAATTGAAGTCCTTTGTCCGTTTTCTTTTTATCGCCCCCCCAAACTTTTTGTTATATTATTTATACCTTAGATTACATTGCATCATGCCAAATAGTTAACTGTCAGTGTGAATAAAATTAATATTTCTCCCTCTGTGATGACTACCCAGAAATATTTCATATCAGTGAAATTGCGGCGAAGATTATTTACAAATTTAGAAGAATTTATAAATTATTTTCTTTATTTATTGTTGCTTTTAATAATAAAGTGCTAAATATTTTCACGCATTTCCAAGATTGGTTTAATTCTATTAAAATATTATTTTTAATATGACTGCCACTAGACATGATAAAATGTTTATGAAATTCATATCACATATCGAACTTTTCTAGTGTGTCTCAAACCAGTCTAATTCTTTATCATTCTCAGGATTATTTATTAGTGAGTTTTTGATTAATTAAGAAGAATTATATTTCAGCAAACTCAATCTAAAACGATTTTTACACTGCCCAATTTTCAATATATTAATAAATTATTATTAATTAAAAATTAAAATTTTACATATTAAATCTGAAATAAAAAACTAATGTAATTGAAACTTAATATATAATTACAATATATAATGTTTATCCGCATGTAGTGCATCATGAGTTTGGACGGGTTAAGTTGCCCAAATTTTTTTCAAGAAGTAGTCATTCCATCAGCAAATCACCCCCATATGTTCGGTATTATTTAATAGGTGGAGTATCAACAATTTTAGAAAATGATGGAGATATTATTAAAACACCAGAATCAGATGGAGAATGAAATTATATTTCATTAGATACTCATTAAAAAAGATATTGTTCTGAAAGTGGTTATTTAAAAGTCAGTTTTGTCTATATATCATCATCGATAAGTATTATAAATAATATAAATACACTACACGTATTAGTATTAAAATCCATAGTCTAACATTGTCGTACCAGTGCTCCGCATTTTTGATATAACTATAACAAATAAAATGGAACTAAAGAATAAGAGAAATAAAAAACATTTTTATAATTAAATGCTTTTATTGAAATTTATTATAAAAATAAAATAATTCTTTTTTCAGCTACAATTGAATTTTTAAATTTAACGAAATAAAAAGTGAATAGTTAATCCAGAAATTAATTAAATCAATCTCTTGTCTCAAAAAAACCAAGTGACAATTTAATTCTGGACTTCCCCTATCATGCATATGTTCTTCAAGTTAATCTAAAAACTTCAGAGTTAATGAATTGACAAAACAATTATTTTGTTTCTTTAATGAACTATCGAATAAAAGTATTTAATATTGAAAAATTTTATTTTCTATTATTCTTAAAGTTTTTAGTATTGGCACAGTTTAAAAATGAAATGTAAGGCTATACCATACTTATATATATATATATATTGCGATCTTGGAGAATAACAACTAGATCTTACTTTACAAATCATCTGGGCATTTAAACCTGGAAAATTTATAGAAATAGGCAGTTGCAAGTCAAAAAAAACATTTTTTAATAAAATATATTTTGGTATCGGTCGACCAACGGGAATTTACACCACAGACAAAGATTTAATAATATAATATCTTAATCTAATTATATTTCAATATTAAAAATAAATAAAATAAGCCACCTTGATGATTAACATACAAAAAAATATTTCGCAACATATATATATAAGATTTAACGTATGCTTTATTATATTTTTAACATTTAACATTATTTTTACTTTTTATTTTATGATTTTTAATTTACATTTAAATTTTATACTATTATGGGTGCGCGCAGATTTGATGTTGAGTATAGATGTCGACTATAAATTCATGATCAAAACATTCAAAATAAAACATAAATGATAAATTTTTGTTTATTTTCATCGACAGCCATTCACCATAGATGCATACATTATACACAATAGCAAAAGACATCGAATAAACTACATTTAGATACTCCACCATAAATCGAGTATTTTACCGGGTATGCCTATATATATTTGAAATGTAAGGGGTAAAACATGTCAACGGCGATTCCCCCCCCCCCCCCCCTATACCCAACTTAAATTTAATGCAATCTTTATTTAAATTATCAATTATAAATGAACTACATAAATTTGCAAATTTTAAAAGAAAATATTCAAATCATACAAGGCCATATTGAGCAAACAAACTCAATCCATCTGATATAGCGTGTGTTCAATGTAATGCGAATGCGGCGCTTTGAATAGGTTAAAGGAAGAAACTGCTTTTTTAGATCGAGATAGGAATATTTACATCTATCGGATTGAAGAGCAATGAAAAAATTCCAAATCGAAAAAATTTTCTATAATCTTATAAATCCCTTCCATAGGCAAATTGAAGGGTAAATGGAGTAATTTAGATGGTACATAAAACATTCATAATATATGCACCAATATATCCAATTCATTGACCTAATTTATTTCTGGTCAAGTAACCTAAGATTTACCCTCCCCCTAATATAAATCTATATAGCCGACCCACGACTTAAGATTTTAATTTTTATATAACTAATTTAATGAAAAACAAATAAATAATAAACAAAGAACAAATAAATAAATAAATGGAAATGATTTTAAATAAAAAATACAATCAAATGACATTATTAATATTAATTTACGTGGGGCAGAATAGATTATTATGGTAAATTACTGCAAAGTTTTTAATTTAATGTTCATTAATTATATGGTTTTAAACAGTTTAAATCTTTGACGCTGCCATTTGAATGTAATTTATACCGTCTCTAAAAGATTGTTGAGTTAGCTGTTGTTTTATTTATCGGGAGTTTGATAAACTAGTTGGTCCTTAATATTAGAAAAAAAAAAAATATATATTTTTTACTGAAACTGAAAAAGGGATTGAAAGTGCGGCTTTCAATCCCTTCTCCTTCAACTCACTAGCACATATTAGTGCATCGTAATAACTAATTAATTAAGGCCGTTTCACTTTTTTATTTCCAAATTTTTCTTTTTATACAAGACTTTAAGATTCAATGGGCGATTCGTCATCGTTGATAATTCCTTCCGTTTAATTTGATTTTTTACGTCAAATTTCTAATTGTTTCTATCTGACTTAGCTATCATTTATACATTTTAGATGTAGGTGAATTTACTAATTAAAATAATCATTTCCAGGTTTACAAAAAGATTAATTAATCTGTTTTAAACTTAAACATATTTATTTTATCTCTAAATCTTTCTGAAATTTAAGTTTTAAAATACGCAACTAATGAGTTTATTTTAATAATTATTTATCTGTGCAATTTTATAGTATGCCTAATTTAAAATGTTTTATTATAATTCTTAAAAAAAGTTTTTATTGGCGAGCTTTTATTTTTTAAATAATATCACTAATTAAAAAAACAATGCTAGACGATCTAATTTTTACTTATTACAATGTATATATATATAAAGTAGTTTTTTAGGTTAAATATCTGTAGATACTGCAGTTTACCATTGTAAGGTTGGCAAAATTTAAGCATAAGGTGCAAAAACTACTTTATTTATTATCATATAACTAGGAAATATACAATGAAATCTATATCTTGAATATTGTCACTACTAATTAAAATGTATACCCCTTATTGTATATATCATTTTTAGCATATGTAGAAAGAAACAGATCTGTTTAAATGTTAAAGGGAAAAAATTTCAAGAATTTTTAACTTTTTTGTGACTGTTACAAATAATGCATTTTTATTAAAACAATTATTTAAAATTAAAATTAGAAACGACTAAATAAACAAGTTACTGATTTATTATACATATATATATATATTATTTTTTAAATGTCATTAAATTGAAAGAAGAAAATTTAAACTGAATCTCATGATAATTAACTAAAGAAATAAAAATTAATATACTAATAATTATAATATAAAATTATGGAGAATATTTTTTATTTCATAATATATAAACTTCAAGGCTTCATATATTGAAGCCTGTACAATAAATATTTTCTATTCATAAATTTAAAGCCATTTTTTTTGATTTGATGAAAATTTTTACATTTGGTTGGAGTTCTACAACTTTTCCCCAGTGCAAGCAATACTGTCATGAATTTGCCCCCCCCCTTTTTATTATCTTTTAAATAGATGATTCATTTTTTAATGGTAATATTTTTAATTTTTATTAATAAATTAAATGTAACACCATACATTACTAATTTTTTATGAATTCTTCCCCCATATATCTTTCTTTTTATACTTAGAAAATATTTTATTAAATAAAAAATACTATAAATATTTATAAATTGACAAAAATGTAACAAAAATTAGTATCCGTCTCTCATCAAGCAAGTAGAATATTTAAATATCTCAATTTAAATAATTAATATCTTAACATACTTTATCCAACCACAGAATGCTATAGTCTGTTTTCAAACCAAAAATATAACTCTTTACAAACATATAAAATAAATAAATATAAAAACATTTTTCTTTTTGACAACATTAAAAATGTTTCACCATTCAATTTATTACAAGCAAGAAATAAGAGATATTTAAATTTATAATATTATATAAAACACTTTGAAAAGTCCCCCTACATGCTGAAGGATTTAATATTTTTATTTTTTGTTTGAAGTTATAATTGTTTTGCATAACATAATGATGTGTATTCATACAATACAAATCATAACTCACAATACTTTACGCAAATAGATTAGAATTTTCAACCTGTGGCATTTTTACTTTCTGCATAGATATGAAAATTAGGCTAAAGAAGAATAGGAGAAAATAATATTTTTAAATTGTGAGTGCTGATAAAAATTTGAAAATACTAAGGACATAAAAAAAATCAAGTAGCAAATAATCGGTTTCAAACCTGAGATGATACTTGAAATACAAATGATCATTAACAAATTGTAAAATCATTAGTTGTGGAATATACATAAATAAATATGACTATATATATGGCATTTAAATATAACTTAACTACTAATAAAAATACATAATAAAAATATTTTCAATATTACAATCTCATTTTAAATATTATGACATTAATTCTAGTTTCTAGATAATATGGTATTTCTATAAATAAATTTTTACATATTTAATGAAATTTAACTTCTTTGGTCATGACACACTTATGAATATTGTCATAGACAACTTCAATTTTTTAAAAATCATAGTACATATGTATATTATACATTAACAGCTATCAACCTTAAAGATTTATGGTACACTAGTAAATTCCAGTGAAAAAATTGAAACTGCTTTCTCTCAGAAAACTTTGTGCATATCTGATCAATACTGTGTTATATAATACAAAGTTTAGCTGTTTATTACAAATATTTTAGACACTTGTCAAGAATTACCAACATTAGTGCTTGACTTCGGAATTCTATATCTTCCAAGATTGTATTCTCCCATTCTCACAAAATCTTTCAAACCCTTGAAAACATTCTTGCAACTCATAACACACTGCCATATTCAATGAACATCATTTTAGAAAAAATTCAGCAGCTGTTTTGTCAACAAACAACTTAAGGTTAATTGAGTTATTCCATTTATATATTAAAATGCATATTTCATGTCACAATATCATGTGCCCGTCTTTAATATCAGTGGTAAATAGCTAAGTATAAAGGAGTCAGCGAACTGACTGTCCAATAAAGAGCTGGCAAAGGTTAGTGAGTTATTCCATTATATGTTAAAATGCATGTCACCCAATTCATGATCTTGGTCTAAGTGCACAACTATCAGTGATATAACTAAATATAATTTTATATTAATTCAAATGGGTACGAACAGCGCGTAAGAGAGGAGAACTAGTCACCCTTTTTACAGGTCATATGATATATATTATGAAACCAGTTATTACATAACACTAATAATATGATATATATATGTAAAATGAAAATGAAAATAAATAATTTTGTAGATATTTTTATATTTCACAAAATAAGAATAATAATAAGTAAAAAGGTGGAAATAACTCTGGGGTTTAGAAATAATTTCATTGTGAATAAATTTAAAAAGGTCTGATAAATAATATTTGTAATTCTATTTTTATTTAAGGAAAGCATATTTATTTTTCGTCTTTTAATTAATAACTTGTATAAAATATCTTTTTAATTAATGTATTTATTTCTATATGAATTAAAAATCTTTGTAGATAATTTCTAGGGATATCACCTTTGGTCAAATTCCAAGATAGAAATAAAAACATGAATAATCACACTTTGATAAATTTTCAACTATTTTCAAAATGGATTACAAAAATTGAAAACCTATATTGATTTGTCACCTGTTTTAAACAGGTTATAAAGACTGATAAAAAATATCAGTTAGTTTGGCTTGCAGTTTAATAAGAGTTAGCAGAAGAGCTAACTGTAAGGATTGGCCGATATTTTGTGGCAAGTTAATAACTGTAACAGAAAATGAATATGAAGCTAGCTGCAAAAGATAACTTCAAGAATAATTATCAAGAGAACTGCCATGAGTATATGGAGCTACAAAAAGTGGCTTCTCTGCAGTTCACTGGTGGAGTTTAATTTACATGGAGAACACCTGAAACTTACAAAATCAAGAATGGAACTGACTACGAAGGGAGAAATGGCCACATTTAATTATATACTTTTACCTGATGAACCTGAGAAATTACTTTATTTTTTGCTGGATAAAAACAAGCTTACCAGAAAGCTGAAGAAATTGGTACTTAGCTGCTGCTGTTTATCTATACATGCAAGGAAATATTATAAACACATCTTGTGTATACAGTGAGTTATTTAATATTTCTTAAAGTATTTAAAATTATAAATTGGATTAACACAAACAAATAGTACTTGGAAATCTAACGGCAGTTATATATATATAATAATGAAATTTTAAAATAATTTCTTTTGGTTAAGAGACATGATAATTAATTGAAAAGTACTACCGTCAGGCAAAAGTTGCCTTTATTTAGTTTGATAAAAGACTTATAAACTGGAATTAAATTTTAAATTATATATTTTGTTTATACACGCGTATATGTGTGAAATTTATGTTTTCCAAATGAATTAATTATGAAAATATATTATTATAACAAATTCAAATGAAACATATATGTAAATTGTAATCATTTTGTCATTATTAATCAATTGAATAATTACATATTAGAAGAAATCACGTATGTAATGTCTTTTTGTGTAAATCAGTATAACCATTTAATTTTGAACTAATAATTATGTCAGTACGGCATTTGAAATTTTGCTGTTGTAGTCAAAATCGAGAAAACATATGTGTGTAATTTTATTTTTATAAAATTTTAATTTTTTATTAATAATAAACATTATTTAATTATTTAAAATTATTTATATTTGTGGTCCTTTGATATTAAGAAACTTATGTTAATACAACTAGATTCATGCACGAGATATGAATATAAATGAGGATATATATATTAATAACTTTTGACATCATGACGATCAATCATCATCACGGTTGAGTGTAAGAGGATACTCTTTAAAACCCATGCGCTATATTTTTATTTAGTTGTATTATTAAAATTTTAAGGGTATAGTTGGCCGAAATAAAAGAAGCCGGAAAATATGATGATGATCAGTATATATTTAAATGTACCAGCGTAACCAGATTTCACGATTATTGTGTATTTTAATGGATAGGCACTAAGTAACCATCAAAGTTATATTTAAATGGTGCCCAAGCTGGCAAGGCTTTCAATAGTTAGCCTGGTCTAAAGAGACTACATTTCTATCCAATCATAAGGTTGACTGTCGACTTATATTTTAATAGTTCAAATCCGGTCACAAGATGGACTGATGATTTATTGGACTGATTTATTTATTCCGTGATGAGAAATGATTATTTCTTTTGAGTGGTAGTATACCTTATATGCTTGGTTGATAGTTAATTGCTCTTTTAGTAGCTGGCTGATCTGCTCAATGAACACAAAATTTTGGCTCTCATGCTCCATAAATATTTATGCTTAAAATATACTTTTTTGTAAATATTTCATTTAAATGGACAGGATGATGATGATTAGATTCACCCTCCTTCACTTATATCCACCCATCCATGCAATATGTATATATATTTAGCGATGTTTTGCGTCTGGTAGACCCCTTCTCGCTCCGCTGTAAATTTAGTGAAGTTAATCAAACTATGAATACAGAGAAAGTACGTATTTCGTTCATACTTCTATAGGGTATAGCTATATTTCTGATTAATTGACATACTACGGGAATACCTATGAGTTAGTTTTAATTTGTAAAGGAATTATAGTCATTAGACTTATAACTCTTTGTAATCACATAATTTTGACATAACTAAAAAATCAGGTTTATGTAACTTTTTTTCAGAGATATTATTCCGAGGATTTAATCAAATATTTGGCAAGAGTAAAATTATATACTCAAATCTTAATAAATAACGATAATAAATTTAATAGCAGCACAATGAATAATTGATATTAGAAATAAATATTTATTCTAACAAATTAAAATATTAAAAAAGCATTACTAATTAAGTGGAAGATTATGCACACTAATCAGACATTAAATCAATTAATTAAAAAGCAGTTATGCACAATTAAAAGTTCACATCAAACAATACAGAAAGTTCCTTAAATGAGGGTCTCTTGAATAAGAGAATTAAAAGTCTGAATTATATTATAAGCTTAAAGAAAGGAAAAGAATAGTTTGAAACTTAATTTAGTCACAATCGGGAGTATGAATGTCTTAACTTATCGGTAAGTTTGGGTAGATTCCGTAAGATATAAAACTAGACAATTTGAATTGGTCTCCTATCATCTTCAGTTATTGGTCTGTTCTATAGTGGAGAAAAAAACATGAATTTGTTATGACCTTTTGTAAGTATTCCTGGGCTCTGTTTCCCATGCTTGCTGACAACAGTACAACAAGTGGTGTACCTGTGCAGAGTATATTAAGATTATGCATGAAACCTATCTAACACATGTAACCAGAAGGTAAAAAGAAAAGACCTAGATTTATCTCTCTTCATTTTATACCTCATCAGGTTTTTAATCTTCTGTGCCATCCTTTTTCTTGTTCTTTATCATACAAGATAATAATCTTATGCACTCTTTCTTAAATTTAAGTTACAAAGTCCTTTTTTTAAGCATAATTCTGCCATCTTTTAATTACCTAAAGAGATTTTCTAATTGTAATCTTTATTTTGTAATTCTTTTAATTTATCTGGATTAATGTCTGTAGATCTTTATTCTTTCAATTTACAACTTTTATTTTTTAATTACATAAAAATATGGCGAGAATTTAAACTTTCATTATACATTTAAAAAATTACACAAACAAAAATATTTAAAATAATGTCAATTTAAAAATCTTTAAATTTACTTTAGCTTTTAAATATTTTAAATACTTAATACTAGGCGGTACAATATAATCATAAATTAGTGGATCTTAAATTTCCATTATGTAGTAGGTACTAATATTTTGGAATAAAAATTAGTCAGCAGTCGGCTCTTTTAATGGGACATACCATATATTATCATAGATTAATTGTCTTAATTCTTAAATTTCAAGTATTTCTACATGTTTATCATTAAATATAAAAATAGTTTGATTTATTTCTATGATACTACATTAATAACGTAGTAAATATAATATCTTTTTCAGAATGTTTCATTCATTTTTATTAGAATATATATTTTTAAGAGCTGGTGATTGCTACCGCCCGTTATGGCGACACAGTAGACATTAAGTATGCATTATATGTTAAAATTATATTATTAGTATAAATGTAATCTTAAATGATAATTTTAGAGAAAGAGCAATACAGCACATGCTAAACAAGAGGCTAAAAAAAATAGAAAGTAAAATAAGTAGATAATTGCCAATTTATTAAGTGTTTGTTTAGGCTTTCATAACTAGAAATAGTAAGTGATAGGAATTTACTTGAGTTACTGGCAAGTTCAATTTGTTAACAGCTTTATACATTTTTGCTTTTCTATATTGTAATATTTTGACAAGAATAAGAAATTAGTAGTTTAGTAAAATCACAGAACATTTCAGAATGAGTAAAACTATACAAAAGCAATGTTTTCTGAAAACTCGTATATTATTTACAATATTTAAAATACAAGTATAGTATATATACTTAAACGGATATGAACCAAATCAGATTTTTAAGCTCTCTTTTAGTCGTGAAATAATAATTCTTGATATTAGATCACAACCAATAATAAGTTATCAATAATGATCAATTATATTAGATAGAGTGTCATTTTCGAATATTTAACAATAATGTTTATGAAGTGATAGATATATGAAAGCATTAAGTAAATAGAAAGTTATTAAGCCGGATTGGATTTTTAAATATCTGGAAAATGGTAATATTTCTGTAGTGTAAGTTTCTCTTATTTTTATTTATGAAATTGTAGTGAAAATTACATTACAGAGAATATTCCTTGCATGGATAATAAAGTAATATACTTTCTATCAAGTGATTTGTGTCAAGGTGTGAGGGCGAGCCCGGCATATCGACAAATAATTTAACTCATATATATATGAAAGAAACAAGTTTATATAAGGTATACTGTTGCTTTATTAGTGATCAATAGATGAACACCAAAACACCTTCAAAGACAAGCGTTATTCTGACTGCATAAGCGTCAGAGTCAATATTCACTGTCTCTTTCATTTTGCTCCCGCCCCACCGAGATCAGCTGATTTCAAGCTGATTTTAACTAAATCCGATGAGGGATAGGAAGTTAGAAACTGGAACCTAAACACTAACTCAAGTGTTTATTCAAAGCGTTTCTATCAGTTTGCGAAGCGTAATTTTTAGACAAAAGTTAGTCTTCCAGAGCTCAGCCTAATCAACCAGATAACCTATATGGGTGTCATCTTTCGGATTTCTCCACATACTGCAATCTATATCATTGCAAGAAAACTTAAGGTAGATTTATGAAAAAAAGTTACGTAAAGCCTGCTATCGCTGTATTAATGATCAATAGATGGGAGCTACCAAAACCTCAAGGCAAGCGTATTCTGTTTACATAAACATCAGAGTCAATATTCACTGTCTCTTCTCCATAGATCAGCTGATTTCAAGCGATTTAACAAAATTTAGAAGCTGGACTAAACCAGCCCAGCGTAAAAAGTTTCTATCAGTTTGCAAACATGAATTTATATATATATATTAGGTGTGAGAAAAAGATATAATATTCACATGAGGAATGAAATATGATCTAAGACCAACTGATGATGAGTGTGGACTCCAGCATGAAATGTGCAACATACATATTTTCATATCTTTGATGTGTCCTTATGATGTACTCCTCTATAAGGTGTTATAGTGTAATGAAATTTGCACTGCAAGTATTCTCGTGAAGTGTTAATCTCTGATATAATGAGTCACTAATAAGAATTTATTAATATACTTCCATCAAGTAGTTTGTGTCAAGGTTGAGTGGGCAATAAGTTAGCAATCGCTAATAGTATTTGGTTGGTGCATCGCCCTATCCTCTTTATTTTTGGCTGTAGTTGGGGCGACTTTTATCCACAGATAGACCATGCTTTATTTTTGTCTGTCATAATTGTATGTATGTATTGGAAAAATATTTATCATTTACACAAACATTCATTCTGCCTTATCAGGCACTGAGAAGAAAGACCATGGTGTTTCTTGATCTTAAACTCAGAGGTAAAAAGCCAATAAACTCACCACACTGGCTAATGCGTGTTGGTGAGCAGCCCATCCATGTTCGTATACTATATGAATAATCACATAGTAATAACAGCTACAACGACAAGAACGTATGGAGTGGACATTAGGAATTTGCCCTGCTCGGTTCCTTTAAGGCCTCCAAGAGGAATCAAAGGGTCTCCTTTCAGTTAATAGCAAACTCCTTTCTGCAGCCATTTTATAAAGATATTTTATATTATATCATTGATTTATTTAAATATTATGTAAGGTATTGTTAGCAAATAATTATTACAATAATAGTAAATGAATAAAATAAAACTTTTAAATTTAATAAGTATCAGGTATATTTATTTAACTATTTTTATGTAGACATGACACTCTCCATATTTAATAATTCATCTTTTTCTATTCACTTCATTTAGAAATATGGTTGCAGTCACTGGGAAAAAATGTGGCATGAACATAATACACTTGAGTTATGTATATTAATAAATGCAAAACAATAGCAATTCTCTCTATACAGTACAGCCACCCAGAGCAAACCATGTGCACGCATAAGAAATGGTGATTATGCGGTGTTCTAGTGGTTTAAATGTGAAACAAAGATAAATGATCTTTTAAAACAATAGTAAACTCTCCATATAATAGGGCCTGGAAGCCATAGTAATCAATGGATGCTGAAATTTTGTACATTAAGTCCCTATTTCATGCCTATCCATCCAATATCCTCATTGATTACCATGAATTACACTAGGTGGCACTACTGTATGAAGAGTTTGTGAGGGATGTGATTATTCTGTGCCGAAAGCTATGTTTAATCTTTTTTGCCTTCTTATGCAATTAATCATCTGAGATCATCAATATAAAGACTGTATACTTGTGGTATAAAATTGAGGAGTAAATTATGTTCAAGAGAGATAGATTTATTTGAATTTGGAAAGAATGGGAATTGTTAATGTTTAGAAAGTGTTTCGTTGGCCATTTTAAATATAGAAGTTTAAAAAAAATTAATTTTTGAATGTGTGCTAATGTAAGGATATTTTGTAACTAAGTTGTATGTAAGAGTAATTGGTTTTTTAGTAAGGTTGCTACTAAAGATTTTTAAAATTTAAGAACAGTGATTTATTTGAGAAAAAAGATAACGTTTTGGAGGTCTAAGATCAGAAAATACGTGGTTATCGATCAATCATTGATAGTTTTTAAAGGAAAGTCAAGTTTTTACCTTTCCATGCAAAGGAGTTTGAAGAGCAGGAGAGGAAGTATAAAGTCAAATATAGAATAGGTGATTTGGAAAATAAGGAATATGGATTGCATTTGTATTCCACAATTCATATATAATCATCACAAAGAAATTAGTTACGCTATGATAGAGTGTATCATATGTTATGAGGTTTATCACTTGAAATGTTTAAGTAAGACTAGAAAGGATGTAACAGGTTTATAGTTATGTAGACAAATAGGCAAAACTCGCTATACATATTGCCACACACAGAAAGCTAGAGTAATCAATGGATTGCTTGCTGTGTGTGGCAATATGTATAGTGAGTTTTGCCTGTTTTAATAACAGTTATAAGCAAGCATAAAAATGGTGATCATGTGAGTTATGTAGACAGTGTGTAAATGTGATAAAAAGGGTGAAAAGTGGTTTCTAAGTGTAGCTAGCTTAAAGAGAAAGTCAGGAGAAATGGAGCAAAAGGTAGTTGAGGAAGACAGGATAGAGTATGTTTTTAGTGGAGTGACATGAGGTATGGATGAAAAATAGGTAGTGCAAGGAGATGGTTAGCCAAAGAATAAGTAAGATAGAGAAAGAGGTAAAGGATGAAGAAGCAAAATTAAAATTGTTAGAGACAAAGTGTGAGCAGATAAAAGCATTATTGAGTAGGAATGATAAGGAAGAAATAGATAAGGAAGTCCAGAAGATGGTAGAAAAGGTTATGAATGAAGCAGAGAAAGTAAACTATGAGACAGTATTGATAAGAGATTCACTAATTAGAGAATATTGAGCTATAATTGCAAGAGAAAATAGAAATAGGTATGTAAAAATATGTTTGTCTGGAGCTAGAATTAGGGATGTTACAAATAAAGTAAAGAAGAAAGGGAGCAGACAACTGTATATTATGGTAGGGACTAATAATTTGTTAGAGCCATCAGAGAGAGAGTAATGGATGAGTACATAGAATTAATTAGAAATTTGAGTAAGATTAAAGGAAGAGTCAGAATAGTTTGATTATTACCAAGAGTTGACAGAGGTGTATGTTAGATAGGGCATATTTTATAAATGAGAGATGGAAAAAATTGTGTGAGAGAAATGACATTATGTTTGTGGATATGTGGGATTTTTTTTATTAAAAAGAGGGATATATATAAAATACATATTTTGCGGGTTCATCCGTGTTAAAAACTTTTAATATTAATATACTGACGTTTCGACTTGGTCACACAAGCCATCCACAGAGTTATAAAAGGTAGAAAGATGGTTGTAGAGACGCTACAATCACAATGTTATACCCACTTGCTGTAAAATTGTGTTTCACAAGAACAATTATAATGTTAGTAAAATTCTAAGGAAAACTAGCAATATTATTTTAAACTCTTTTATTAAAGAAACTCGAAAAAATTTAGACAAAATTGATAAAGTATTGCTACATTTACGTTTATTCCTTAGTAATAAAATACATCCTTTACTGTGGACTAGTTTTGATCGTATTGCAAGTTTTAGATCGTTTAAAGATTCGGAATTTGTAACAGCAAAGCAAAAGAAAAAATTGCAAATGCTAATTAGAACACAATCCCCAAACATTATGTATCCAAATCAAAAAACCGTTTATAATTTATCTTGGAAAGCCCTCTCTACAGATGAAATTTCAGTTTTAGAAAAAGGTTTCAATTTTGCTTTAACACCTTCCCGGATACCTTTTGAGAAAATTGTTTGTAATGTTGAATCAGCTCTCGATAAAATTGATTCTACATCGGCTGATTTGGCTAGAGCTGAGATTTGTAATATTTTTAAAAAAGCTAAGCTTCCTAAAAATAATATTTCAAAGAAAGAAAGACAAGCATTAAATAATATAAAATCGGACAAATCAATTGTTGGACTTCCAGCTGATAAAGGTAATGCCACAGTCGTAATGGATCGTGACATTTACCATAATAAAATTTTAGATCTGCTTAATGATAAAACTTATAAACTATCAAAAAGAGATCATACTACGTATTTGGAAAAAACAACAAAAGCTATTATTAATAAATCACCTATTGAAACAGAGATAAAAAATAAAATAATCCCTCATGAAAAATCTTGTGTCTGTCCAAAATTTTATGGACTTCCAAAAATTCACAAACCAGATACCCCCCTTCATCCAATAGTAAGTGCAATAGGTTCTCCAACTCATATTTTAGCCAGATACTGATCGGATTTCATTAAACCTACAATCCCATCTATTAAATCATATATTAAAAACTCTCTTCATTTTATTTCTGTTTTAAAAAGTTTAAAAATTAATGCTAATGACATTCTGGTCAGTTTTGATGTCGTGTCTTTGTTTACAAACATTCCAATTGATGAAGCTTTAAATATAATCTCACAACATTGCAATTTACCAGACCATATTATTGCTTTAATTAAACATTGACTCTTAAATACATATTTTGTATACAATGGACAGCACTACAGACAAGTTTTTGGTACTCCTATGGGCTCACCTATCTCAGGAGTAATAGCTGATTTATTCATGGAATATATAGAAACTCACCTATCTCAGGAGTAATAGCTGATTTATTCATGGAATATATAGAAACTCGTGCTTTAGAATCATCAGCTTTAAAACCTCTCATTTGGCTCAGATACATAGATGACACTTTTGTCATATGGCAACATGGAAAAAATAAATTAGATATTTTTTTCTTACATTTAAATAATATGCATCCTCATATTAAATTTACAATGGAGACATAGGCTGATGGAAAACTCCCTTTTTTTGATGTTCTAGTCACCAGAACACCAAATAGTTTATCTTTTTCTATTTACAGAAAGGGTACACACAGAGACAGATATTTGCATTTCCATTCTCATCATCACCCAACTCAGATAGTTTCTGTAGCCAAAACTCTTTTAAATAGAGCAATAAACCTTTCAGATGAGACACATCTGAAAGAAGAAATAAATCATATTAATAGTGTTTTATTAGCAAATAGTTATAATTACAAATTTATAAAAAAAAAGCCTTATTTCAAGCCCAAAATAGACAAAATATGAAACAAAAAGATGATAAATCAGCTATTAGGATTTGTGTTTCATATGTAAAAGGAACTACAGACAGTATTGGACGTATATTAAAATGCTATAATATAGATACAGCATTTTCTGCTCATCAAAAGATCAGCAATATAATAACCAAGCCTAAGGATTCAATCCCTCTTGAATCTCATGGTGTCTATCAAATCTCATGTAAATATTGTAAAGCTTCTTACATAGGTATGAGTAATCGTCGCATCAGTGTTAGGAGAGATGAGCATGCTAATGCAGTTAAACAACACTCATCATCATCAGCACTCTCACTCCATACTATAGATTCAGGTCATAAAATTGATTTTTCTAGTACCAGGACCATATCCAGATGTGATAATCTCTACCAATGCAAAATTAGAGAAGCCATTGAGATACTTAAAAGGCCAGATTGTATCAATAAGTGAGATGATACATGTAAACTTCCTCCTATTTGGAAAGATTTTTTTAAAAAACATTCCTAAATTTAACATTTTTTGCTATTGGTGGAATTGTAACATTTTATTCAAATCAGTGAATGTAGCACCTCTATTAACCATCTTTCTACCTTTTATAATTCTGTGGATGGCTTGTGTGACCAAGTCGAAACATCAGTATATTAATATTAAAAGTTTTTAACACGGATGAACCCGCAAAATATGTATTTTATATATTTAACCCATGCAAATCTTCGTTTTAACACACACACACATATATATATATATATATATATATATATATATATATATGTGCCATTATATATATATATATATATATTGTGCCATTACAATTTAGTCACTAGCTAAATTTATAGTAATGTGCATGTAGAAAAGGTAAACCAAAAATCATCATCACATTTTTATATAATCATAAATGAAGCTGTAGGGCATCCAAGTTCAAACCCTACAAGGTCCAGTTCTAAAAGCTTTAAACAGAGAAAGAATGGGACAACAATTATATGCTTTATTTGTTTGTGTGTTGATAGAAAGGTAATACACACATTTAAACTATTTAATATTTAAATTTCCTGTTAAAAAGCAAAGTTATAATGCATACATATAGGCAATGTATGTGTAAATTATTTAATTGTTTTATATTTCAAATATTAAACATTTTAACTTTCTTTAAAACTAACCTATGCTTGATCAATTCTAATATTTTATTCTATGCTTTTATTTTGCTTTTCTTTAATTATAAGTGGGATTTAAAAGTTACAGATTTAATTAAATAATTGGGTTATAATTACTAAGCTAGCAATTATAGTATTTAAGGTTAGTTTATGAATGATTTGAAAGAATGAAGGATGTGTGTACATTACATACAAAAATTTACATTTCCTAAATATTGAAAGAAAAGGAAGTATTAAATCTGTCAAATTATTTTTTTTTGTACAATTTTTTTTGTTAAAAGAGGAAATCTGTTTAATCAGATATCGATCTTTGTAGCAATTTTTTTTTTTGTAAATGATTGTTTCACTTTGGAAGCTTATAATGGGTCAGAGCTCTAATTTTGAAATTGTCTTATCTCAAGATCTAAAGAAGGAAGCTCAAAGATTTGAAGTGTTACCTGGATGTTAAAAAAAAAGAAAAAAAAGAAAAGAAAGGAAATAAGGATTGAGTCTATTTTTTTTTTTTTAAACAAAAGTGTCTGGAAAAAGGATTAAACTTTTCAGTTGAAAAATACTTTAGTTGAAAATAAATTAGAGATCTAATTAAAACAAATTTGTCCAAAAATAGCAAGTGATGCTATCTCTGATTGGTTAAGGTAGCTAAAAATTGGATATAAAAAGCTGTCTTGAATTATTATTAAGATTATTATTGTTAATGATTCAGATTATTAAACTATCAAATTGAATGTTAAAAATATAAGAAATGGCGGGCTAGAAAAATTATATGTATGTCCCATTTGCTCGACCATCTGGGGAAGCTGCACATCACATAGGAAAGAAAAGATGTCTAAAATAATATTCTACACCTTTCAACTGACCAGATAAATAAGATGTTTTTAATAGAAGGAAGAAAGCATTCACCTGCATTCAAAGAAGATGAATTAATCTACTGATAAATATTAATCATCAAGTCCAATTAATTGTTACAACAACTGATTTTAAACTCAAGAAAATTTACAAATGTGAAAACAACTGCTGTATTTCATCCACATGCTTGACAGGAAGAGAAGAAAAATTAATATAATGATTTCCAAATTATCCACTAAAGCAAATAACCTCAATAGAGTCACCATCATCAAATAGTTATACACCTCAAGAAAGAGATTGTTCCCACATAAAACGGAAATGGTAGCTGCAGAAATATAAACCTTATACAAGACAAGTTTGAACCCTTGGAAATTCGCCACAAACAAAAGATCGGTAATATGACTTTTTATATCTATTTTCTTTATGATATCAGTCTTAATAAACATTTTAGCAATAAAGTGGTATATTTTTATTTAAAGAACTTTTAAAGACTATTCAGATCGATTAAAACAAGAATGTCTTACTAATAATGACTTTGAGCTTCAGAAATTATCTTGAATGTATGAAAATTATTTGTTTATTAATTTTACAGTTATGAAAAATATTAATGTGTAAAACAATTTTTTTTATGGTATTATGATTTTAGTTTTAACTAATATATTATTATTTTGGTTTTAAATAATATTTTGTTATCATGGGATAAAACACGCACATACATAATGATATTTTATATGTGTATAATTGCGATTGAATGTGGAGTAACAAGTAGTGTTAGAATATTAGATTAGTTTGTTTCATTAAGTATAGCATTTCAGAGGTAGAAGAGAGGGGGGAGAAAATAATTTAAAACTTGTTTCTAAAACTTGCTCTTTCAATTCTACTAACATTTTTTTTTTACATTCTATTTACATGTTGGATTTTTAAAAGTATGTGTGCTAATGAGCAGATAATATTTTTTTTTTCTTAAAATACTTTTCTCATGGAGTGAAAATCATGGTTAATGTGACGTCCAACTTAATACAAATACATTTGAAGGGAAAGGGGGAAGAACTTAAAATTAATCTGAGGATTGTTATATAATCAATTATTATCATTATTATTATTCATGTCAATTTTCATATTTATCTAGAAATTTTTATGTATATGTTAAGAATGTAGTAATAAATATTAGTTTGTTTTATTAAACGAGGCGTATATATTTCATTAAGTATAGTCTTTGTTAAGTGTAATTATTCATCATCATCAATGGTTGAATATTAGTTATTTAGGATATAAGTAAGTATGCTAAAATTAAGCAATAATTATGAATTTCTTTATAAAAATTAGTTTTATGTTTAGGCTTAGTCCTAGAGCTGTAGTTGAAACCCTTGTCATTATCGTTATTATCATCATCATCATCGTCATCAACGTTTTAATTAATGAGCTGTTTAACTGTTTAAAGGCCATAAATAAATATTGATTTTATAATATTTAGTGATCTCTTAGTATTATTATAACCACATCCCATCATCTATTTCATGCAAGGATGAGTGAATTGCCATCCTAAATTATTTATATATAATCTGAGCTAGTAAACTTACAAAACTATTGAAACACATTTGTTATGCTAAGATCTGAGAAATGATTTATGTCTAATATACTCCACTTTGGTTTAAAGATGTTTTACTTTTACCTAAATATTAGTGCTTATAGTGATATGGCTCAAAAAGCAAAATCTTCCATTTTATTATAAATAAAGTACCAAGAAGGGATTCAAACCCGGTACATGTGAAAGGTTATCAGATATAACCATGTCTAGATTCAGATAATCTAGTGGCGCCCTGCTAGACCATATTCACTTAGTATTTGTTTAAACATGCACTTAACATCAAACCAAGAAATGAAAGGGGATAAGATCTACTGCCTGTATACCTGAGTTATATTTTATTGAATTACTAGTGTACTCACTTCACGTGATTTCCATATACCTGAGTTATAATACATTGCTATAAGAATTTGCTTATAATTATAATTCTTGATAGTGTTATATTTTGAACCTTTACTTAGTTATTTCGATTTGAATTCATTTATTTATGTTACAATATATATATATATATATATATATCTTATATATATATATATATATATATATATATAGTAAAGATGTATTGCACTTAGGAAAACAAGGAAATGAAGTTTTAGGGAGTCTGATTTATAAAGAATATAGTTTGGGAAACTTATAAAGGAGGGTGGGGGGTTAAATTGCAGCATCATCAGAAAGAAGAAGAATGGACGAGTTGTAAGAAATAAACAAAGGGTAGTTGATTTAGATATAAATGTAGATGTGGCGAGAAAATGGGTCTGTAAAATTAATGGTAAGCAAGTTAGTTATAAGTATAATGGAGAAGAAAGAGTCAAAAGAATTTATAAAAGAGTAGTTAGGAAAGAAGAAATTGATAAAAATTGGGTATTTGAATATGCAAGGTGGTAGGAGATCAGAAAAGTGGCTGGAATTAAACAAAGCAATTAAAAATGAAGAGCTTGAGGTATTAGCAGTAGTGGAAAAACATTTAAGAGAAGAAGAAGCTATTCTTAAAGACTTGATATGGCAAAGTATAAGAAAAAGAAAAAAGAGGTAGTAGTATAGGAGTTCTCTCAAAAAATATTTAAATATTGTTAAATGTCAAGAACATTTGTGGGTAGAGATAAGGTTAAGAAGACAATAATGGATGGTGGCTATAGTGTATATAGCTACTGGAGATAGTCAAACTAAAATGGAGTGGAACAGTAGCATATATGAATGACTAGTTAAGGTTATACAGAGTTTCAAAGAAAACGGGAAGGGAATAATGGTTATAGGGGATATCAATGGGCATATTGAAGAAATTGAGGATGTAGAAGAATTTTTGTCAGAGAGTGAATATTTATGAGGGACAATATGAATGGTCTAGAAATAATATATTCCATACAATATATTATGTATTAGTAGAGAAAGAGGGAATGAATAAAGTACGGAAAATTATGATGTTTGATAATGAAGAGAGAGTATGTAATAGTGATCATAACTTCTTTATAATAGAAATAATTAGTAATGTGATAGAAAATAGAAATAAAAATAGAAACAATAGTGAAAGAAGTGGCTGGAGAGTGAATGATAAGAGTAAGTTAGAAGAGTATAAAATAAAAGTTAAAAAAACCTTGAAAGAGTTGGTTGGGGGTGAATATAAGAACTGGTGTGGTGCAATAGAGAAAGTGACAAATAAGGTATTAGGTAAGAATATTCAGAAGAATAAAAGTATTAAAAGTGAGAGTTAGTAAAAATGTAAAAGAAAGGAAAAAAGCATGCAGAGAATATAAGTGTGCTACAAAGAACAAAGAAAGTGAAAAAAGATATTAATGTTAAATGGAAAAAGTACTTAGAAAAAAAAGTAGTTTGCTAAATTAGATAATTATAGAGAGAAATACATTAAAAAGGAATGTAGGGGAGAGAAAGATAGTATTACTAGATGATGAGAGAGTAGAAATTAACTCTAGAGAAGAATTAGAGATAATATATAAGTATGTAATGGATATAGAAAAGATGTTAGATGTGAAGGACAGAGTGCTAGCATACATGAAAGCATGTAGTAATGGGAATATTAGGTTTACAGAAAATGAACTAAATGAGATGAGGCAGGGAAGAAATTGAAAAGTAGAAAGGCAAGAGGTTTAGATGGACAGGCAGCAGAGATGATAATGAATTTAGGGTGTAGGGCAAAAGTAAAATTATTATCATGTTTTAATAAGATGGCACAGAAGAGAGATTTTCTGGGTAGTTGGAGAAATACAAGAGTAAGGCTACTATTTATAGAAAAGGGTAAGGATCATAGAAAATTAAACAATTATAGACCGATAGTAGTAACATCAGTTTTATAAAAAGTTTTCTCATATATGGTGGCTGGAAGGGTTGCAAAATAGTTGGAAGAAAATAATATAATGGGAGAAATGCAAGATGGTTTTTGATCAGATAGGTATATAGGAGATAGTTTATTTGTAGTTACACAACTTATGGGTATGAGTGGTTATGCAGGTAGACAGTTATATATGGTTTTTATAGATATAGAGAAGGTGTATGATAGAGTAAATAAAAACAGATTATGAGTAAGTTTAGTAAATTTGTGAATGGATGGAACTTTAGTGGATATTCTTAAGAAATTATATGAACATAATTTACTATAGATATCAATTAGGGAATATAAAATCAGTTAAAGTTAAAAATGGGTTGGGACTAAGGCAAGGATGCCCTATGTCACCCATTTTGTTTTTGTTGTATTTGAGAGAAATGAAGAAAACAATAGAAAGACTAGGAAGAGGGATAGAGATACCATTAATAGATGGCAAGGGAGTAAATACATTATTGGGTCTTTTATTTTCAGGTGATGTCTTTTTGTGCACAAAAAGAAAGGAAGATGTGGAAGTTATGCTGAGGACATGAACAAGGGTGAGGAAAAAGATGAAGATTAAGTTTAGTGAAGAAAAATTATGGATTAAGTTTAGTGAAGAAAAATCAAAAGTAATGATGATTAACACTGGGAAAAGAGAAGACAATGAATTTGTATAGGGAGATATAAAGTTAAGCGTGGTAAATAGATATAACTATTTGTGATTTATCTTAAGTGATCACAGAAATTGCTTGGATGAATAGAAAAAAAAAGATAAATGAAGCAAAGAAAACAAAGGGATTGATAAAAAATTAACAGTGTTTTCATATAATAAATGTGATGTAACTAGAATTGTATGGAATGGAGTGGGAGTAGCAGGGTTAACATATGGTAATGATGGGTTATGTGTTAGTAAAGGGGTATTGGATTACTTGGAAAAAAAGTACAAAGAGAAGTAGGAAGACATGCCTTAGATGAAGATTGGTGGATGGCAAAGGAGGCAATTAAATGGGATGGTCAAGTTTTTATATGAGAGATGCAAAAAGCAAAATGAAAATGTTCAGTAGATTGCAGTTTATGGTTAATAAAAGAATATCCAAAATGGATTTAATTAGGTTATGAATAAAGGGCAGGTAACAATATGGGTAAGAAGGGTAATGCATTATGCAGAAGATTTGGATAAAAAATTTATGTCAGTATAGTTGTACAAAGGGTGGGGTGATTGTGTTAGGAGAATTTTTGAGTGTTATAGTGGTAAGGAATGAGATAATAAGTTTAAATATATATATATATTGTACATATACATATAGTATTCAATTATTTAAAAAAAAAAAAATTTTTATTCTTTTATACATACAGAGATTTATATGTATAAAATGTACATATATGTATAAATGTATTATTATGAATAAGCAGTTCTTTTTATGATTTATTATATAATATTTTATTAAATAATATGTGTTAAATTTATTTAACTTTCATTTTTGTTAAAATAGAGTAAATCAGAAAAGTGTGAAATAAAATAGTTAGATTAGGAGATAAAAATTGTACACGTGTGAAACAATGAATAGATCTGTACAAACACAAAGATGCTTTTACACTTATTTCTGATTGCTATAGATGGCCAGCTTTGTTTGTTATCTGTATCTTAAAATTATTTTACAAAAGAGGTGCTTTAATGTAGATAATCATAGCATTCAATTTTAAATCTTTTTTGATAGTGACCGACCTCAAACTTGTGAAGCTTTGATTTTTTAAGATAAGATCTCCAGATGTTTTTTTCGCGATATAAACGATTAAAACAATTTTTTTTAGGCAGTCAGTCTGAAATTTTTTAAAGAGGCAGTTAATCATAAATTTTTTTTGAAGAGTCAGTTATAAGTTTTTTTTAGAGAGATGATCACTAAAATTATGATTATTATTTTGAGACTCAACTCAGTCGTCCTTCCTTGTTATAATTCTTAAGCAGAAATGTAAGCTCAAATTTTTTTTTTAAAAAAGAGAGTGAACGCTTTATTTTTTTTCTCTCACTCTTGGAAAGTTGAAAAAACAAGAGCAAATGAAAGGTGCGTTTATATAAAACAAACCAGCAATATTAAAGGAGAAAAGAGAAATGGAACAAGATTGAATTTATAAGAAGTTAGTCCTAATTATATAAAAAATGATATTAACATATTTAGCTCTGCATAATACTATGCTTTTGCATTGCTAAACCATTGGTCTACTTCCTGATTAATACAGAAGAGTCAAAATCGCTGATCTGTCTATTATGAAATCATGTATCCAGTAATAACCAACAAAATTATAGATTTTGAAGCCAACCACGCAAGCTATATGGAATGCTTTGTTCTTAGTTCATGTCTTATTAAAAGCTCATTGCCTTTCAAACAATGGAGAAGAGGGGATAGGAGGAAGAGAAAATCCATAACAGCCATGTAGAACCAAGTTTGAAGCCATAAATCAAATTTTTGTTGATTTACCTCAATCATCTAAAGTGTCAACAGCAATTATTTTTTAAAGAAGAGAAACAAGCAAATCCACCGGTACCTACTTATTCAAAGTACTTATAATAACTTTTTTTCTTTCTTTTAAATGGTAGAAGGAAGCCAATCAACAGTGAATAATAAGGAAATTGAAGAAACAAGCAAAGTCAATTGATTCAGCATTATCTTAAAAGTATCTGCAATAACTTTCTTTTTTTTTTTGTTTTTGTTGGTGAGCAAAGAAAAGCAGTCTAAAATTCAAATTCAGGACATTAATAAGAAGTAAAAAGTAGACGGGTAAATATGAACTTTCTTTAACCGGTTTTATTCTTTTACTTATTAAAAGTAAACCTTAATTTACTGGTCAAAGCAATTTTCTTTTTTTTTTTGATACAGAAACATTAAAGACTTGTTTATCTATAGTTATTTGCAATATCTCACAACATAGCACAAACATAGTTTAAATCTTTAAACTTAAATTTTTCATTATTTTTTTTTATTATATATTGTAATGTTGAAATGTTGTTTTTTTTTTAATTGTTCTTCAGTTGTTAATGATGATGAGCAACCTATAGATATACGCATTTATAATGTTTTTTATTTTTATTTTATCTTGTTGCATATTAAAAAAAATTAATATATGTATTTTATTTTCTTTCGCTATAAGGTTGCAAAAGAGAAAGATATTTTTATATATGTGATTTTTGGGTATACATTTTAAACATATATGTTAACATTACCGAATGCGTGAATGTGTAACTGTTTATCCAAACACATCAAAGAATAGGTTATATATGATTAGTTTAAAATAGTAAATTAAAAAGTAGGGCATTACATTTGAATGGAAATGAAATGACATATACAAGTAACACCTGAAATTTATTTTATGACATGATAAGTAAGAAAATTCTTAAATAAGCATTTATAGAATATGTATTTTTTTTAATATTGATTTAAGTCAGCTTATTTTGAGATATCAAGAAAGATGACAAACCTATATATTAAGTTTATTTGCTTATACTTATATCAATTTTATATTAATAAGTCATTTATTTAATTGTCGATTTAATTTTAAAGAAGGAAAGAAAGAGTAGTAGTGTTAATAAAATATAATTATATATCTTAATTGGTTTCCGAGTAATTATTAAGAATATTGTGTTTTTTTTTTTCTTTTTCTTAAACCTATCATTTTAATTCAGCATCAATGCTCGCAGTTATTAAATATTACCGTTCGTATATATTGAGCAATAACTTGCAAATATTAAGCGTCCGCAAAATAATAGGTAAACTAGAATGTTGATATTTAAGTATTTAAGGATTATGCTTGATAATAAATAAATTTTGATAATTATAGTTCAACATAGAAAGCTAAAATTGTGTTGTGTCCATGAATTTAGATCATCCTCATCAAAGATGGATATCATGTTATTAGTTAAAAATGTTTCAAATAATACTATATAAAAGTTATGATCGCCATCAATCATCATTAATAAATTATAGTCATTAAATTTAATGTTTAGCGTAATGAATATATTTTAGTAAATAGGGGTTTATATAAAATTGAATATTATGCAAAGAGATTCATGATGATCAATCATCACCATTAGTATTATTAAATCCCAGTATGAAATATGATAATTTTAATAGATGCCTATAAATTTATAAAGATGAATTTATTGTTGTGAGTTTATTAATAAGCCATGGCTGGTATCATCATCACTATTATAATCATTGTTATGATATCACTACTATTATCATTGTTATGATATTATTATCATCATCATCATTATTACCTTTATTGTGATAAATAATTTAGTTAAATGGCCATCAATATCAATAATGGTCTTCACATGCTTGTTTGGAAGCCATTAATAGGATTATACATGTCTGTTCATCAATATACGCTAATGAGCTAGCAATGTCTATAAGAATCTTTGATCTATAGTATAAACTTTGGTAATATTGGGATCTTGTAATTTTATCAATATAGATAAAATGTAAGAATGTCATTTTTTTTCAATAGTCATCCAAGTCATGTGTAATAAATATGTACTGAATGAGTTTGAACTCAGGTACACTATAAATAGATACTTATCTAGATTGAAAACAATCTAGTGGCGCTCATGGGAAAACACATGTACTTAGCTAAACTGAATAAAGAGTGATACCATCCCTTTCCAACTTCATAATATTAATTTTATAAAATATATTTTTTATAAGTTGTCATGAATAGCACCAGTGTGTGCATATGACCATGAATGGTCTTATATATTTGGAAAGAAGGATAGGAAGGATTCTTTGTTAGAAGAACCTAGTATTGGAGATAAGCATAAGGCACTCCAGAAATCTCACAGTGGGTATTTTTATTCAGTTGCTATAATTAATATTATTTTTATTAGATGACAATGTCCAGTATGTTTTATTGTTCAGATGACTGCCCCAATATATAAATAAATACCCAGAATCTATAATGCTGATATTTTCAAGTGGCACAGTGATTATATAATTTCTTTATCTATGCTATAATTGATTAATATAGTTACAATATATATATATATATATATATATATATATATATATATATATATATATATATATATATATATATATATATATAAGTAAACAGAATATTGGGTGC